>JAWDGP010003786.1:1402500-1456386 GCA_033675545.1 Elysia crispata
TTTTGTTTTGTTTTGGTTTATTGTTTTCTTTTGTTTTGTTTTTTTTTTTGTTTTTTTTTGTTTTTGTTTTTGTCTCTTTTTTTTTTTTTTTTTTTGGTTGTTATTTATTGTCCAAGGAAGACGCATTGAAAATGAAAGTTTATACCTTTCCCAGAAGCGACGAAAAGAGTACGTTCCTGTTACACATCCTTTATGCACTGAAAAGCTAACACAATTGAGAGCAATCTAAAAAGCAAAAAAAATTGCTCTGTTGACCTTGATAGGAAACTGAAAATTTCTCGCTTCAAGTAATATGTATCACATCAGAGTTTATGCTGGGTTTACTGTTTCTCAATTAAAGCTTTCACAAAACTAGTATGATTGGAACATCGGCAGTGAAAAGATCAAAGCATAATATAACTTCATAGTTGAATAAAGTCCAATGGTCCGTCTCCAAGAACTACTTTATCTGTCAAATAGTCGGCCTATCACACGCAGAATATATGTTGTATTACACTTAGTATAGTACTGTATTGCTGCAGAAATAAGAAATCATAAGACCTTACAGTATAAAATTCCAAGATCACAAGGGGAATACGAATGTATATGAATGGCACATAGATGAACTTTAAAAATATATTTTACCATAAATGCTTTTTAGAGTTCTTTTTTCAATGGTCCATTATGATTCGCGCTACTAGGTTCAAAAGTGAGAACAACACTACAGCAAACAGTGCCTGGACATAAAAAAAACTTTAAAAGAAATCATTCTTTGTCTGTCTTTATTCAAATGCCGGAAGCCGTTTTTCAGCAGATATTGGTAAGTCCTATGGGAGAACAGAGACGTCTCCTTATTGCTAGTACCAATAAAAATGTAAATTTAGATAGGGCCGCATTACAACGAGGTGTAAAGAAACCACCTGGCTATTGTACAGCCCTTCTATCGACCGTGGCTACAGGACTACATGCTTTCATAACTATCAACTCTTTCGTTGAGAACGAGAAGTAGAGGACATGCCCTTACGATTTAATGATTTCTAAGATTACTGCTTTGAATGGTGAAAAGTTATCAGCACTTCTAATAAAAGGCCTAATTTACCGTAACTTTCCATGGCCTTCGTCCGTGTCATTGGTTGTGCTATCAATGAGCTGCCACGTAAACTTGCCGTGCCTGGCCTCAGTTAAATTGACTGGTGTCCAGAATTTGACGTGCCGGCTTAGCTTGTATCACCATATCATTGACACCAGCATGACAGCATTACGTCGTTGTGTTGGATTTTCATTCAACAAGAGGTGCAGGGACCTCAAAGTCCCCCGCGATTTAACCTTAAGTTGGCGCGTTATTGTGACGGTTTATATGGCTAGCTCATACATCATGTGCTTTGTGTATGCTAATGATATTAGTGCCGAAGAAATGAAGTCTTAGGTCTTGTATGAGAAAATTTGGTCTTGTGGAGAGTGCAAAAATCTTGAATTACATAACTCACCCCACCACCGTCCCTTGCCCTCCTCTATCCTAATACAATATTCGCCCTGGGTGGAAAGGTAATGGGTTAAGAAGTTAAGCCTTTATTTTACGCGTCTTACAATACTTATTAGTGCAAAACGGTGCAAATTTGATTTACTACGTGGGAAACTTGTCTACTATGGTATTTTTAGTACTGCTCCAAGGCCTGGGAGTCCAGGAGTGGACTAGGAAATTGCACTTAGGTGTCGCCTCTGGACCTCACTAGATGCATCCGCTTTTCACCTGGACAAAATGTATTTCCAAAAGACTTTATAAAACAACTTTTCAAACTGTTCACATTCTATGCTTCTATATCATGCCTGAAGCACCGTTCGTTCGAAAGTACGTATAGATGTTGCCATTTAGCTTTTATATATATATATATATATGTGTGTGTGTGTGTGAGAGAGAGAGGCAGACAGACAGACAGACAGACAGAGAGACTGACAGACAGACAGAGACTATGTATTTTTATTTATTCCTTGATTTATTTATTTAATTAAACACCTGAATTTATATTGTATGTATTTATGTCTTTTTCATGTTAATGGGCATGTCGATTTTGAATTTGCCCAAGAGGGATGAATAATGTGCATCTTATCTTATCTTATCTTATATATAATGCATTGTAAAAACAGTTGAAATCTGGATAACATTCCTGTAAAATAATATTAACAAAATCAAACGAGTCAAACTGTCTTTTTGGAAGCCTGGACACCCATAGGAGCAGAGGTTTGGCCCGCATTCAAATGGCATTTAAAGCTTACTTTGTGAGGCTTTCACTGGACCACCCTCTTAGCCTAGTCAGCATTCACATCTAGCTAGAAAAAGGAATGCCTCTTGGCCATCTACGACTAAATACACTTTAAAATCTCAGGGAACTTCCTATACTAAACAAGACTTAAATCAAAAACGTAAAGATTATGGTGATCAACTGATCGTATCGGATTTTTCATTTATTCTACTTATTTATATCTGTTTACCATAACATTGATGTTTGTTGTTTTCTTCAGTTTAAATAGAATTTTCTGTTTTTGTTTTTTTATTTTGCTTTGTTTTACTAAAGTAGACCCTATTCTAGCTTATACGCTCTTTGACTCAATTTTATCATTTTCATTTTTTTTCCTCTAAAGTTTTCTAAATGTTTCAATGACTTCAGTGTGATACCATTTAGAAATTATAATCCTTTTCTTCTCTGTTTCCAGCCTGTCGATGGTAATTACAACTGTTCAATCTCGCGCGGACAAACTGGCGCTCTGTTACAAGTGCGGTTCATATTGAATGAAATCTTAAGTCTTTAACACACAGTCATACTCTCACAACCACGCACACATCTTAAAACATTTTAGTAAACATTTCAAATGAATTTGTTAGGCTTTATCCGTTTATAAAATGCTGCTTACCATACTCGACAAGATAATACTTTGGTTATATTTCCCATGCTCGTACAATATGAGGTTTCATTGCTTTGTTTATATTTCTAAAAGGGGTTGTGAAGAACAATGTGCTGAGATTTGAAAGGTTAAGGTAACTGTCACAAAAATGTTCACTGTAATTCTCAGCTAATTTTTACATTCTTTGCGAGAAAAAAAGAGTTTTGAAATAGCGCCACAGTGGAATGAACACTGAATGGTAAACAATAAAAATTCTAACTTAATTATTATTTTATTCACAGAAATTAAAAAAATGAAAAGCTTTTAAGCACACCTTGATTTATTTAGTTTTGAATAAGGATTATCTGAAAGCTCTTACGAACTGCTTTTTTCTGTTGTTGTCGTTGTTATTGTTGTTGTTGTTGTTGTTGTTGCTGCTGCTGCTGCTGCTGCTGTTGCTATTGTTGCTGGGCTGTTCTTTTTTTTCTTGGTTTTTTTTTTTTGTCTGTTCGGTTTTTTTTTGTTTGGGTTTGTTTTGTTTTGTTGTTTGTTTGTTTGTTTGTTTTTTTGTTTAGATTATTTTTAACATTCCTTAGTCCGAAACTTACAGCTTTGTCGGGGACCTCTTGAACAAAATCGGTGGTCCTTAGCCATTGTAATGGCAACTGAGAGAACAGAATAAAGCAGTACGACTGTCGAGTGTCCTTTGAAGAGTTACACAAAGTTCAGTTTCAATTTAAAGCAGACCGCATAATTATTACACTCCAGTTTCAAACCTGCATGTCATAGACCAGTCGAAATAAATAGACCAAACTGTTTCTTTTCCTTTACAAAGCTGTTTATTTTTGGAAAGAAGTTTGTTTTCGCTTTGTTATCCTTATTGTTAGCATGAAGTTGAATAATTCAAGAAGCTATTAGCTTTCACGGCAATCTCTCTGTCGACAACCCTTGTGGCCATAGAAAACCAACTGTCAATAGATGAAATTTATGCCAGAGGCTAGAATCTAGTGTTTGTGCTATCTCTATGGCAGGTTTCTTTTCCTCTTGATATCTTGCCTGAGTAAATAAACACGTCCTTTGTAACAGTTCTACAAATGATAGTTTTGAGATCGACCGCTACACACCGTAGCCTTCAACTCTTCGCCACTAAGTTAAGTAGATAGAAACTGTAATTAGTTTACTTATATATTACAATGTGTTGGGTCCTTCAAATTATTAGGGTTTTATTGAAGTTTCATGTTTTAAACTTTTCGACTTCGAAGAAGCTGTAACTTTACCTAAATACTCAGGCCTTCAAAAAGAGACGATTGGATTATGAAACTGTAGACAGAGTCCCTTTCTTTTTTTATTTTTTAAGCATGCGTAATTTATGCCGTTTTTCGGACTCACCTACTTTATATTAGGCCAGTGGAGAAAAGCGCTGCAGGAGAAGGCAACCCCGAATCGTTTATATTTTTAAGTAAATAGGGACAGAAAGAGAGAATGTTGTTATAATGTCTAACACCGAGTCCCAATTGGGTCGAATGACGCCCATAGCCTATACAACAATTGAAAGTTAGAACATTCCATCCACCTTAGCGTCTTAGTAACACAAATTATGTAATGTATATAAAATTAGCGTTATTTTCCGAGGAGATATTAGTTTTTATGGAAAGAATGTGAGAATGAGAAGCAGGGAGATGAAGAGATGAAGAGAAAGGGAGATAGGGTGTGTGAGAGAGAGAGAGAGAGAGAGAGAGAGAGAGAGAGAGAGAGAGAGAGAGAGAGAGAGAGAGGCGGAAGTGTGTGTTGGGAAGAATTTCACTCTTTATTATAATTATGCGATAGCAAAAGATTTTAAAAAGCCCATGCAAAAGGTAAAAACTCCGCCGACGATGAGATCTAGAGCATCTAAAGATTCAGAAGAATATGTTACAAGAGGGGAAAAACATTTTTATGGAGATTATTGTGAGCAACTGATGATAACTAGTATATTGATCTGCTCTAGCTCTGAGAAAAACAGGCATGAAATATTATTAATAATTCATGCTGTATGCCTGGCGGGTCTAGGTTTTCCCCGCTCAATTCTTTGAATCGATTTCATGTTTTAATCTCAGAGAGGACACAACAAAATGACGATTGACATGAAATAAACTTCAAAAAGAGAAATAAAGTAAATAAAGATGAAGTTATTCTATGACTTTTTTCTATGAGCAGAGTAAATTTGATTTGTAAATGAACTTAATTTCCTTTTTAATGGGATGAGCTTTCCTTGATACTGTCCACACAGTTTTTAAAGAATTAAAAAGTCCTATCTATTTTTAATTGTGCCTTGCAGATATAATTCAGGCTCAGTTGCGGCTTCCAATTTTAATTAATCTAGAATTAGTAGTAGTAGTAGTAGCAGCAGCAGCAGCAGCAGCAGCAGCAGCAGCAGAAGTAGTAGTAGTAGTAGTAGTAGTAGTAGTAGTAGTAGTAGTAGTAGTAGTAGTAGTAGTAGTAGTAGTAGTAGTAGTAGTAGTAGTAGTAGTAGTAGTAGTAGTAGTAGTAGTAGTAGTAGTAGTAGTAGTAGTAGTAGTAGTAGTAGTAGTAGTAGTAGTAACATTTTGTTCCGAATAAATATAAAATTGCTGATTATCATTATATTTTTTACTCCAACAACAACAAAAACAAGTAAGACAGCACACGAAGCAGTAGCAATATGGACATGCACAACATAAATATATTATTTTGCAAATAATACAAAGCTGAACTTTATTTATAGACTTCTTTGCATCGATTTGAGAACACTTAGATTTGACACAGGCGTCGATAAACTAACAATTTAGATCTAACATTAGATTGTCCCGCCAGTGAGGAGGATATAGGAAAATGCTTCCTTAAGTTGAAAGTTGAATCTTATTATACTTATTTCCTTCTCTTCCTTGCTTTTTTTTTAAGTGTGTGTCTGAATTGATGGCGTGTGTTGAGTGAGAGAGGAAGGGGAAGTAGGAAAAGGGTAAGACGTATTTACTTTTGGGGATGTTGATTTAAATTAACACTATCTCACCTACAGCAATAAAGAATGTATTATGTCCGAATATGTATTCCCAAGGATTATGTGTATCGAAACTCATTGTAGCCTTTATCAGTCCACTTTTTCCTCATATTGACTTAAGGTCTAGATCTAGCTATCCGTACGCAAACATTGATTCTTTCTCCTCAATTACCCACCGTTCAAAGAAAGAAGCCATACCTGTAAAGATCTGAATCCCAGCGGAATAGGCTTCCGATTAGCCATTGCTGAGGGGATGGCTGATTTATGCTTCAATACAGACCGGTGTTTGTTTTTTTTGTTTTGTTTTGTTTTTTCCTTTTTGTTTTGTTTTTAAATCAATGGCGCTTAGCTTTGAAGCAGAAGAAGTGACTACCACGCTTGAGCTTTGCGGGAAATAGAGCCTTGCTATTGGAAACAAAAGTTAGCAAGGTCACAAGAATATCGAGATGGTGGGATAAAGTCAGGAACTTAAATTTGTTTTGGTTCAAAGCAAAAAACGAGGAATAGAGTAACAACCCTTGAATATCAACAGGCTATGAAATCAATGCCTTTTGCTTCTTTACTATCGATTTTTACGCACATATAATGTTATTGTCTGTTTGATGAAAACTACTATTAAATATCACAAAATAAAGCAGAATCCAAGGTAAGGTTCCACTCAGGCAGAAGAAGAGAAAAAGTTTTCACAGAATGATGCACTTATAACCACCAGAAAACGGTCTGATCCTGTAAACTAACTTCGCCTGAGTACGGCCAAATGTAGACGAAGCACTTAGCTCACCTTCACTGGTGTTAGAGACAAAGTCTGCAAATCTCATGGTATTTTGTGGACCCAAGAATCACCAATGCTACTTGGTGACTTGACAAGTGGAACAGTGCTTAAGTTCTTTAATTTTTATTTAAGTCGAAGAACATTTTAAAAAAAGCTTGAGTGAATTAAAATGTTTGTCTTGAAACCGTGATGGCAAGAAATATTTATGTAATCCAGCACAAATATTGGAAAGCAGCGGCCTTTTCCTAGGAAGTATTAATTTCTCAAGTGATAAGTTTGTTCAGTTTAATTTACCCAATCGCCTAATATTTAATTTCAATCATTCTAAGTAAGTATAATTCTTTAGAAAAATTATCTGTTGACAGTAACATGAACCATCTTGTCTAATATCAGTACTTAAACAAATTTTTTTGTTCAAAAAAATAGATTACTGAATCTAGTCATGTGAGGAACTTACCTTATAAAAAGCATGACGGTAGCAGATGTGCGGACAGTTTAAAGGTTATCAGCTCTTTTTCGTATAAAATAGAAAGATAACTTGCATGCTTCCTCGTAACTTTTGGAGGAACACACATAAAGCTATATACTTTTATCCTAGTGTGAATTAAGTTTTTTCACGTCAACCAAAATTTTGAGGGCGTTTTTTTCTTTGAGAAAATATTAGCAAGGATATTCATTTTAATCACGACATTGGATACATAGCTCTGCTTACTGTCTGGTAGTGAAATATTTTTCAATCAATATAGCCTATGATATGTTTAAACCTCGCCATGAATTTGAAAAGAAACTATAAATACACGTACAGTTTGTAGAATGGGTTGTCACAAATCGCTACAAGTTTAAGCAAACAGTGTGCTAGTACACTCTATACATTTAGCTCTCTTTGCGTTACCTATCGAACCTTAGGAGAAGGGAAGTAGACTTCAATATTAATTTTTTCTCAAAAGACCTTCTGTATATAAATAGAAATCTTTTAGACTTACTGTATTTTTTATGACTGGCGCGAACAAAATATATGGCCCATGAAAAACACCGTGTTTCTAGAGACAAGGATTTCTGTATAGGTTTGGAAAGCGCGGGGTGAATGCGAGGGGCTACCACGGGCAGAAGTGAAAGCAGTCGAAGTGGGACGCGATAGGCCTAAGCGATCCCTAGCTAGGACTAAACGATCCTAGAGACACAATGGAACCTACATGGGCCAACTGGTATCGATCTCTCAGCTGTCAAAAGGTTCCCCAAAAGCCTTTCGTCGTCTTTAAGAATTTGATTTAAGGTAGATATTTTTGCGTCTGTCATGATAGATCGCTTTTATAAAAAGGTGTGTGGCACGAATACGGTATCAGTGTCCTATCTAATTGACAACGTTTTAAAAAGGTCCATATTATTCTTTTGATAACAATATTCTTTTGTAAACTTGCACTTTATTGACATGGGATAAAACAGTGCTCAGATTCTGATCTTTTTTTTTTTTTTTTTTATTGTCGTGCTGTGACTTTATGGCATGGAAAATTGTGTCTACTGTTCGTGGCAAGTCAAAACATTTAATGTAAATGGTTAGCAACAATGATGTACAAAATAACAAGCTCATTTATGATTGGAACAAATCAACCGATCGGCTTTCCGATTAACTATAAAAGCTTTAAAAGTATCAGTTCTATTCATTTATGAAAAATATAAGAAGAGCATGTTGTTTGTTTGTTTTCTTCAAATCAATAGGCCCAAGAACCAAGGGACTTCTGAATTAACGGAAGGCGACGACTTGACAATCAAATGAATCAAGAGAGAGAAATTTTGCACAGTTAAGTTTACATTAATATTTTTACATTTGTAAATATTGCAGGGGTTTTGTTATCAATAGAGTCATGAGTATTTTGTTTTGAACAATATTTTTGTGCCTACTTTTTTTTTCATCAGCTACCTAAACAACATAAGTATCTGACTGCGCTGTGAACTTTTATGAAACCCGCCATGTGTCCAAACAGCCGCTATGTGTAAGCTGGGTTTTTATGGCTCTCTAACGCGATGCTATCATCAGTTTTCATCCGGGCATCTACTGACCTTGTCATGATCACGGTTGGTTGAAGATATTCTCCGGCTTGTCAATGACACATTTTCATATCAAATAAGTTTAAATTAGAGTTTTTGATTATTTTAAATCATGCTTCATTCACTACTTGTTTTGTTGTTTTTGTTGTTTTTTCTAATGCACCAGAAATGATTTTTGCATCAGCTTTACAATATATTGCTCAGGTTTTCCCATATACCTAAGAAATAATTTTTTTTTCTTCACTATGACATTTACTTTGAAAATATTTTGATCCATCGACAATGAGGATATGTTTGTGAGGCTTTGTGTGAGTGAGTGTGTAAAACACTGAACCAACATGGCGTGCGATGCCGCAACTAGGCATCTACGTTGAAAGAATTCTAGCAGGAGGCCTCGAACTTTCTCCTTCGCATTTTACAATAAATTTCAACAAAAGCTCTCAAAATATGATTTTTTAACAACGAAAAATCATTATGTCATTATTATGGAAATTTATGTAAGGATCAACATCGGTAAGTTCACCTTTTTTTTTTTTTACTATTTTGCGACAAGATCTAGAATCTAGATCTAGATCTAACTTTGAGTACTAGGTACGGCTCTTCACCGTCCGCATGGCCGAGCGTCTAGTTTCAGGCAGACAAATAGAAAATAAGTCAAAAATATTATTGAACCAAGTTAAAAGGTCGGCTCAGTCAATTCGCGGATATCATCGTATGATGATTTATCTTAAATATCTTTGGAAAACCCCACTATATAAAAGGCTTTACGCACTTGTACATGAATCTGTTCCAGAAATACTAACTAATCCGCGGAAGTTCTTTGTCAATCACATTACCTTTACTTCTTAGCTATCATAAGAATTTAAAGAGAAAGCAAAGTAATGTATTTGCTTTGAAAGACTTCAAAATATTTTCGTCTAGCATACGTCTTTTTTGTTGACAAAGCTAGGAATTAACATCACATGCTTTATTATTATGATTTTCATCTTATTTGGAACAAGATACATGCTTTGAAGGACTATTGAAAAGGACAGACCCTCAGACGATAATGGTAATAGAATAAGTTGTTGGTTTAGGTCTAAATCTAGAACTTAATTTAGCCACGTAAACTATCATAGTTCTGACTACTGAGCACATGATTCTTATTTCTTTTTAGATTTGTTAGACTGTTATGAAAATTTCTATATTATCTAGTTTTTTTTTCTGTTCATTTTTTAAAGCCAGTCATTATTGTATTCCTACAAGAGCAGTTTGGATATTTTTTTAAACATAGAATCATCATTTAGAGGGAGCTCGAGGGAAAAGAGAAGTTTAAGATTACGTGCTTACTTTTGTTTGCTATGTTCGCCCTCTGTCACTTTGAGTGAGATCATAAGTACCATTTTCGCTAAAGGTACATGTAGAATACAACTGCTTGAACAGGATAAAAAAAGAATAAGTTATCACAAGAGATAGGTTCTGTCTAAAAAGGCTGGAAACAAGCACTAATTTTACACTTTTGAGATGGCTTTATTTTATGTCAGCAAGAACCAAAGAAATGCAGGGTTTTTCTTATGAGAATCTTTTAAAGTAATTCATTTCGATGATGTAGTAAATTTTCATTTCACTGACAGTTTGTCACTTTAAAATAATTTGAAGTTTCTCAATCAACTGCAAACGGGGCCCAATTAACAATTTAATAAAATAGTTCTCGACTTAGCAATCAAACTGATACTCAGTTGGTGATTTGACAATGCAGTTTAAACATTATAAAGATAAACCAAAAAAAAAATAGGTTTTCCCCCAATGTAGGAAAAAGAAACTAGAATGAAGCTGAAAAGGATGCCATTGTTCTCTGGTAGCTTTCTGTTCATCTCTCCCCTCTACTATGAGGCAGGACAGGACTGAAGAGAAACGCTCTGTAGTGAACTAACACTGCCGTGGCTCGATCCTGCCTGGTTATGACCCTGCATTTCTCTAGAGTAACATGGAAGCTATGTTGTACTGTCGGTAAAATAGCCAGTACCTTACACAAAAGCGGCAGAATTGTTTTACAGTGTGATTTGGCTGATGACAGATTGATTCCCTTTGAAAGTTTAACACATGGGAGGTCCGTTGGAAAAATGTTACAAGAACAGGAATATCGACCATCTTAACAATGATAGATTGGTCATTAGAAGAAATCAGAGGTTAAACATGTGTAAAGAAAGCATAATTTCTAACAAAAGGTTCAAGTCAAACATATAAACAAAAACAGAATCTCGCCGAAACTAAATTTAACGCAAACGAATGTGAATGCTTTTTGTACCTGAAGGATGGGAAAGGGAAATCACGACTTAAGGCAACGAAACGTTCATCTGGAATTTTTAAAGCCGTCAACCGTTTGCCGACCAAATTTGTCAAGGATTGTGGCTTTATTCCCATGTAAGTAGCCTGGAGGTGTCGTGAGCCTTGATCTTTGTTGCTTATTGCAGAAGAGAGTTTAGTACTGAAACACGAAGCAACGTATAATTGAATTTTTAATACTGAGGGTGCTTTAGCTGAAATCAAATTTGGGATCACTGTGTGATGTATTGTATACTTTGAAAAATCAATTAAAAGAAATTCGCATGGTGAGAGCAGCCGAGAAAAAATATTGCAAAGTTAATTATAAATGTACTGATTACGAAATGTAAAAACAATTTCATGTGAGTATTATTTTCTTTGCTAATTTTAAAGCTTACATGTTGATGCCGGCTATGATTTTCTTTAAAACTCTAATATTTCAAAAACTTTCAACTATAGAGCCGCTGACTTAGGTATAGGTTACATTAGAATAGGTGCGCGATTAAACGCGTGTAAAATTCTTTCAGACATGCCATAGACGATGCATTTTGATGTGTCTGTTTTCTTCGACGCCTCATCAGATATTCTCGATCTGAAAGTATCTTTTGAATTAGTTGAGATTTAAATAACTTTTGAGAAATGTAAAACTCTTTTTAACATATTATCTTATGTCTGCTCTTTGAAATTAGTATAAAAAATACAAAACGGTGGCGGACTGTTCAGCGACAGTAAATGTTCAAATAACAATAAATTATTACAAAGCCTTATTTTTCGTTTGTTTACTGTGTTTTGTTTGGGGATTTTTCTTATAGAATCCTCATCAACACAGCTGCCTTGATAGAGAAACATATCAAAACTAAAGAGATCTTCCAGACCCAAGGAACACTCAGCAAAGCCTACGCTACCTTGGTGAGTTTCCTTGTGAATAGACGAAATAGAAAAAATTAAAAGTCTGCACACTTCATTTCAATAACTATTGAGTTTTATCCCAACAACAATGTTCATTTCAGATACCTTTGAGTCTTTGTAACATATCTATTTGATATATTTTCTTCTCTGCCAGAATCAGTTAAGTAATGGGAGACGATTTCGGATGAACCGCAATCTCACTGTGCATGACGCGGTGGAGGCTATGAAGCTGGTCCTTACCAGCTTACCAGAACCACTGATACCTGAGGACGTTTGTGACTCGCTCATAACGGCCTCGAGAGAGAATTCCGCGGACCAATACGGGAGCATTCTCGTAAAGTTTCGGATGAAATCGCCCGTAAACTTCGGAATTTTGCATTTCATGATGATCCTCTTGAAAAAGGCAGGTTCAATGTTATTCCGAAATAGTAGTAGTAGTAGTAGTAGTAGTAGTAGTAGTAGTAGTAGTAGTAGTAGTAGTAGTAGTAGTAGTAGTAGTAGTAGTAGTAGTAGTAGTAGTAGCAGCAGCAGCAGCAGCAGCAGCAGCAGTAGTAGTAGTAGTAGTAGTAGTAGTAGTAGTAGTAGTAGTAGTAGTAGTAGTAGTAGTAGTAGTAGTAGTAGTAGTAGTAGTAGTTGTAGTAGTCGTAGTAATGTTAGTGGTATAAGTATTTACGTCAATACTAGCAGTGTAAATTAAGATGATTTTATTGATGATTGCGTTGTTTGTCAGGAGCTTTTTAATTTAAATACTTAATCAGTGTCGGTAAGTTTTATTAAAAGAAATGTTTGCAAGCTAGTTTACTTCCAATATTCAACAATCCTCACAATAAAATGTCAAAAATAGATTTGTTTTTCCTTTGAATATAGCTAAAATTGTTCTGAACTAATCGGAATAAAACGTGAGAAAAATAAGTGCAAAATGCATGGTAACGTTAGTGTTCTTTCTCAACCATTTTTTTCTCATTCCCAAACTCCAGGTTTCTCTCCACACACAGCATAACCTCATGGATGTTCGGAAGTTAGCAACAATCTTCGTTCTGGATGTTATCAAACCTCTAAAGCTGGATGATCCAAATGATGTAAATTTACGAGTTGCAACAGATTTTCTTTGACAATCAATTTTTCTGTTCGCCTCGTTATAAACCTTGATTGCCTTGAGACACAATTAAAATATTATAGGCAATGCTCAAATAAAAAAAAATAAAAAGAAGTGGAATCTTTTTATGTATATGAATAGCTGATAGGGGAGAGAGGAAGGAGGCTCGGAGGAGAGTTGGGGGGGGGGGGTTAGAGAGAGATGGGCTAGGATCAGGGTAAGGAAGGAGATCGGGAGTAGGAGACGAAAGGAAAGGTAGAAGTAGAAAGTTAGGGGTAAACGGAGGAGTATGAGATGAAAAAGCGGAGGGAGGAGAAAGAAAAGATGGAAATAGTAGAGTAGACGATGGATTAGGAAGATCATGGGGATAAGCACATAACACCGATGCTTGTGCGTATTTTTAATGTATGAATTTTAATGAAGATAATGATGTAGATAAAATGAAAAGAGATTTACTAGGAGAATTGCATTACAGTTTATTCTGGAGAGAAAATGGAATTGATGTTTATGGAGAGGGAATCTGCGACCGATCAGACTCAGTTAAGTTTAAATTTCTTCGGCTAAGAGCTCGAATTGCCTTGTTTCATCACGTTTATGAATTTGTTGAAATTTTTCGGTTGTACCAAAACTTTAAAAATCTGGATAGGTTCATTTCACACTGCCATTGAAATTGGTTATTTTTATAATGTGGGCATTGTTATTTCTGTCTATCAGCCAATTTAAACAGTTACTAGGTTAGTTTCAAATAAATTTTGAAACACTCTTGTCGCTAGGGCAAGTTCTTGTCAGAGAGGATGCAGCGACTGCCGTACCTGATCATGGTGATAGAGAAGCTCATTCTCAACGTGAACATTTTCAGGACTGCTCGGAAACCTTTGAAACCAGGTGCTCCACACGGTGCGTGTTGTGCGCAATGCATTTATCCACTCAAATATCGAGGGTCATTCGTTTTATATTTATATTTTTTATGCCTTTATTATGGGTCATATGTCTTGAGCATGGGTTCGAAGAGTGTTTTCTTTATATTTTTCTTTTCCTTTTCATATGGTTTGTCTTTGCTTTCATTAAGAGTTATATCTGAAACGCAGCAAAAACATTTTATAGCAATTGAACACAGGGTATGCTCAAAATATGTAGCCCCGTTGCTTTAGTTACTTTTCTCATAATTCAATATAAAGAAAAAGAGAAAACACTTTTTTTTATTAATATCTTCAATATTTTTTTTCATTTGTTCCCCAAAAAAAAATCAAGTTTACCTACACGATGAAATAATGATAGTTTTATAATTTTGTTTAACATTATTTTGCCAATGCCACGTGTGTCGTATCACTCTTTCAATGTCTTAAAATAGTAGGGGTTTTTTTTATTAGACGCAATTGTTTTTTTTTCTGACTGACTCTATGTGCAGTTGTTGATTCCAGAGTCTGCGAGTGACGCTTTGAGCGAGCTGGTGTTGGTCCGTGGTGTAGGCTCGGGAGATTGCAGACAGCGTGGCGCGGAGCGGGCGAGTCCCAACGTCTATGAACCTAGCCGTTGCACCTTGAGGGATGTCACTTCTCCGACCTGTGCCAGGACTACATGTGTAAGACAGTCTGCTACTCCAAGCAGCGTCACTTTTGCCGGGCAGCCCTTAGTCGAAACAATAAAGCAAACAAGTCCTGCAGCTATGCATCAATCAAACTTGGCTCAAACCTCGAAATCAGTAACTTCTTTTGGGAAATGTGATAGATGTGAAAATGCTAGATGTCTCGTGGGTCCTGTAGCCTTTCTCCCTACAATGAATAGCGGTACAAACCGTGCTGATCCTCATATGGTACTTGAGAGCTCAATTGCTCGCCCTCAGTTGCGGGATTTGAGTTCAAAAGTACCTTTCCCAACAGACCTAGAGATTTGCTGCCCAAAGTTTCGATCAAGGCCATCAACAACATCCAATTTGACAGGGCCTAAAGCCTGTGTGCCCTATTGTATATTAGGACAAGTTCGTTCCAAAACAAAATCCCCAAATGCTCAATTTGTACTTTTGTCTCCTGGAATAAAGATTAATTCCTTAAAGGCGAGTGTAAAAGGAAATGACAATGAAAGATCTGATGAAAAAAAGAAGCAGAGTCAGGGAAGACGCCTCAAAGCCAAAGCGGATAGCTTGCCTCCGTTGACTCGATTAGGAAGGATCGCCTCGGGGTATGGAGTCAGGAATTCGTCTCTTACAACTAGCCTGGAAAGAAGAGGGTCCTCTCCAAAGAAGAAAACTTCAGTAATAAAAAGTAAAGTGAACAGTATCAGAGATGGCCGGGTGAATGTGGCAAGAACGGTGGTGAAACGTCGCAGTAGCAGTGCTGGGATCATTGACACTGGGTTACAATTAAACCGTTCTACTTCACAAGGGAGACGGAAGCGAAAATTGAGTCTTTGCAGGAAAAGATCAGGAGAGTCGGCATCTGACAAGATAACCGCTCTGCAGGACGAAATAATCTCGCCGTGGAATGATGAGGGGATGACTAGTGACGATACCAGTCTCATGAAACGCACGATTCGCAACCCAAGGATCTTGCCAGTGCCGGCTAGCATTCCCTCCAGCCCCGAGACAGCTGTCTCGAATCCTTGGCCCAGCCATCAAAGCCGGTCTCGTGAGCGGAGGTCAAGGCGCTCATTCTCTAAGAGTGCCCGCATTTCACCGTACCCTCCAACCTCTACAGTCCAGCTACCTAAACCTAGTGGAGAATTCCAGTTCCGAGACCACGAGCAGCCTGCACCCCTGATTTTAAACCTAAGTAATCACAGCATGTTGCCATCAGAGAAATCAGACACGTTTGAAGGACGCACTAGCACAAAGAGTACCTCTATGGTGGATCTGGTTCGGCAACAACCAACTGAAGACAAACCGGCTTCACTAACTATTCATACCGGTTGCGTCAACGCAAAGAAACAAGAAGAGAGAGCAATCCAAGTGGAGAGTTTAGACATGAGAAGTGTGGACCAGTTGGATGCATGTGATAAAAAAAAAGTTTGTTCCAAGGGCGCGAAATGCTTGATCTCACAGGCCGCGGCTACTGACAGTACTTCCCCCATACCTTTTTATGAGAAACCTAAGCATGAAAATAAAACAAAAGAAGTTCATCACACTATTGATTATACTCTTCCTGTAAGATCATCACTAAAGCCGATGAAGGAAGCTACCGTTGAAAGCCACCCTATGGATCCACCACAGGAGTATTCAAGCGTTGAGTTCGCGTCTTTATCCTCATCTCAGATAACATCTGAAGTTCCTTCAACGTCAAAACCCACACAGAACAAAATAATTGTATTGCAGCAGCAGACGCTGCCTCTAAGACGTGTCACTTTTCACGATCTTCGTCAGTTCAGACTGCAAAACCAAAGGAGGCCGCGACAATTGAATGGAAGTGGCAAAGGTTCCAAGTGGTGCACCGTTTATAATTGCCTATGTTCGTTGAGCATCTCGGCGGTTCTAAGTTTTATAGGCTTCTATTTGCATCAGAACTTTGATGTCTGATGCTAAGCCTGCCTAGAGAAATCCTTATATTTCCATCAATGTGTGATTTTAGCAAGTCTCCATCACGTGCACGTGTTATCATTTTAAACCATCTTTGAAAGATTAAAAAATAATTTACTCGAAATAAAAATCTTTCCTTTACTTTTTTTGTTATTTAACCCTCAATTTGAACGATTTTCCCACTGCGGCACATTATGTAATCCTAGAACCTAGTTGTCCTAGCTCGCCAAACTGACTTCAAAGAGGTTAATGTTTCTCTAAGCATAGGAACTCAAGGCTCAAAGGCTTTAAGAGTGTGCTCACTTGTGGCTATAGAATCTTCCTTAAGATTTTTTTTTTATTATCAGGATCTACAGATCAAAAAGTGTGCCAAAAGCAATCAGGACTGTGTTAATACATGTATAGGTTTTATTGGAGATGTTCCGCGAACACTGAGGCTTTTGCGCAGCACTGTATTTTCTCTCGGAGTTAGGCATCTCAACCTGAAAATCATTTCTTCCTTGTACAATGAAGAAAGTTAATCAATACTGTATTTATATCGTTTATCTATTGAGCTTTATGAGCCGTATAAAACTTAAAAGAGGATTGGTTAGGAAATAATCTGTTGCCAGTATTACCAAAATTATATTTCTATAGAACTGACGCGATTTAATTACACCCGCAATGGGTGTTTTCACAAGAGTGATTGCCAACATTGTAAAGTCACAAATCCAGTCTACAACTAAAAGAATTAAAACTAAGAGATTCATAAAACATGAACTCCATGTATTTTCCTGCAAATATTCCGATTAAATACTATTTTTCCTACGACTTAAAACTAGCACACCTCTAAGCATTGATTGTACCATCAGTACTTTTGCCTAATTAGGTTCCTAAGTGCAGATGCCATAGCTTCCTAAACTAGTAAATATGTAAAGTATTGCACAGGGTAACTCTTTGTGACACCCCATTCACTGTTGACATGAGAATAAGGACAATCTATATTAAATTAACATCAGTCTAGGTTTACTTCTTTCCCAAACAAACTCTATATATTCTTTTTTGCTGAACAAATCCAAGCTAGAATATTTAATCTGGCGAATAATTTAATCTAAAAATTTATATGTGAGTGGAACAAAAGAGAAAAATGACCAAAACTTTAATAGCTATATTGTAAAAAATTATTATCTATATTTTAAAGTATTCCGAAACATAGAAATATTGTTCTTAAAAATTTCAAGTTTCATGATTGTCCAGTTACTGAGAATATAGCAACTGAAAACGGAATCACTAGAACACATTACAGAGAGGGAGAGCAAGAGAGAATAAGAGAAAAAGATAGAGGGCAAAAGAGCAAAAGAGGGTGAGAAAGGCAGACAGACAGAGAAGAAGATAAGCAAAAATATCAGTGGTTTTGGCAACAAATTATAGAAAAGAAGAACTAGGTTACATGTTTTATTATGTTTGAAAAAGACAAATTACAGCGACAACAAATCATCAGAAAGGTGAATTTCTGTATGTTATGAGTTACATTCATCAACTACCACTCCAGTCCCACAAAAACAATTTTTACAAAGTAAAAAAAACACATCAATGTATCAAAAATGCAAAGCTATGCTATCATCATTCTTAAGCACACTGCATAAACGCACATGCAAATTTTCTTCACTATTCAGCCCTAGTAGACAAGGTACAATATAATTTATTACATTCATTTTACCATAGAAAATATCATTGGCTGACTGAGCAGGTTTAACAGCTTCAAACCAAAAGTAAGAACACACGACTGCCAGTATGAAAAATCAGCAAAAATTGGCAAAATGTAGGCAAATTATGAGAATATATTGAAATGCATATGATTGAATTATACCTAGAGGGTGTATCTTAACTTCAAGAATAACTAACTTCACTCTGGCTTATAAAGAAATATAAATATGATTTCTTCATGGTAGCATAAGTCTTCTTATGTTCTAGAATGTCTTGAACCATACAGCTATGAGATAAGAACAGAGAGGCTACAGGTGATCTGAAACTTTCAAACTGTAGCAAACTATTGTTGTCAGGAAGCTCTTTCATGACTGAGCAACTTATAACATTGCAAATCAGTACAAAACAAAATTTAGATTTCCCTTAAATAAAATTGAACAGTCAAGTTTTGATTAAAACAAAGGGCATGTTGAACATATCCACTTTAATGACTAGAGTATAATAAAAATAAAGAGTAGCTTCGAACATGGTACATAATTGAGAAATAAAACAAAAATGAAGATATGACGTAATAGATTTGGCAAGTTGGAGTCAAAGCCTCCTTGGTAACAAATATTATTGAAACATGACCACAAAATATAATATTCAAGGCGCTGTGCTATCAGACGATGGACCTAACTGAGTTGTGCATGTTTTAAAACTTCATAAAGACTGGCTAGTGTTGAACTTAAATTTTTGTTTTCTCTTTTTTTTTTGGTCATCTAAAACCTTTACAAACGCATAGAGAAGTTTTCAGCAACGGAAGCAAACTTTTTTAAAATTACGATAATAACCTCGCTGACTCCTCGGAAGTATAAAGCAAACATGGGTTGTTGTTTTTTTTCACGTTTCTAATCAGTTACTATTCTTATAGCATGTGGAAAATAGATGGGGATGGTATTGAGTGCGAAGACTGATTTAAATCTATGCTGAAAGTATTGGAACTGTTAAAATTGTCCAACATAATCGAGAGACAAAGAGTAGTTTGAACAAACAACCAAAGGACTTTTCCTGATTTCCTGTACGGCATTCTGAAAAAGAATTAAAAAACTTTTACTTTT
This sequence comes from Elysia crispata, assembly GCA_033675545.1. NCBI lineage: Eukaryota > Metazoa > Mollusca > Gastropoda > Plakobranchidae > Elysia > Elysia crispata. Next base: position 1,421,797 of record JAWDGP010003786.1, read on the forward strand.
TCCAACCCTTTCTTTAACCAATGAAAAAGAAATATTCTGAAGCAAAGTTCAATGACATTGAGCCTATGTTGAAACATTCAAGAGAATCAATGCCCTTACAAGTCAAAAAAGCATCCCAAATTTGATCCTCCAAAGCAACTTTAAACTTTAAACAAGAGTGAAGAATCAAATACAAGTATCTGCCTTTACATGCCAATGGAAATTCCTAGGCTATAACAATTCTTCCCAACAGGAAATTACCATGAGAGATAAGCTCCTAGTATAAAAGTATTTACAAAAGGGATGTGTAATCCATGATGTATTATCTGGTTCACTTTTTAGGTTATGCTTGATTATAGTTAATGTCGTCAGTTTTTCTTTGAACATATTTCTTCTTCAGCATTCAATCTGTTTTGACTGCGCTAAATTAATAGTCCGGTCATGTCAACGAAATTGGTCGTTTTCAGTAGGTCAAATATTTTGTTTAAAATGAAGCTCCCAGGGAGGATCGAACTTCCGACCCTTTGAACATAAAATATATGAAAGGTCATTTATAAACACACACACACACACACACACACACACTTTAAAGTGTCCATTGAGCTTAGTTACGTACACAAGACATGTGTTTAAAGCATTGTATTCACTTCACAATTTACAAGAGCCAATTACACATAAAACGTTGGAGTCCAGAGCTTGTAATTCTATGAGGGTGGCTGAAAAATAAAAACTGTTGCAACAGAAAGTTTTCTTTAAAATTTGACACAAAGCCTCAAGGTATTTCATTATTAAGTTGTGTGAAAATTTTGAAAATTTCAAAGAGTTTATGACATTATTAAAGTAGGTCATTGAAAAAAGGTTATCACTTCAAAATGTAACATGAACTGTCATTGAATTACTCACTGCTGAAGGATGCTCTGTTATCATTAATTTTCATAGAATGAAAGCTTTTTATGAAGGGGTAGGTATAAGTACCATTAGATGATAAAAAAAAATTACTCATGAATTTTTGCAAAGACAAACAGCTTATACATAAGTCATGCAGTGCCTCAATTCAGAATTTCATGGAAGGTCAGACAAGCAAATTGCTGTAAAACTCAAAATGAATCAGGGTACACATATTTCAAAAGAACCTGTTCATCATACAATTGCAGACACTCTTGGTTGGAAAAAGGTCTCTGAAAGATGGCTTTTACATCTGCTCACACAAGAGTTGAAAGCGCAAACAGAATTAACCTGCACTAAGTCAAAACCTATGATAAAAGTTGAGGAATCATACTTGGATATGACAAGGGTTCATCATTATGATCTTGCAAACTTACTAAAGCCCACTGAGTACAGACATAAAGACTCAACAAAACCAAGAAGTTTAACCTTATGCCCTTGTTAAAAAAAGTGCTTTTTACACGCTTTTGGCACTGGAAAGGCATCACACATTGATAAGGAAAGAACAGTTATTGAAGAGCAGTATGCTGAAACTCTTCTCAAACAGAGAGCAAGACTTAAAGCAGTTCACCCCCGTGACTCGATATGCTATAACAAAGCTGGACTAGAATGCACTGCAATTTAAAGGATTATTTTAAGGGCCATCACTCTGAAAGAGATACCGTTGTGGAAGCTTGAGTGCAAGCTTGGTAATGACAGCAGTCTAATGCCCCTCCTGCCTGTACATACTAGTACATCTTTGGCAACTTTGTGTGAATGTGGTATTGAGAAACATTACATGTAATATGTAGTTGAGTCAAGGAGCTTTTGTTTGATGTATCAGTGATAAAATTTTGATAAAAATGTGAAGAAAACAGTTACAACATTGTTTTTCAGCCTACCTTCACAAAATTGGTTTTATAATTTTCTTAAAAGCATTTTTTTTTCTGCACAGTCATGATAATTCACCTCTTATAACCCATTAGACTCGTACTCATGTTATTATTATAAAGAGAAAGAATGCCTTAGTTTATGAAGAAAATGAATGCATTGGAGCTGTCAAATAACTCAGTTGATAGAGCACTGGGCTAATAAAATGCTTGACAAGTGCCTATTGGTCTCTGTGACCGTAAACGTTTCAACAATATTGTAATCTGGGGCTACTTCAAGCAGTTGCACTCCCGAGCTAAATGAATCAGTTGCAGCCTTGAAAGGCTAGTTGCCTAGTGTTGTTGGCAAGTTTTGCACTAGATTTCTGGTCATTATTACTTTTTAAGACTATGTCTTATAAAAAAAATGTTATGTTTTAAATAGTTATCTTCTTCGTGAATGTGTTGGGTGTCTATGGAAGAGGGGAATAATTATCATGTCAGCCAAGGCAAAAATTGTTTTCTAACAATACATTCTGTAAATCTGCTAATAACAAAATTTCAATTTTTTGAGAGCCTTAAAGAGAATTCAGTATTAAAGCTTGTACATTCTCTCGTGTCTGCCGGGTTCCCTGACAACAAGCTATATGAAAGCTAATAACTTTTCTCTCAATAGTTTAGACTTGTTCACAAAAGTGCTCAATTCTTAATAAATCACCTAATACAGCACTAAAAATTTTTTTTTTCCTTTTATGCTGAATAATAATTCAAATTAAGTCTTAATCAAAATATATTCTACCTCTACCTTAAGAATAATAAATATTTGACCATTTTATCTCTTTCTAAATGTTTATAAAACATAAATTGCCATAATATAAAAAAATATTGTCATAAACGGGAGAAGAAATCAAAGTTATCTTGTATAATTAGGTAGCATATCTGATAATATGACATGAATCAAGTCACCAAAGGAGTAATATTTTACATGAAAAAAGAGCATTCATTTTATCCTGGCTTTGAATCAATGTTTGGAATAAATAAAAAAATAAATCATAGATTCAGTTCTGATAAGGATAGAGACTTTAAATTTGGCTAAAGCACTTTTTATTCATCTCTGCCTTGTAGATCTATAAAAACAAAAGTGTAAGTATAGAGGTATCATTCAAAACAAAAAAAATCTGTAAACCTTAGTTTAATTCACAAATAATCTGTGAGTTAAAGGAATGAAACTCAATACTGGCTTGTTAAACAAGTTGCATACAGAAACGAATTTGAAACATAAATAACATTATGATAGTAGGTCTCTTGTTGAGCTATTTTAGAGTATTTTCTAACTACATAATTAGTTTAGGAATGCCTCACAGAATTTAAACTGAAAAAAATGTTAAAATACTTCAATTTATTTTTATCTCGCATTTACATATATTTGGAAAAAAAAATTCCATTTTTTTAAAGGAACTTACAGTTGATCTTTCCTTCCTGTTATAAAAATATTTTAATAGATTTATTTTTTAAACAAAATCGTTGCTGAAACAAGTAAAAAAAAAATAAATAAAAATCTGCATTTCTGATGGGCTTCCTTTAGGCAGTAAAAAAAATTATCTCTGATTAATAATGAAATCTACCCATTGCTAAACAAAAGGCTCATCAATCAACTTTAATTTATTAATAAAGTTTTTGAGAAAAGACAAATTGAAGGCAAAGCTAATGGTAGCAACAAAAATAATATTGACTGTTGCACTTAGCCATTCTTTGACTAAAGCCTGATTTTTAAGAGACCTTTTTTTACATATATAAAAACTGTGTACTGCCATATTCTCTCAAACTGAAAAGTCCTTATCAATGGAAATCACTGCTATGTGCTATCTGGGAGAAAATCAACGTTTTTGACTAAAATTGATCAATACACATAACAATCTATAAAGTCTGCATCTTGTGAAAAAATGATTCACAGCAAAAGCACACACATGTACATTAATGATTTTGAACTACATTACTAATCTTGAGGCAGTCAGTGAAGACACATGTTCAAACTTTTAATCCATATAATTTTATTTGTGGACTTTTTCATAACATCATTTTGACTTGGCTATGGCTTGAAAGTGGCACTTGAAGGCACAAGAGGTACATACACTTTAAGACTAAAGTGACTTAAGTAAGAACAGAACTAAAATATTTTTGCATCTCCTGAACTACATGGAAAAGGAAAAATATAAGTTAATAGTACAGCTCAACACAAATACACAAGTCATGATAAAACTTAAAAATTCAATACATAATCCTTTGACTAGAAATATGGATACAAATGTTCTGCTTCTAAGAGTATTTCTCTTTATTTTTTATTGATGTTTGATGATATTTAAAATAATACAGAAGCTTTTGAATTTTCTAAGACTAAAGCCAAAACTAAAACAGAAAAAAGCAATATTCCGAACTTGATTCCGAGCTTTAATAAATAATAAACAAGGGATTAGAAAATTTGTTACCTCTGCACAAAATGTACAAACATATGTAACAGAAAACAATAAGACATTACAAAAATGTAAATTGAAATTGATATAAGAGCAACACAAAATGATAAATAAATTAAGCGTGATGAAATTGCAAAAACGTGTGTAAAACTGGAACAGCCATGAGTGAAATTACATCACAATACAAGGTGGTATTGTCATAGTAAAAAAGGTACCATAAATAAACCTTAAAGCTACAAGCAGAAGTATAATAAATAAATACTGAACTATTGAATATTTTAAAAAATGTAACATGAATATGTGATCTACACATAAATACTATATATCTAGTGAGTGGACACAATACAAATTGTGAGAAAGAGCTTGAAAAAGAAAAGTATCACCGCTCCACAAAAGGACTCAATTTTAAAAGGGAATGCAAATGACGAAAGGTAATGATTGCTGTAAGGATATAAAAAGAATAAAACAAAAGCTCATTTATTACTTGATTGAGGACATAGAGGGCAGTGCTTTGTAAGGAAACTCTTAAACACAAGCGGGGCCTTCAAAAAAAGTAATAAAATTGTCATCGCTGGCTAGAAAATAGGTTTTTACATATGAATATGTAAGACATAGTTTGACTAGGATGAATTCTACTAAATGCAAAATGTTTTCTTAAGTAAGTGGGCAAAATTAATCTTGCATCTTTAAAAAAAAAATCAAACAAATCATGCATAGTGACTTTTTCCTCTTATTTTAGAGGAACTAGCTTTTTTTGTTATCTCATTGATTGTACTAATAATTCTAGCTTTAATAGCTTTAACAACATAAACTTTGCTTCAAAGAAAACAACATCTCAACTGAGACTATGCTAGAATTTTTTATTAGCTAATTTTTTACAGTCTTTTTTTTTCACTAGAAAAGCCTGAAAAAGTTGAGGTAGTTGAGAAATGAAAAAGTTACTTTCCATACTTTCAATCTGATTATTGCTTCTAAGATATGAAACATAAGGCAGCAGTGTGATTTATTTATTTATTTATTGCCTTAATGTGGCAATAGAAAAATCATGATACAATCTCCATTTGTTTCTTTTTTCTTTTTTTTTTTTACATAGAAGAGTTTTGAATATTCCTCACCAAAACTTTTTTAAAATTCTATTAAAATATGTAAAACTATTTTGATAAATCTTTTATTCTTTTTTTTTTTTTGAATGCTGAAAGAACTTCCTGACTTTTTCTTGTTCATAAATTGGAAATTACAAGGAGAATCTTTCAATTCTTAAGGCTTTTTTACCTAGATAAGTAAATCCATCTCAGTTACTATGTTATCACTAAACCAGGCCGTTCTCCTTAACTTGGCATGACAAATTTGAAAAAAAAAAAAAAAAAAAAAAAGATAATGTCTAACTACTGCTAGTTCTCTTTTGGGACATTATGTAAATAACCAAGTGGAGCTTCATCAAATTTATGAAGAAATAAATACTTCAGAAAAATATCAAACAATGCAAATCAACAAACAAGTCACTATAAACAGGTCTTGGGTTGGTTCTGAGTTTGACACATTAAAAAATAAAATGTATAAATACATGAAAAGAAGAAGGAATGCAGACTCTAAAGCAGTCATACTTTACATTCAAATGTAAAAATTACATAAGTTGGAGAGACATTGGAACAGGCAAACCAAAATTCTTCGAGGTTTCATAATAAAACCACTATAAAATTAATGTACATATCAAAGATTGCTTGTGTACATGATGTGTTTATTTTTCTCCCAAGAGGTCAAATAATAAATTTCTTGTCTCTCCAAAAAATGCAAGGTTTGGATGACTTTCCAACTTGAATGCCTGAAGCTCAGATTATGATTAAAAGCATCAAGTCTGCACTGAAGCATTAGAGGCTAGGAAGCTGGGGCAGTATTAATTAGTTTGTTATTTACTGATATGCAAGTCGAGTTTATGTCTTTGGTCAAGCTTTATATACTCATGAACCACACATGAAGTCCAGAAAAAGAGCCGTGCAGCTATGCATTCAAACTGTGACCAGTGCAGGAGGCAGGTACTGGATCAAACAAAAATATATATATGAGTATAAAGCACTGTTTCACATTCAGTATCACAGAATGGAGCATCTCCTGCGTTTATGATGGTTGGGCTTTGCAAGCGGTCTTTCTAGTTCTTGAAATTTCCTGAAAAAAAAAAAGAAAAAAAACTGTTAAAACATATATTGATGGAAAAATAATTCCCAAATGAGACATATAAATCCCTTCTTTATTTAAAAATATTATATAGCTCTAGATAGAAAAGCAGTTTTCGGAGACGCTCTGAGCGTAAAAGCTTTGAAGTTTTAATGCATCTATGCTAGCTATGAAGAAGGTTAAAAACTTTAAACTGTTTTATATGACTTCTTTCATTATTAGAAAAGAGTTTAGTTAACAATGTAAAATAAAATTAAACTGCATAGGAGAACCTTCATGTCAAAATAAATAAAACTCAATTGGGACAAACACAATATTCTTTTCGAAAAAAATGCATTAAAAGCCATTCAAATATTATGTACTGAGATAGGAAATTTTTTTTGGACAAATTATTTGAATTTAGGTTTAAAAAACGAACTCTTTTTTTTCCTTGCTCAAAGTGTTAGTCACATTTTTTTGTTATATTTTTGCGATGATAGGTCATGTGTACTGATTATATAACTTTTTCTTCAATTAATTTCTAATAATGGTAAGCTTGCTAACCGTCTTAAAAACAAACAACAAATTTATTCATTTCTGCCAGACATGTTATCTATGCCTCCACATTCTTCACAGGTTTTGACCTTTTTGTGCTTTACTTAAAATGTTCTTTTTAACTCACTTGAGGCTGGCCCCCAAATTGGTTCCCATTCTCCCTGGACTGGCAATTTTGGGGTATTTTAAAAAATTCACTAAAATTACAATTTTTATTCCTTTGCTAAGATTTTTATACATAAAAATTATTAACATATCAGTATTTATAAACAGTTTACTTTAAAACAATAGATTGACTTTTCTTTTTTTATGATTTATTGAAAATTGGTAAGATTAAGTGTTTTGGAAAAAATTTTCTGCTGGATGCAAATAAAATCTGTTCAAAACACACGATATATTGAGAAAGATCTAGACCTAGTTGTTGATTTCGAGCTACTCGATTTTCCAGGTCTAGATCTGGACTTTGGCCCACTAATCTTGCTTGGTTTTGGTTTGTTACCGTTGTGGATCCAGATCTAGACTTAGGTCTAGAACAGACAGCCGTGCAGGAAGATTTAGATCTAGATCTGTCACTTGTTTTAGAAACTGATGTATCAACTTCATCAGAATCACTACCACTAGTTCCTACCATGTATTCAGGATCACCATCATCAATAACATCTAGATCTAGATGAAGATCTACCTCAGAATCGCTAGAGTCTACTGGAGCCATAATGACTGAACAATGAGGGAAAAGAAACTGAAATTGTTTTTCAGGTCCCTCTCTCCCCCTCCCGATAGTTAAATATCAACCGATTTCCAGAGACCTAGTCTTAGCCGTGGGTGCACCCACTGTCGGCACACACTAACCATGATATTTAGGGTCTATCTTCAACATTATTTTGAGCCAATCCTGTCCATATTCAACGGTAGACAGAATTGGCTCAAAAGAATGGTGAGCTGGTGAACTATATGCAAAGTATAAGACTATTGCACTTAAAAAGAACATTTTAAGTAAAGCACAAAAGGTCAAAATCTGTGAAGAATGTGGAGGCATACATAACATGTCTGACAGAAGTATAACATAAAATAATGTGTCAAAAAAAAAATAAAATAAAAAAAAAAGCTCACCTGACAATTCTGACTAGTTCATAGAAAGACTGGTCAACATTGGATCTATGTTTGGCACTAGCTTCTTTGTACTGAATCTTTAATGTGTTTGCAAGTTCTTGTCCTTCAGTACTTGTCACCTGGTAAAAATGTGCATTAGTTTTATTTAACTAAGGCAAGGATATCACAAAAGCGTATGCTATGCAACAGTTCAGTATTTAAGATTAAGGCATTAAACAAACAAAAAGTGCAAGAAGTAGGCACTGAGTAGACTATTAGAACAAAGGGAAAATTAGTATGAATACTCCATTTAAATTCTCTTCCTAAACAAATGATCACCTATCAAAAACATCAATCTTAACGATTCAGCAAATAAACAAGTTGATATACAGAGGAGCTCAGAAAATTCAAATTATTTTTGATGAGCCTTTTGAATGAGCTGCTATGTAATAACATCAATTTGGTTTAAGTTTTCAAGAGTGGTACCCAAAACTCCTCCATACTCATTTCAATTAATTGTCCATTTTTTAATTACCCTAATTAGAGAGTGAGAATCAATGTGAGATAGGCCAGGAAGACTTCCCTGCAAAAAGAAGGCTGCACCACAATTACACAATGCGATGAATGAACAACTTGGCGAGAACAATTCCATGTAAAACATACCGCACACAATGTTCGTTGGAAGGTCATAAATATGTTACCTGGCACCAGCTCTAAGATTGGTACAAAATAATGAGGAAAAATAAAGGCAATTTTCACTGAATATTAATCCTTTTCAAGATCAAATTTTATAAATTGCATTCTCTGACGTCTCTTGTGTCATCTTAATGATTCATCAAGGTTAGCATATAAATATGATAGTTAAGGTTATCCCCCTTTACAAAGATTAACAAATAGTTTAAATATCATATGATTTCAGTGCAGATAAAATGTATATTTTATTAGATGTATGCCGAAAAAAAAAAAATTCCTTACCAATCTTTGTGAGTCTAAATCCGATTTGTTGGCAACAAGAAGCATTGGGAATTCATCTCTGTCTTTCACTCTTAGTATTTGTCGATGGAATTTAAATATTTCCTCAAAACTGAAAAATAATATTAAGACAGTTTAAGAGGGAAAAACAAGGACAGAATTTTATCAATTTCTTTTAATTTCATTTTCAGTAATGTCGATTAGAACTTGTTGAGTCAAATGGTTTGTTTAGTTAAGAATTAGACAATGTTTAGCTGAGTTCCTGGGCCATTCAATTGAGAATTAAGAGAGGACATCAAATGTGACTCTTGTTCTTATCTTAAAATCAACCTCTTTTACACTCAAGAAGAACTCAGAAGCCTATTTTTTGCTAGTGTCGCCAAATGAAAATATAATCCTTTGCTCCTATCCAACCACACTCAAGTCTATACAATCATATTTAAACTAAAAAAGAAAAAAAAAAGAAAGAGATAGCGTGAGAGAGAGAGAGAGAGAGAGAGAGAGGCAGAGATAGAACAACCGACAGACAGATATACAGAGAGAAAAAAGAGTGAGAGAGAGAGAGAGAGAGAGAGAGAGAGAGAGGCACACAGATAGGAAGTCAATTTTTTTTATGTTTACCTGCTCCTGTCAATAACGGAATAAACCAGTAAAAATCCTTCACCAGATCGCATGTACTGCTCTCTCATAGCACTGAATTCTTCTTGCCCTGCTGTATCTAGAACTGAAAAAAAAAAAGAATGCAGGTATAAAAAAAAAGATATTTTTTTCATAAGCAATAATCATGCCAACAAATATTAATTGCTGAGGAAAAATTGCAGCCATTTTTTATAAGCTGCCTTTAAATTAGACTTTAAATCTTTATATTGCAATCTAATAATGTGATCGCCAGGTCTTGTTATAATCCAAAATTAAACATTTTTAAATTGTTAAATCTATTGTTCTAAATGTAGCAGATTATCACAAGGTATGATATTGATAAATACATTGTTCATGCTTTTTAAGTTAAAAACAAAAAATTGAAAGTTTGAATGAAGATCAAGTAAATCAACTTAGAGGAATTATTTCTATCATAAGTAGTGAACTCAAAGCAAGACAGAGGTAAAAAAGAAGAACATGACAAATTCATTTACTCATCTTCCCACATGATCAGCATTTACAGTGTACTCAATGTTTTGTATAGAACTCTTAAAAAATCCAAACTTGAACATTTTTAAATTGTCAAATCATTTTTTACATTTTCAACAGATTATTTCAGGATATGATATAAATAAACTGTTTATACTTTTTAAAATGAAAAAATGAAGAATTGAATAAAGGTGATGTACCATCAATTTAGAGGAAATTTTTACTACCATAAGTAGTGATCTCAAAGCAAGACAGAAGTGAAAAAAAAAAGTTAATACATTCACTTACTGTCTAATCGTGCCACATGATCATCAATTACACATTGTTTTGTATAGGAGTCTTCAATGGTAGGATCATAATCTGTCACAAAATATGACTGGAAACAAATGTAAAAACAAATTTTTATTTCAAAATGATTAAACTCGCCACATTAGTCTCAAATGATTGATTGATCAAATTCAATCTTATTTTTTGCAAAAAAAAAAAAAAAGAAATATTGGCTCTAAACTCAAGGAATTTGACTTATTCTACACAGGCAGAGACTTAAAGGATTTTAGAAGCTTTCTAGAATGGTAAGGGACTCAATGTTTTCTTGAAGGATACGCAAGTGAGAGAAGACATATTTTTTTAAACATATTTACAAAACTTTTAAGCAATAACAATCATATGACAGTACATTCTGGACCTTACATGCAGTAATTTCATAAAACAAAAGAGTTTAAGCAATGAATTTGTACTACAAATTGAATACCATGTATGCACAAATATGAATGACACTATATGCCTATCCCTCGTTGAAATTTTTTAAGATTTAGCATGTAATATCTTGCAATTTGGGGCTATTGATAAGTGTTTATAGCAGGTTAATAAAGAAAACTCCTAGGTCACCTTCAACTCAGTTTAACAAAGCACAAGTGATTAAAAAATTCATTAATTATCCGAGCTGGAAAAAAATTGCCCACAATCTAATAGATTGTATTACTTATTCTTAAGAGATTAAGATACTCATGCCTCTGACATGATGTTATGCAAGATAACTTGATATCAATGATGAAAGATTGCGATGGGGTCAAAGCAAGGCAATGAACAGAAAGGAAACACCCAGCAAGGAATTTTTTTTCTCCCATCTGCAAAGCAATGATAGCATCAAACCCAGATGACCCACACAGAGGAATTATTGAATGATCATTTTTTTTAATCGCCTCTTTTAATGTATATTGGTATCATTACATACTAAAATTCAATGAGGAATATGATTTGGAAACATTTTTTAGTCAAGATCCGGAAATTTTTATGTCATTTTTCTTTAACTTAGTTAAGCCCATCAGGCGCTACACCAAATCAAGCAGGGCCTGATATTTAAGTGCCTCGCTCAACCACCCGTAATATATATAACCTATGCAACCAGGTTTTTCAATGCTAGATTCGTAAACATGCAGGGGCTCAGTGCCTGGCATGAGAAATCAGATACCATACATGGCGCAACCACCATGTGTATGGTGGGCTTTAAATTCAACGGGCATCAATTGAGAAGGGAGGAGCAGAATCATGGTGCATGTCCTGTGTCTAGTTTTTCCAAGAAGATGAAAAAATTTAAAATCTCACATCTAGACTAGCATAAAGTAGCAATAGGATTAGCTAAGAATTTCCTTAAATTAATTAAAAAAGATTATTAAACCTTGTAAGGGTGCAGGAATACTCTGAAATATGATTTGTAACTCCTTTGTTTATTTCTGATTGCATAACCTTAAGTCTTCTAAGTCTAAGAGCTCCTCAGCAATCAACCAAAGCTAGTCGAAAAATTAATGATTGCCAGAACATCAGTTTCGATTATATTGTATTGAAAGGAGCGAGGGGTGACTTTAATTGCAGCAAAATTAATTTGGAAGCAAAGCTCTTCAATTTGTCATCAAGGAGCTTCAATATTATTTGCAAATTTTTAAGAAGATGTAGTTGAGGTGCTTGTATGGGCCTTAGGATACTGATTGTACTGCCTTCCATGGACTGGGAGGACACTAAAAAATTTCGCCCAAATCTAGAATTAGCACCTATGTCGGCTCACAATCTAAAATAGTGAACTGTGACAATCAGGCTGAAAGTGAGGTGTGTAATATGCTCTAGAAAGGAGATCTAGATCTAGATCTAGGTCCAGATTCTAGATAAGTATAAATGTGGCAAGATTTTCTGAGGGCCACATGTATGTTCTAACCGATTTGGTCCTCATTAATATGAAGAGATATTCTTTTAGCATTTTATTGCAATGATTATTGACGACTGATATCTTTCTCTCTCGATAAAATGTTGTATGTGTGGCATTCATAGACCTAGACCAACAAATAAGCTCTAGATTTAAGATCTAGAGGTCCGGGCAGATATAGATCTAGATATATATTTCTACCGATCTAAATTGCAAATATTACCTGTATGAACTGTATTGTTAAGGCACTTTTACCGACACCACCTCCACCAACAACTACTAATTTGTAACTTTGATTATGGTTATTGTCACTTGCGTTACGGGACATTTTGACAGAACCAGCAGCGAAACTTGACAGAAGGCCTACCCTCAGAACGGGAAGTAAATGAGGGGAGTGACTACTGCCGATTGTTTGGCTGCTGCCGCAAACTCAAGTTTAGTTTATTAAAGGCCAAACTACGGGTGTGAAAGATGTCAAGAAAATTATTATTTATAATCATGGCATTTGCTTTTATTTAAGCTTTTGGGGAGATATCATATTAAATATTATAAAATCTTTTAAATATGATATATATTTTTTCTATGAGATAAGTAATTAGACGATGGCTCCACTCGTCTTCTAACAAAAATATTGACCTAATATGTTTTTGGGCTTGTAAACTCTTCCAAAAGCTGAAGAAAAAGAAATTTCAATGGTCGCCCTGAGCCAGACACTGAATCGGGTCTAGTATGATTACAGTCCATTTTATTGTCGCTTGGTATATAGCTCCAATAACGTTAAGTGATTTCTGATGAGTTACATAATAATCAATAAAATCTTGACAACAGCAACATAATAATAGTAGTAGTAGAAGTAGTAGTAGTAGTGGTAGTAGTAGTAGTAGTAGTAGTAGTAGTAGTAGTAGTAGTAGTAGTAGTAGTAGTAGTAGTAGTAGCAGTAGCAGCAGCAGCAGCAGTAGCAGTAGCAGTAGTAGTAGTTGAAACAGCAGCAGCAGCAGCAGCAGTAGTAGTAGTAGTAGTAGTAGTAGTAGTAGTAGTAGTAGTAGTAGTAGTAGTAGTAGTAGTAGTAGTAGTAGTAGTAGTAGTAGTAGTAGTAGCAGCAGCAGCAGCAACAGCAGCAGCAGAAGCAGCAGTATTAGTAGTGGAGGAGGAGGTCAAGGACGATGAGTAGAAGAAGGGGACAAAAGAACAACAACAAAAATAGCAACAAGAACAAGTAAGAAAAGAAGAAGGGGTGGGTGAGGAGAAGAAGGGTGGGGAGAAAAAGAAGAGGGAGAAAAAGAGAAGAACGAGAGGAAGAACAAGAACAAGAATAATGCGTTGAGCTTTGTCGAAATCATAGACGAAGAATGCTTCGGTACTTGCAACGGCATTGGGAGTATAATTATATCAAAGACTCTTCAGTTTACAATGCTGTGTGTTTAAAGCCACTGCTGCTCATTTACATAGTCTGTATTAATCACACAGTAAAATCTGAGCGGTAATTTTTATTTCATGGTCTATTAGGCAATAACCGTAATGCTGTTATAATTGAACATTTAAATTGCAAACCAGTAGGCTTAGGAACTTTGTAACTTTGTACAATTTTGGGAGATGGGGGGGGGGAAGATAGGCGAATGATAGTGATGTGTTGTTTCATCTGTCTTCACTGTATGACAGCGATGGAGCGATTTTGATTGTATGCAAAATTTTACGACGAATGCTGGCATTAACTCAATATATCAAAATCTATAGCTTTTCAGTTAAAGAAGAAAAAAAAAACCCACCCATTTCTTCCATGGTAGTTGAAAGAGGACACTGCTTCAGCTCTTACGAGTATATATATATGAACAGTTTCGCAGCAAAACACGATATGCGCCATTTTTTAAATTTGAGCGAAATTTTGTCGGTTCACCTGATTGGCCATTGTGAAGATGTTAGTCACTATGGGAGCGGCTAAATGGCACCTAAAACATTTTTATTTATAGCAACTAAGCTTACGTTACCTCCTCTTAGCGTTATTTTTTTTTTCGACTATGCGTAGCTTCCTGCGCAGAAGCGGCGAATGTAAACAACTCAGCAATCAGCAGACAATTTCAATCCTTGCGTTAATAGCAGAGAGTAGGCCGTTCTAATGTCATTATATTTTATTTATCCACCCTTATACATTCTTAAGTCCACATGGATTCAGCAAACATCTATAGGAGATTTTTATCATCCAATTAATCCATGCACGGATTTTGATCTCAATTCCTGTCCCCGAGATATGGATTGATACAGTTCTACTTCTAGGATGTAGACTAGATCTATTCTTGGTCAATGGTCTAAATATTTGGTCTATGGAGATCGAAATTTAGTTCTAGATAACATTACAGAAAGCCTTTAAAAAATTCAATCTATTTCACCCGTAAGGTGCACATTATGACTCAACAGAGCTTGATACTAGATCTAGATCCAGATCTATGTAAAATTATACAAATTTACAATGATCTTAAGTAAAAATTTGGGTAGAGCATCATTAGTCAGACCTAGAAAGAGATCTTTATTGGAATAAGACAAGAAAACCTTAGCTGGATCCAGCATGTGCACTACATTCTTCTTGATCAAAAATGAAAGAGAACAATACCCATGGTAAACAATGTGAGATTAACGGTGAGTTTGAATTCTGCCTACGACCTAGAGTTTTGTAGACTAGATCTCGAAATTCAGACCTCTAGATATGACGCTTTTCGCCGTTTTACTCTCAAAGATTCCATAATAGGGAAATCGATCATCGGTGATCGATGCCACACCCACATTTTGTGCAGACCTCAAAATAGTACCAAACTTCAAGTATTTGAGGTTTTGGTGATTTGGGACAAATAATATGTTATTTATGAACCTATATAATATCATTTCATTTTGTTTAAAATTTTCATAAAATTGAATAAAAACACTATTTTTTAACAATAGAAATTCACCCCGAATTTGTTTCCATTCCTTCCGCCATTTTGGATTTATTTAGCTTGCTTTATTTCGAACCTCTGACGTTTTTCATTCATTTTTCCCACTTAAAATAATTTTCTTGCAAAAGAAACTGTAAGAATGGCTACTACTAACATTGAAGACACTGAAGTTTATGATCTGTTAGATTTAAATGACGTCAAAGTGTCACATTTGAACCCTGACACAGGCGAGGAGCTCATCAGAGGAGAATCATGTCACAGATCGCCCTGAACTAAGGCATGTAGTTTTATTTACATCTAGATTTAGGTTCTACAGCAAAATTATTAATAAATCTAAACTTCAAATTATTTTGTAACTATATCTGAGCACACTTGATGTTCTAATCTTTCTTGACATTGTATACCTAACCCCTATTCATCTACACAAAGCTCTAGTCTTGACTGAGAATTTAGACCTAGATCTAGAGGTCTGGATAATCTGGAATCTAAATCTAGGTCTGGAATAGATCCATCCTAAGACTTAAAGGATTTGAGTGGCGTGTAAATCAAAGGATACAAATATTATTTAGTACAAACAAAATATCTAGGCCTAGATCTAATTTTTTTTCGTACCATCTCTTATTCAATGATGCACCATGGCACCGACAACCGGCCGCTACAGAAGAAGAGCAAAGCCTGGACCATGACCAATCCACCCCAGTGCCACCCTTTCAGCCTCAGAGAGTTGCCTGATGATTACAGTAGACAAGATCTGAACAATTTCCTCAGGCCTGTTGGTTTCCTTTTTTTTTTTCGTCTTTTTCATGACAATAAACTTTCGTGAAACATATGTGTGACTGGATGAATGCCTATGCTGAGAGAATGGGTGAGCAGAGAAAGAGTCGGTATGAAAGGTGGGCGAAAGTTGATGTTGGTGAGTTTTACAAGTTCATTGGTTTGAAAAAGATTATAACAAGCATATGAATGGAGTAGAAAAGTCAGATCAGCTATTATATAAGTACAAACCTTTGAGAAAAACAAATAAGTGGTGGAAAACTTTATTCCTACATTTTATCAGAATTGCTCGAGTAAATTGGTATATTTTATGTAATTAGTTTAGAGGAAAAAATCTAGATATTCCAGATTTAAAAAGACATAGCCAAAATAATCAATTAGATTTTACCATGGAGCTTACTAGACAGTCAGGAGGGATGTAGAATGATGAGAGTGTACTAATTTTTAAAAAAAAAGAAAAGAAAAAGGTTGAGAGTGCACATCCAGTGAGAGTTTATATTTCTGAAAAAAAAAAAAAATATATATATAAATTATGTTCTACTTCTAAGAAAGAGGTGAAAACTAGGTTCTTTTGCTCCCTTTGTAAAAAACCTTATTGTTTACAGCCAGGTAGAAACTACGAGTGAAGATCACCAAAGTGAATGTATACAACTGCTTTGTAATCAGAAAAACACTTTTTTATTTTATTATTTTTTTCAATTCAAATTTTTTTTTCTCCTGAAAACAATTTTCCTGGATAAGTAAACACTATTTCCTTGCACCAAGGACATTCTTTGACTTTTCAAAGTAATTTAAATCATGTTTTAATCTGCCATGAGACTAAAAGATCTTTTTTTTTTCAATTTTTTTCTTTATTTTTTACATAAATTTTTGTGCCTTTGAAGCATACTATATATGATACATTGTAAAATTTACTGTTTGGTGTGATGCTGCACATGCTCAAGAATGTTATAATCAATAAGGTCTTTATTTTTATCCAAAATTGAATTTTTTTCCTTCTTTGAGTTTGTGAATGAATTTTTTTTTTCAGATTAAATTTTTTAATTTTTTTTTTTTTATGCAATTTTCTAAATAAATATACAGAAATTACAAAAAAATACCCAAAAATGAAATTTGCATTAATTTCTGAACAAAATGAAAGGTTACATGACTTGATTGGTCATTTCCTTATAAAATGGGAGATTTATAAAATACAGCACCCTTGAAATTTTCAAAAGGGGGAAAAAACCATGGAATCATTGAGGGTTAACTAAAAAACATAACAAAAACTGAATAAGAAGCAGAAATTGATTTTAAACAAATTTCAGGCCTGAATTTGTTTGTCCTTAGAATAGCTTTAAAATTCTTTATTCTTGTTTATCATTTATAAATGTATTTTTGAGAAACTACGGAAAATGATTTACTCCAAGCTGTCTAAGAGTTACGCTCAGTTTAGATAATCTGAAACTCTGCAAAGGATAGGACGTTGACTAGTCACTCAGCACTTTTCAAATAATGCTTGATTGATACTCAGTCATACTTTGACATTCAATTTATGCTGCACTAATGCTTTTTGGTTTGTTTTTTTTTCGATGAACAAAATAATTTGGACCTGTATTTTTGTGAAAAAAAAAAACAAAAAAACATCATCTTGCATAATAATTTACTTAAAATGTTCAAAATTCCTTATTTTTACACTTTATACTTTCGATCGAAACTAATGTCAGGTCTGAACTTCAAGTTCAATGCAAGTAAAAATTAAGACATTTATATGGCCTGACGTGGGCGAATCTGCAAAGAAGATAACATGCTTACAGTTGAGACTGATTTTTTAATTTGTTTCTTCATAATATTGAATAAACTACAAAAAAAGTGAGCAGCTAGCTCTCTCAACTATTTATGAAAAGTGTCCCATTCTTCTCTCAATAGTATGAACAGGAGATGTTAAATAACTTTAATTTAAAGATACTGCTGCCGAAATTTTTTATTTTTATTTTTTTTTCAACCAGTTTAAACAGTTTTGCATTATTTCAATCTCTTTTTTTTTTTTTTCATAACCCTCAAAAAAATCATATCCTGATAAAAGATGTAAAGAAAATGACTTTGGCCCATTTTTTTGTAATATGTTAATAATGCTTTTTTGGCACTTCTTTTATTTTTTTAACTGTGTGCTTAATCCAGCCCAAAAGAAGGGTATTCATTTAAGTTTTAAATTTTCTTTTTTTTTTGTTTTAAACTTTTATCTCATTATATAATCATATTTGATTGTTAAGTTAAACCAATAAACACATGATCTTTCTGTGCATAAATAGGAAAAATCTGCTTGCATTCAAAGTTTTTACAAGATAAAAGAGGGAGTGCTCTGTTGTGGAAGTAAAAAAATTTTCAGTATTTAGACAATATTTCTTTTATTACAGGCATTACAATCAAGTGTGAATTTCATAACTTTCCTGAGGAAGAAACAAATGACCATCTTGCAAAGTAGTAATCATTTTCAAGCAACATTAAGAATGATAGAATCAACTTTCCCAATTCCAAAGAAAAAAAAAAGACCTTACGGACCATAGCAAAAGTTTTAGTTTTTAATTAAAAGTTACAACAATATATGTCAGGCATACGGAAGTGATCTGCATTAATTGTGAATTTCAAAAACTTCAACTTAGGGCATGAGATAGTGAGCTATACCCATACATATAAATTATGGAAATAAACTTTTCTTGTGGTTCTATTAATTTGATACACTTCAAATTTCACTCAAATGGGAAGTAAAGAGTGAAAATTTGATCACTTTGATGCACCTCCTTTTGAGACAGTTGGACAGCACAAGCAAATTCAGCTGATGAATAAGAATTTAAGTGATATCTGTTTTCATAAGTGAAAATAATTACAAAATAACCTAAAAACATTGTGACACAGTGAGAAGGAATCCAATTTTTTTTCCTTAAGCATCTATTCGACATCTCGACACAGTTTATACATGAACTAAAAGATCAAATTTGCTTTTGCAGTATGTTGGTAACAGACTACTCCTCTATTTTTATAGACCCATTTGTGAGCACTCTTTGACTTAACATTGTAGAGGAATCACTGATAAAGATATCACACAATCATGTTAATAAAATTCCATATTATACATATATTCATATTTATGAAAGTTTTTTTTTTTTGTTTTTTTTTCAGTAGGAAGTAAATTACCAAGAAAACAGGCAAAGCCAGCCAAAATTCAGAAAGAGAAAGAGTGGATGGTCCAAGACACTCCTGAGAACATGGCAGCTCTATAAGGTTGATAACTTTTTGGCAATAATATGGGAAAACCTAGCTAATCTCATGGTAAGTATAATTATACATTGTATAAACATTTATTCTTTTTCTAGCGTGCTTCAAAATGTACTATAGGCACCTATAAACCTATACTCTTTACTCTCTCTACATACAACCTCTCTTGTAAAGTCCAAGTGTTTTTGATTATCATCTAGATGCAAATATAATTACAGTCCAGTCCGCTTATTTCAAAGTCATTCGGATAAAAAAAAAAGGACTTCGAATTATCCGAAATTTGAATTATAAGAATACATAGAGAAAGACAGTTAAAAAAAAATAAGGATGGCAGATCAGAAATGTCATACAGGTGTGCAAGGGGGAGGGGGGGTGCTAACCCCTTTTTCTCTTGTAGCCTTATTGCAGACTCTTGCCTGTAACGTAGGTGGGCAAACACACACACACACACACACACACCAGAATCACTTGACGCACCGAGCATAGCACTACTTTGTTTTACAAGCCTGGAAAAGTGCTTTCACTGCGTCAGAATAAAAAAATCACGCCAAGAATTAACCTGATCCTTATTTCAAAATTCGAACTAACCGATATTTTTAATAAAGCTTAAATAGAGAAATATTTGGTAAAATTAATTGACTTCGAAATATCCAAGAATTCGAACCATCCGGATTCGAATTATTTGGACTCAACTGAGTTTTAAATTGTGCCATTCCTTTGTAATAAATAAATAAATAAATGAATAAATGAATAAAACCTAATTTCGTTTAAAATAAATAAATGTTCTGCAAGTAAAAAGCGAACTGATGCTTTTACTTAATTTGTTTCCAATTCAACACAAGAAATATTGTACAGGGCAAATCATAACATGTATTTTGTATTTCTTCTACAAGGATCATTGGATTATTTAACCTTAATTTTTTTTTTTTAGAATTTCACTTCTTGTATACCAATTTAAATACCACTACATTGATCATGCGGTGTATTAAACTGCCACAAAGGAAGTGTTAGGTGCCCATAAATATTTTTTATAGTTAAAACATGATATAAGGTAAGATAACTTTATTAATTCAACAAAGGGAAATTAAAAATGGCATGCTCTCAGGACATAAATCGATCATTACATAGATTTTCTAATATCACAGTTTGAGTATACAGGTGACATAAATTTATGGAGATATAAATCTATACATGTATAAGGATGTATTTGAAAAGTGATAAAAAAAACTTGTAAGTAAAGAAAAGAGGGGCATATCATTATTAAAAAAGTGATTAAAAAAAAACTTGTAAGTAAAGAAAAGAGGGCCATATCATTTTGGTGTTTCTAGAATTACAACATCAGACTAAAAAGCAAAGGTAAATGCATAAGTATAATTATGATTTAGTTATTCTTTTAACCTCCTCATAATATAATGATAGATGTTGGAAAGAATGAGTTTAGGTGTCTATATATCCATGTCTGTACCAGTCACTAGTTACGTATAAATACAAAACAGTTACCCATGATGTTAAATTTTCTATCACATGGACTCATAACTCGCAAACACAAGAAACTGACAAATTTATTTGAAAAAAAAAACAACAACAAAAAGAAAAACAAATTCTCATGATGTTTAACTATTGATAGGTTTTTTCAGACAGGACTGGGGCAGACTTTGAGGGATGGCTCCTTATCAGCCACATGGACCCAATCCATGCTGACAAGTTTAAGATAAAGTCTTCAATGTTGTCTGGGACTTTTGCAACAACAATAATATTCAAAGCATGATAGAGAGAATTGGAGAGAACATTGGAATATTAAACTTTCTTGGTATGGATGCAGTCGACAGGGTGTATGTGGAACTTTTCAATTAGTGGGGCAGTCCTTGTTTATTGATTTATGTTATCCAATAATACCTTTATCAAAAATAGTATGAGTACAAAGTATATTACCTAATGAGAAAATGTTGTTATAGCACCCTTTGTTCATATTCTATTTAAATTACTTATACAACATTAAAAATTAAAACTAAAATAAATCAACAACAATATGCCATAATTGTGACAAAACATTTAAGAGTGAAGAGGAATTTGAATCTGAAAGTTTTTTGTTTTAAAATTATGTTTGGTAGAATATGTGTGCAAGAGAACTGCAATACCAGCAAGCAACAAAGCTGTCCATATTATTTATCGTTATGTAATAGTCCAGGTGAAAAAAGTGAAGGCTCAAAGTCTAAAAGGCCTGGAAAAAAAACCAGGGCAATGGCGAAGTAGATAACCATTGTACTTCTTTATTGAAAGTGAATAGTGATATTGTAAAAAAAAATATCTCGTAACAGTAAACTACTGTTTGGATCACAATCGATCATTCAATTGATTTTGTCCACTTGAGAAACAAGGTATGATGTTGCTTGAAAGCTTTTGCATGGCATAAAGCCAGCTAAGGTATTGGATATAATAACATAAATGTAATTTCAAAAATTGACAGAGACAATTTAATTATACAGAAGGATATAAAACAATGCAATATTTATAAAGAACTCAAACTTAGGGATGAAAAGTTAAGTGTAGATATTACGCAAAACGGTTAAGAGGAAAAAAAATTCTAACATAATTTTGCAAACGGCAATATGAAAAGCATAGAAGTTGATGATTTTTTATTGTGCAGACAAAAAGAAAATCCTAGAGAAAATTGATGTTAAATCATGTTTCTGAAATTATATGTGATGATTTCACTAATTAAACAACCCTATATGACTTCCTTTTAATGTCTTCACTGATGATGGATATATCAATAAATAATCCCTATTATATGGACCATATCATACAGAATGTATTTAATTAGGTTGGATATTTTAATAAATTAACTAAAAAAATCTTGTGAAACAGATTTATGTGTTGCTGTAATGTATCTTTGACTGATATGGCAGATATGTTCTATATGCTTGATGGGCATCTTTTAATAGCCCATACAAAGGTCTTCATTGTTTGTAGCACATTAAAAGAATTGAAAAAAATAGTAGTAGTTTGAATAAATAATACAGAACAAAAGGAAATATAATGTAGATGGAATTTTTCACATTTACTGTAAAGAAATATGTTGTACATAATTGAATATTACAGAAAAGAAATTGAGGCACTAAATATTTTTAGGTGTTACCTTGAAAAAAAAATGACACTAATTATAAACCTTGGAACATTGATACTAATGATAGAACAAGAATGTAAGCAGTGAGGAAAACAAAAGACATCCTTTGATTGCCAAAACAATAGAAATATTTAAACAGGTATATTTCATGGCTTGTAAAATGTATACATTCAATGAGATGTAGCTTTAATAAGACAGAGAGTGCCTAAGGGATGAAAGTTAAGAGACAGAAGTTTACTTCTGATCAACTATGTAAAAGAAAAGAAGGAAAGAAAAAAATAAATTAATTTTCAAAGTTGTTACTATAAAGGGGGTAATGTATAAAATTACAGGTACTACTCCAAGTGAGTGTACCAGTATTTTTATACTTTTCAATAAAATGGTGAAAGTCAAGTCATTTTTTTTTAATTAATGTTGTGTCATATCAATGTTCGATTCATAACATATGCGATCTTCATGTTGAAGGGGTGAAGAAAATCTGTCATGTCCATTATGCAGATAATGAATTTTGATATAAATGTTCGCCACTGATAGTGATGGATATGTTTAATTGAACTGTGAATTTGTCATATCTATTATTTTATTGCACAACATATGAACATGATTGGAATGAAGATGTATTTGTAGTTAAAACATTTTCATGGACATTTATAAAATTGCTTAAACCTTTAGTTTAGGCTCAGGAAACTTCACACAAAAATGCTTTCCTTTTTTTATTTTGGAGATACGTTGCCTCACATGTTTCCATGGAGGTTAAATTGCCTACAAATAAAAAAAAATTATGAATACATGTATGCAACTATATCATTATCAATATGGCACTATTATTTTTTAGGGAAAACAAGAATATAAATGATGTTTTGACTGGTCAATATCCTATGCGCCACTGTCATTTTCAAATAGTAGGCCTATGCTTTTCATAAATGACATATATGTTGTTTTTTATGTAAATGTCGTGAGCATAATCATATAATGTTTATAATCTAAATACATGTTATTTCTTTAAAAAATTCTGTCGTAACTTCATTGCCAAACCCAATTATATTACCAGTACAGTACCTTGTATTTCCAGAAAATGCCACATATTTCTCTTAAATGTTACCCATGTATGACAGATATTTGAATGATTTAAGATGGTTTCTTCACTTAAAGTAAAAAATTATTTCACTTCCCATCTGGAAGATGCTGAGACCTTTTGGTCCTTAAGAGTAAAAAGTTTAGGGAACTGATGCCTGTTCAGAAATCTATTGCAGTGTCACTTTAAAAGCCTGCTATTGGTATATGGACTAACAAGACTAGCCTGTGGCTATTGAATTGGTTCTGACCTAATAATCAAATATTTTTTAAAGCCTATGACACCATGTGAAGTGGTCTTAGGCCCTTTTCAGTTTGACAGCTGCACCATCAAATACCAGAAACTTAAGATTACCGAATTAATATCTCTGAACTTGCACACCCAAAATGTAAAGGTAAGAATTAATGTTTTGGATCCCTAAATAAAAGCTTCGGTGAACCAAATGATGATACATGTATATTTAAATAACATTTCAAAATTTATTTTCATGTCCATATTATTCATTTTGCATCATTAATAACATGAACAAGAAGATAAGTATACCGGTAATGTTTCTTTTTTTTTTATAATGGATGATGAATGAAACTAAAAAGAAAAAAAAGAACTAATGGATATTGTAGAGTAATATTCCAATTAAGGTATAATTTTACATCAGTCATTTGAAGAAAACTTTATCAAGGGATCTCGTAATGTGCACTTGACTTAGTCCCCTAACTAATACTAATACTAAATACTATCTGTTTGACCTACTTTTTAAAATTAAAATGTAGTTGTATTTACTGGATTTGTATTATATCTACACATTTATATGTATAACTTTTTGTAATACTGATCATTAAACAAATACTTGTTACATATCACACTCCTTTTACTTCTTTGGAAAATATTATGTTCTGTGGAATTATAACAAGCAATTTTCAAAAATATTTCTCTGTGATTTTTCAGATGAATGAAAGAGGATATGAAATAAATCTTTTCTTTCAAAATTACTACATTTTTCTTTATTTTTCAGTTTTTGTCTGGGTTTTTTTTTTGTGTTATAATTTCACCCTTTTGATATATGGTTTTTTTTTAACTTAACTCTTATTACAGTTTTTTATAGGTTGTTAAAATTACTTTGAAAACAAAAAAAAAACAAAAAAAAAGTTTTGATCATTCATGTTACCTGAACATTATCTTCTATCCAGTCATCTAATAAAAAAAGAATAAATTATTAGTTGATGTACCCTGGTATTGATCTCTTTTATTTTAACTCGCGAATCAAAGTTAGTCATGATGATGGTGAAGATAAATTTTACACCAAACCAGTCTGAAAAGGTTAAAAACTTTTACAAAAATCTCATCATTAATTGCGGAATTGGATTTTTCAGTGCAGTATTAAAGAAAATTATATAAAAATTAATCATTTAGATTTCAACACCAGCATGATTGTGTAACAATTTAGCCTGTGAGGTACATGTAATTTAAGATAACCCTGTAATATTTTTTTAATAATGTGATCTGCATCACCATTACAAACTATTCTCTTTTATGTTCAAAATGTCATTACTTACACTTGCAGATTTTCAAAAAAAAATTATTGAAATACACCAAAAACCCAATATATCAAAATGATCTACTCGGTGATCTTTCTGGATCTAAGTACATAGACTTTTTAAATTAAAAATACCTTAGACCTACATTGAAATGCTGGTGCTTTATTCAAAAGTTGTTCCTATTGTTTAGTTTCCTTTGGATTTTGGTTTTCATTGCAAAGCCTATAGTCAATTGAGTCTGTAGTTCTGGACGCAGTATTTAATAATCAATACCTAAAATGAAAAAGCCAGCTGTTTTACCTTTGCAACAGGGTAAAAAAATGTCATACCATTGATGCCCATCCCTTATGACAAATATACAAGCAAGTATTCTGTATGTCTACATCTAACTTCAATTATTAATCCCTAAAGCGTAAAAAAAACAATACTTGTAGTACAATTAAAATTTTTTAGTTTGATATAAATAAGACATACATTTAACCTGAATAAAGCAATGCCTGTGCATCTTGATTTGTGAAAATACTTTCAAAATTAAATTTCTCTTGTCTACCAGTGCCACCTGCTGTCCGCTTATTTAACACAAGTGAAAGCTGAACAAAATTATATCTGTCATAATATTTATTTTCAGTATATAGATATAAGCAGATTTGAGTTGCAAACACTGCTGGAGATTTCTCTCTCTTCGTTTGGAAGAGCTAGATTTAGAACAAAAACACCATGCTTCTTGTTTTTAAATTCTGAACTCTAGATCTAGAAATCTAGTTTCAGTTTTATTTGAAGAAGTGCTTTCATAAGTTTCAATGTTTAAAAAAAAAAAAAAAAAGGAAACTACGCTGCATGCTTATGCTGAACTAGATTTATACCTAGATCCATGTTAGAGTAAGTCAAAATTGACTAAATTTGAATACTTGATCTTTATTTTGGACGTTCTGAAGTAATAGAAGAGGTGTGTTCTTTGGCAATACACATGCAAAGTTGATTCTGGAGCTATGTTCCTGTCATAATTACATCTAAATGTCTAATCTACTAGATTATATCTACTACATTTAGATAAATAAATAAAATATGATCATTCTAGGTTGGATTACTTAGCCCCAAGTAACTATTTAAAACCATCTATCAGCAGTCGTTACTATTTCCTAAGGTTTCATTTGATATATAATTGTTTTCACTAATTAGCTTAGGATTTATATGATTGTGCTTGCAATTACATGTATTTGCATTAACAAATTTTCACTCTCTTTAGTTAGGTCTATCCGGACAAATGCAATAGTTGGTTGTGAATTGGCAAGTGGTTTTGAAAATTAAAGACGCTCTGAACATAATAATGTTCTTTCAGGTTAGATACGTTGATTAAATAAAACTCAGCCAACAAGCCCAAAAAGGGAGACTGTTAAAAATTCGATTCTCCGTTGCCATATTTTTTATGCTATTTATAGAGATTGAAATAATAGAATTGGATTCCCCTTTGTCTATCTCTATAAATAGCATAATTTCAAAATGGCCGTCGGCGAATTTTAAGTTTTCGATCTCTATAAATAGCATAATTCCAATATGGCCGCCACTAATTCTAATTTGACAATCTCTATAAATAACATAATTTCAATATGGCCGCTGGGAAATTCTAACTTTTAAATCTCTATAAATAGCATAACTTCAATATGGCCGCCGGGAAATTTTATTTTTTTCCATCTCTATAAATAACATAATTTCAATATGGTCGCCGGGAAATACTAAGTTATCGAACTCTATAAATAGCATATATTCAATATGGCCGCTGAGAAATTCTAATTTGGCAATCTCTATAAATAACATAATTCCAATATGGCCACCGATTAATTCCAATTTGGCAATCTCTATCAATAGCATAAATTTAATATTGCCGCCGGTTAATTCTAATTTGCCAATCTCTAAAAATAGCATAAATTTGATATTGCCGCCGGTTAATTCTAATTTGGCAAATCTCTATAAATAGCATAATTTCATTATGGCCGCTGGTTAATTCTATTTTGGTAATATCTATAAATAGCATAAACTTAATATGGCCGCAGGTTAATTCTATTTTGGCAAATCTCTATAAATAGCATAATTCCAATATGGCCGCCGGTTAATTCTATTTTGGTACTTTCTATAAAGCGCATAATTCCAATATTGCCGGCGGTTCATTCTATTTTGTCAAATCTCTATAAACAGCATAATTTTAATATGGCCGCCGGTTAATTCTAATTTGGCAACCTCTATAAATAGCATAATTCCAATTTGGCCGCCGGTTAATTCTATTTTTCCTAATCTCTATAAATAGTAAAATTCAATAAGGCCTCCGATTAATTCTATTGTGGCAAATCTCTATAAATAGCACAATTCAAATATGGCCGCCGGGAAATACTAAGTTTTCCATCTCTTTAAATAGCATAATTTAAATATGGCCGCCGGTTATTTCTATTTTGCCATCTCTATATATAGCACAATTCCAATAAGGCCGCCGGTTAATTCCAATTTGGCAATCTCTATAAATAGCAAAATTCCAATATGGCCGCCGGTTAATTCCAATTTGGCAATCTCTATAAATAGCAAAATTCCAATATGGCCGCCGGTTAATTCCAATTTGGCAATCTCTATAAATAGCATAATTCCAATATGGCGGCTGGTTACTTCTATTTTGGCAAATCTCTATAAATAGCAAAATTTCAATATGGCCGCCGGTTAATTCTATTTTCGCAATCTCTATAAATAGCATAATTTCAATATGGCCGATGATTAATTCTATTTTTTACATCTCTATAAATAGCATAATTTCAATCTGGCCGATGATTTATTCTATTTTTTCCATCTCTATAAATAACTTAATTTCAATATGGCCGCCGGGGAGTTTTATTTCTTCCATCAATATAAATAGCATAATTTTAATATGGCCGCCGGTTTATTTTATTTTTTCCATCTCTATAAATAGCATATTTCAGTGTGACCGCCAGGGAGTTCTAAATTTTTTACCGCTATAAATAGCATAGTTTAAATATGGAAGCCGGGGAATTCTAAATTTTCTACCTCTATAAATAGCATAATTCCAAAATGGCCTACGGTTAATCCTATTTTTTCCATCTCTATAAATATCATAATTTCATTATGGCCGCCGGTTAATTCTATTTTTTCCATCTCTATAAATAGAATAATTTCAATATGGGCGATGATTAATTCTATTTTTTCCATTTTATAATTAACATTACTTCAATATGGCCGCCGGAGAATTCTATTTCTTCCATCACTATAAATAGCATAATTTTAATACGGCCGCCGGTTAATTTTATTTTTTCCATCTCTGTGAATAGCATATTTCAATATGGCCGCCAGGGAGTTCAAAATTTTCGACCTCTATAAATAGCATAGTTCCAATATGGCCGCCGATTAATTCTATCTTTTCCATCTCTATAAATAGCATAATTTCAATATGGCCGATGATTTATTCTATTTTTTCCATCTCTATGAATAGCATATTTCAATATGGCCGCCAAGGAGTTCTAAATTTTCGACCTCTACAAATAGCATAGTTCCAATATGGCCGCCGATTACTTCTATCTTTTCCATCTCTCTCTCTCTCTCTCTCTCTCTCTCTCTCTCTCTCTCTCTCTCTCTCTCTCTCTCTCTCTCTCTCTCTCTCTCTCTCTTTCTCTTTCTCTCTCTCTCAAATGCCCTGTCTGGAACAGACATCGGCGATCATGATTCTCCACCTGTCCCTATCTTCCGTCATCCGCAGTAAGGCCATGTTGTCTTTGTTGTTTCCTGTCACAAAAGAGCTCAAGCTATCAAGAAATATAATCCTTTGTCTACCTCTGCTTCTTGTACCTTCTATCTTGCCTGTAAGAGATAAAAATTCCAGTCCCTTATGGCGACATATGTGTCCTAAAAATTTCAGTTGCCTTTTCCTTATTGTGTTTATGAGGGATCTCTCTTGGTTCGTTTCTTCTAATATAGATTCATTTGTCCTCTTTTCTTTCCATGATATTCTTACCATTCTCCTGTAGAACCACATTTCCGCTGCCTCTAAATTTTTCTTGGTTTCTGCAGTTATTGTCCAAGTTTCGCATTCATATAAAAGTATAGACCACACATATGTTTTCAAAACCCTCAATTTGGTTGAAAATGATATATTTCTATTTTTAAGAATGGTGCTAATTTTTTGGAAAGAAGCCTTTGCAATGGCTCTTCTCTTCTTAATTTCAGTCCTGCCTTTACCTTCAGATCATGTTGTTTACTTTGTGCCCTCCTATTTTAATTCCTGGGTATCCTTCTATGCTTCTCAAATCATTTCACTGTAGAGAGA
This sequence comes from Elysia crispata, assembly GCA_033675545.1. Classification (NCBI taxonomy): domain Eukaryota; kingdom Metazoa; phylum Mollusca; class Gastropoda; family Plakobranchidae; genus Elysia; species Elysia crispata. The sequence goes on from JAWDGP010003786.1 coordinate 1,451,140, forward strand.
GAAAAGGTCTGGAGCAAGCACACATCCTTGTCAGACACGGCAAATTATTATTTTTTTTTTGTTTTAATGAGCTGATTTACCCTTCAACTCACATTGTTGCTGTTTGATATCATTTCATGTTTTATTTTTAATTGGTCTTGCCCATGGACCTCTCACAGACTAGCAGAGGGAAAGATACCCTCATTCCTTTTTCTCAGAGTTGGCTCTGAGCTGCCGCTTTTTTACCTCTAATTTGAGTTAATCTTAAAGCATTCTAAGATTTACACTTTTTATAAACATACATTTAATTTTTACACTGCTTGCTGTAGCCATTCTTTTTTTTGCTCTTCAGTGAAGCCATTTTAATATTGAGCTATAAGATTTTGATCTTCAGCTCAACACTGTATGATGTAACTGTCTAAACCTCGCCTCCATTCTCACTCTTTCTTTTCTCTCCCATTTTTGTCGTTCTGTCTTATTCTGGGCTTAGACTATGAGGATTTTCTCCTTTTCCCTTGTCCTATATCCTATATCATTTTTTCCCATATTAAATCTTCATTTCTGTTTTTCACTTCATATTAAGACATTAGCTCTAAACTCTCATTAGAGCTGGCTAACCAGAGTCAAACCTTTTTTTCTTTTTCTCCCAACTCTTGAGGCTTTTATGTGAGGGATATGTGGACCCAAGGGTGCATTTTTGAAAGGAGGACCTCGGGGTAGTAACAATATTTCTAATCCAGGTTAATTCGAGGCACTTGTGGGATTGACTGACAGTGATAAAAATAGCATTATATGGAAGAATATATTTGCGAACTTCTCTTCCTATATTTTTAGTTAAAAAACTTTGTACAGTGCTATCTTTATTTAAGCTCATGTATCTTTATGTAAGTCGCCATGTAGCGATGTATTTTTTGGCTTTCAAATTTCAAAGAGGGTTAGAACGAGAAAAAGAAATATAGAGAGATAGAGATAGACAGACAGACAGACAGACAGGATAAGCATACAATGACAATATATATATATATATATATATATATATATATATATATATATATATATATATATATTTAAATTTAAGTTATTTTTGTTTTAAATATTTTGTTATATAAGCCTCTAGTTTTAAATGTTACAAAACTTATAACCATTTCTAAAGAAACTCAAGTTTCAGTATACATTGTCGATTTTAGTCGATACAAGCCTTTTCAGTTGAATATTGCTCACCCGATCGGCTGGTTAATCAGCACACTGTTACGATGACATTTGTTAATAGCTATCTAGAGCAACTCCTTCACAGTCAAAACAACATCGTTCTCAAAACATAGAGAGGACGTGTTTTTTTACATTGTGAATGTCAAGGTGGTGGTTCTTGTGGAAACGGTCGACCTAGTTTTGGATTAAGAAAAGACACAAACGTTTGTTGCCTCGTCTTTTTTTTCCTAGTCTTTACTTGGCTAAGGTTAGGTTTCACCCCCCATATTAATCTTTCTTTTTTGTGATTCCTTTTCAGAAGTAAAACGTGGGACCTTGTTTGAACCCTCAAAGCTTTCTTATCATCCAGTTACTATTTATCCGGATAACGCATTTAAAGAGAACATGGAAACTATGTTGACTGGAGTAAAAACCTAATTAATGTTTTTGAAAAAATTTTATGTGAATTATTAATTGTCTTTTATTGTAATGCAATGTGAGCTGAAAGTCAAACAAATTAAAGTTCATTTAATAGGCAATGCCCTTATATATGTATTATCTCTTTATTGAAAATGTCATATTCGTTTATGTTATATACATAAGTTTCACTGACGTTATTTTTAAAAGACTTATGTGTCTTTTTAATTATTTTAGAAAACAATGAGTATTATAATGATTTCTTTTAATATTTTTATAATTTGGATTTCTCTGAATAAACTCAGATAACACTTTTTTTTAATCTGTCTTTGTTGTTTTTGATAAATGTCCTGTTTTTAATAGGTTTTCGTATGTGTTTATGGTATTCATCAAGTGATTTCAATTCATTGCAATTTGCACAGAGTTTAAGATCCGTCATTTTTATGCAAAAGAAATATTGAACTCCATTTACAGTAATAGAAACATAAACCCTTATTACCGAATTGATAATGCGTGGGTGGCATGTGTTGGGAACATGACATGGAATAGCCAACTGCCACAAAGATAATAATAATAATAATAATAATAATAATAATAATAATAATAATAATAATAATAATAATAATAATAATAATAATAATAATAATAATAATAATAATAATAATAATAATAATAAAGTGCATTTATATAGCGCATATCCAAATGATTAAAATGCTCTATGCGCTTTACAAGAAAAAGAATAAGATAGAAGCAGCCTAGAAGGCCTGAACATACATACATAACATACAGAATGACGTACATAGCATAAAAAATAGCATACATATTATATAAAAAATAACGTGCATAACATACATTTGCTTAAGAATATGATACAAGTAAAACATCATCTACTGCCGGGAATACGTTGTGGTGAATAAAAAATGGTGTTTAAGCTGCCTTTTAAAGGTCTCTATGGAATCAGACTCTCTGATATATCTGGGGAGCCGATTCCACATGGTTGGTGCTACATAAGAAAATGATCGCTTGCCGTAGGCAACATAGATGGTGAATCAATATTGAATAATTTAATAGGGATGAAAAAATCCTCTTTATTTCTATCTCTATAAATCAAGCATAATTAAATATTATTACAATAGAATAGAATTGGAAATTTAAAAAAAAAATTCAAAACGGTAGAAAGATTTCCATTTTTTCTTTCTCTATACTAATACAATAGCAATGCTGTAGAATCGAAATGACCCCTATAAATCATCAAAATAATACCATATTATTTCAAATAATATAATAAAATATAATTCCAAATTAGACTTAACTGGCGGCCATATTAGATTATACTGAATATAGAGATTGCCTCTAGAATTAACCACGGCCATATCGAATTATACTAAATATAGAGATTGTTAAAATAGAATTCACCGGCCGCAATACTGGAATTCTGCTAATTATAGAGATTGCCGAAAGAGAATAAACTGGCGGCCATATTGAAATTATGCTAATTATAGAGATTGCCCAAATAGAATAAACTGGCGGCCATATTGGAATTATGCTACTGCTAGCTATAGAAAGTACAAAAATGAAATACACTGGCGGCCATATTGGAATTATGCTAATTATAGATATTACCAAATTGGAAGTAAGCGGCGGCCATATTAGAAATATGCTAATTATAGAGACTTCCAATTAATTAACTGGCGGCCATATTGGATTATACTGAAAATAGAGATTGCCTATAGAATTAACTGGCGGCCATATTACTAGAAATATGCCAATTATAGAGATGGCCCAAATAAAGTTAACCGGCGGAAAATATTGGTAATTATGCTAATTATAGAGATTGCCAAAATAGAATTCACCGGCGGCCATATTAGAATTATGTTAATTATAGAGATAACTAACTTGGAATTAATCGGCGGCCATATTGGAATTATGCTAATTATAGAGATGGCCAAAATGGAATTTACCGACGGCCATATTGGATTTATGCGTATTAAAGAGATTGCCAAAATAGAACAAACTGGCGGCCATATTGGAAATATACTAATTATAGAGATGGCCAAAATAGAATTAATCGGCGGCCATATTGGATTTATTGTATTTATATAGATTACCAAAATGAAATTGGATTTATGATAATTATAGAGATGGCCAAAATAAAATTAATCGTTGGCCAAATTAAAATTATGCTAATTATAAACATGGCCAAAATAGAATTAACTGGCGGCCATATTGGATTTATTGTATTTATACAGATTACAAAAATAAATTAACCGGCGGCCATATTGGAATTATGCTAATTATAGAGATTACTAACTTGGAATTAATCGGCGGCCATATTAGAAATATGCTAATTATAGAAATTGCCAAAATAAAATTAACAGGCGGCCATATTAGAATAATGCTAATTATAGAGATGGCCAAAATAAAATACACCGATGGCCATATTGGATTTATGCTGATTATAGAGATTGCCAAAATAGAATAAACTGGCGGCCATATTGGATTATACTAAATATACACATTGCCTAAATAGAATTAACTGGTGGCCATATTGAAATTATGCTAATTATAGAGATTGCCACAATAGAATTAATCGGCGGCCATATTGGATTTATTGTATTTATATAGATTACCAATATGAAATTGAAATCATGATAATTATAGAGATGGCCAAAATAAAATTAATCGTTGGCCATATTAAAATTATGCTAATTAAAAACATGGCCAAAATAGAATTAACTGGCGGCCATATTGGATTTATTGTATTTATACAGATTACAAAAATTAATTAACCGGCGGCCATATTGGAATTATGATAATTATAGAGATGGCCAAAATAAAATTAATCGTTGGCCAAATTAAAATTATGCTAATTATAGAGATGGCCAAAATAGAATTAACCGGCGGCCATATTGGATTTATTCTTATTATAGTAATTACCAAAATAGAATTCGCCGGCCATATTGATATTATGCTAATTATAGAGATGGCCAAAATAGAATTAACCGGCGGCCATATTGAAATTATGCTAATTATAAAGATGGCCAAAATAGAATTAACCGGCGGCCATATTGAAATTATGCTAATTATAGAGATGGCCAAAATAGAATTAACCGGCGGCCATATTTGATTTATTCTTCCTATAGAAATTACCAAAATAGAGTTAGCCGGCCATATTGATATTATGCTAATTATAGAGATGGCCAAAATAGAATTATTCATCGGCTATATTGAAATTATGCTTATTATAAAGATGGCCAAAATAGAATTAACCGGCGGCCATATTGAAAATATGCTAATTATAGAGATGGCCAAAATAGAATTATTCATCGGCTATATTGAAATTATGCTTATTATAAAGATGGCCAAAATAGAATTAACCAGCGGCCATATTGAAATTATGCTAATTATAGAGATGGCCAAAATAGAATTAACCGGCGGCCATATTGAAATTATGCTAATTATAGAGATGGCCAAAATAGAATTAACCGGCGGCCATATTGAAATTATGCTAATTATAAAGATGGCCAAAATAGAATTAACCGGCGGCCATATTGAAATTATGCTAATTATAGAGATGGCCAAAATAGAATTAACCGGCGGCCATATTAGATTTATTCTTCTTATAGAAATTACCAAAATAGAATTAACCGGCGGCCATATTGG
>JAWDGP010003788.1:0-5000 GCA_033675545.1 Elysia crispata
GTAGGCAAGCAATAAGTGCAGGACATGGCACTTCAATCATTCTTTCCGTTTGTCAAACCATTTCACCATTGTCATTGGTTCTGTCCCCACAATGGACGTTATCACATTCACCTTTTTGTTTTCGTACCACCACACTGTCATTTTACCAGGGTTGACTTCCAAGCAACTGCCTGATGCTCTCCTGAGCACCTTTCTAATCTCTTTCTCTAGCCGCAGAGAACACCCCTTTAGTCGATTTTCTCTCACCGTGCCGATATATTGCATTCCTCTTTCTCTAAGGGCTGTCACCAAATTCATGCTCTAAAAAAGATTGTCGGCAAAAATCTGATAATTTTTTTTCCTTTCCTGTAAATTTCGTGTCGATCTGAGGAAGTGGCATACATCTGAGCCTAATTGGCTTCTCGATAACTCGATATACAACATCATCTTATTACTGTGCGGCCTGTTCTCGATCTTTTAAAATTTTCGTCCTGATTCGGGTTAGTGGAACATCAGCGTCTGAATCGTCGTCTTCTCTTTGGCTCGGAGTCTGTTTCTTTTTCTTGGGCTCTGTCGGCTTTTCTATGTCGTTGTCATCAGAATCACTATGAACACAAGGCTGATACTCATCACCCAATGTTCAAAAGTAAATATCATTTGGATCAAGGTTAGTCATATGATCCTCTGTCAATAACCATCTTGGATGAGAGAAAAAGAAGAGAAAAAAAAACAACTAGTGAGTGTTTCTGAAGAAGATCGATAATCCAGATTTCAAGTAACAGTTGGATCATAAAGTAAAAAGACGAGAGCGAGATGCACGATTTTAAGGAACATAATTTACAAATTCAATACCTTTACCCGGCACTACCCAACATAATTGATCTGTCATACTGAGTATACCACCCCCAGTTATGACAGATTTGTCATACGTGTTTTGAAATGATTGAGAACAATTATTATATATAAAAAAAATGAAGTGACATTGAACTGGCTGCCACATGTAAGTCCTAGAAAACATGAAACACTCATAAAAATACAAGATTGGCTTACCTTTGATATCATTGAAACTGATGAAAAACAATTTTCTTTTCAATCACATGATTGTTGCTTGATGTAAACAGGAAAATGCTGAAAGGCCTCGAAACTAAATGGCCACTCCTAAGTAAAAGAGTGCATGGAAACAATAGGATGTTGTTATAAAATAAAACATTGTTGAAACGGCCTGATCTCCCTTTTTACTGACTATTTTAGCAGTACGACACATCGGTTAAGCTGGATTATATTTATATTTTTTGACTGACCGACATCATTTGCGTAAACTCCTCCCACCCAGCGGTACTAATAGCTTTTCGCAGACAACGTTACTTTTATGTAATAGTTACATCATGACTGCCAGCGATGCATTAATGCTACCGGTACAAAGTACTACCCTGGAAAAGATGGAAGCGCTTTGTGTAGAGTGTTTCCACGGCATGCTCACGCAGTTACATTACACAACAATCACATGATTCGAGATAGGTTTACCAGCAGAAGCAGATTTCACTGGTTTTAATATTTGACCAGGCTGAACGCGTGCTTGTGGCCTTCGATGTAAACAATGAAAGCCGATTTGCACACGTCACTTGGGAAACTAAGTGTTTCTTATGAGTCATAACTCATTGCTTACGGTACGTAACACTGACTGCGAAACATGGCTATTGTTTATTTCATGCGACGTCACAACTAGAAAAGATTTTTCTGAGCTGACGCTGATATGTTAGCTCCAGGACACAGATTGACTGGAAAACGAGTAGTACTAGTAGCAGTAGTATTAAATGGGGTTATTGCTAAATGAGACCATTATTTTTCGTGAGGATCTTGGTGCCTGACTTTAATTGTTTTTTGAAGAATCTCTATGATGCAATATAAAAACTGTTTTGCATGCCGGTACATCTTAGTACGACGTACATTTAATGAAGATAGTATGAATTCCCTCCGGGCGGTATTGCCGGTGCCTTAAGGCGACACCTGATTTACTTGGAGAAGATTTTCCTGTTATCGTTAACAACACGCATTGCAAACCGCCCTAAATTAAATCGTATAAAATATATCACGACAATACCTTTTACAAATGTGTAAAATTCTCGCAAACATTTGATTTTCATTGGAATAAAGCAGAACCATGTACCCTAAGAGTCAACGTGCTGTAACAGACTGTCACCACTTGATAGGACTGTCTATTTGCGCGCGTCGGAGCCACAAATCAGCACGATCCGTGCCAAATTTAATATACCGTGTGTTTACACCGTCATAAAACTTGGCGTGTGCCGTCCCGGGCGCCGTCTCGTAACTTTTGTACCTAAATTTCTTAAAAATTCCAGGCCAGAAATACAAAAAGTCATACTGAGACTTGTTTTAAATAAAAGCAAAATTCGATCAGGCGGGTAACCAGATCTAGCTAGATGTTGGAATTAAAAGTGAATATGTTATTAGCGGGTAATGTCATGTGACATATTTGTCATATTAGACACCGATGACTTCTATCTGTCATATTGAGCGCGAGCAGTTTACAGATTCCTACAGCTGTAAAAACAGTTCCTGCTCTTGTTTGAGCAAAGGTGAGCTTTGCATTTAGAACAAAACGGAAATGTCTTTTGCACTTTGGGTGATTGCACCAGGTACGAGTCCCGTATTGCGGCTAGTGGGCAAACTGGTCCAGTAGCACATCTATCGATGCTTGGTAGACTGATGCAGTATGAGGGATTGGCGCTGAGGTCGGAGGCCGTAAGGAATCTGAAAATGGGCGACCTGGCTTTCTCATGTATATGACAAGGCTTTCAGCAACGCCGGCTTGGAATTAGTGTTATACGCGGCAACAAGTGACATTGACGGCGATAACACAACCAACTTGTGACGACAGTTCAGGGTATGGCAGAAAATATACAAATACCACCGACGAGTCTTTAGTTTAGCCTTGTAGAGTGCTGTTAGAGTCTAAAAGGTTCTGGTTGTAGGCAAGCAATAAGTGCAGGACATGGCACTTCAATCATTCTTTCCGTTTGTCAAACCATTTCACCATTGTCATTGGTTCTGTCCCCACAATGGACGTTATCACATTCACCTTTTTGTTTTCGTACCACCACACTGTCATTTTACCAGGGTTGACTTCCAAGCAACTGCCTGATGCTCTCCTGAGCACCTTTCTAATCTCTTTCTCTAGCCGCAGAGAACACCCCTTTAGTCGATTTTCTCTCACCGTGCCGATATATTGCATTCCTCTTTCTCTAAGGGCTGTCACCAAATTCATGCTCTAAAAAAGATTGTCGGCAAAAATCTGATAATTTTTTTTCCTTTCCTGTAAATTTCGTGTCGATCTGAGGAAGTGGCATACATCTGAGCCTCATTGGCTTCTCGATAACTCGATATACAACATCATCTTATTACTGTGCGGCCTGTTCTCGATCTTTTAAAATTTTCGTCCTGATTCGGGTTAGTGGAACATCAGCGTCTGAATCGTCGTCTTTTGTTTGGCTCGGAGTCTGTTTCTTTTTCTTGGGCTCTGTCGGCTTTTCTATGTCGTTGTCATCAGAATCACTATGAGCACAAGGCTGATACTCATCACCCAATGTTCAAAAGTAAATATCATTTGGATCAAGGTTAGTCATATGATCCTCTGTCAATAACCATCTTGGATGAGAGAAAAAGAAGATAAAAAAAAACAACTAGTGAGTGTTTCTGAAGAAGATCGATAATCAAGATTTCAAGTAACAGTTGGATCATAAAGTAAAAAGACGAGAGCGAGATGCACGATTTTAAGGAACATAATTTACAAATTCAATACCTTTACCCGGCACTGCCCAACATAATTGATCTGTCATACTGAGTATACCACTCCCAGTTATGACAGATTTGTCATACGTGTTTTGAAATGATTGAGAACAATTATTATATATAAAAAAAATGAAGTGACATTGAACTGGCTGCCACATGTAAGTCCTAGAAAACATGAAGCACTCATAAAAATACAAGATTGGCTTATCTTTGATATCATTGAAGCAGATGAAAAACAATTTTCTTTTCAATCACATGATTGTTGCTTGATGTAAACAGGAAAATGCTGAAAGGCCTCGAGACAAAATGGCCACTCCTAAGTAAAAGAGTGCATGGAAACAATAGGAAGTTGTTATAAAATAAAACATTGTTAAGTTCAAACGGCCTGATCTCCTTTTTTACAGACTATTTTAGCAGTACGACACACCGGTTAAGCTGGATTATATTTATATTTTTTGACTGACCGACATCATTTGCGTAAACTCCTCGCACCCAGCGTTATTAATAGCTTTTCGCAGAAAAACGTTACTTTTATGTAATAGTTACATGATGACTACCAGCGATGCATTAATGCTACCGGTACTAAGTACTACCCTGGAAAAGATGCAAGCGCTTTGTGTAGAGTGTTTCCACTGCATGCTCACGCAGTTACATTACACAACAATCACATGATTCGAGATAGGTTTTGATGCCTGACTAATTGTTTTTTGAAGACTCTCTATGATGCAATATAAAAACTGTTTTGCATGCCGGTACATCTTAGTACATCGTACATTTAATGAAGATAGTATGAATTCCCTCCGGAAACAACACGCATTGCAAACCGCTCTAAATTAAACCGTATAAAATATATCACGACAATACCTTTTACAAATGTGTAAAATTCTCGCAAACATTTGAATTTCATTGGAATAAAGCAGAACCATGTACCCCTAAGAGTCAAAGTCCTGTAACAGACTGTCACCACTTGATAGGACTGTCTATTTGCGCTTGCGTCGGAGCTGCAAATCAGCGCGATCCGTGCCAAATTTAATATACCGTGTATTACACCGTCATAAAACTTGACGTGTGACGTCCCGGGCGCCGTTTCGTAACTTTTGTACCTAAATTTCTTAGAAATTCCAGGCCAGAGATACAAAAGTCATACCGAGACTTGTTTTAAATCAAAGGAAAATTCGATCAGATGTAACTAGATCGAGAGCTGGCGGTCA
>JAWDGP010003788.1:10000-12500 GCA_033675545.1 Elysia crispata
AGTGTTATACGCGGCAACAAGTGACATTGACGGCGATAACACAACCAACTTGTGACGACAGTTCAGGGTATGGCAGAAAATATACAAATACCACCGACGAGTCTTTAGTTTAGCCTTGTAGAGTGCTGTTAGAGTCTAAAAGGTTCTGGTTGTAGGCAAGCAATAAGTGCAGGACATGGCACTTCAATCATTCTTTCCGTTTGTCAAACCATTTCACCATTGTCATTGGTTCTGTCCCCACAATGGACGTTATCACATTCACCTTTTTGTTTTCGTACCACCACACTGTCATTTTACCAGGGTTGACTTCCAAGCAACTGCCTGATGCTCTCCTGAGCACCTTTCTAATCTCTTTCTCTAGCCGCAGAGAACACCCCTTTAGTCGATTTTCTCTCACCGTGCCGATATATTGCATTCCTCTTTCTCTAAGGGCTGTCACCAAATTCATGCTCTAAAAAAGATTGTCGGCAAAAATCTGATAATTTTTTTTCCTTTCCTGTAAATTTCGTGTCGATCTGAGGAAGTGGCATACATCTGAGCCTAATTGGCTTCTCGATAACTCGATATACAACATCATCTTATTACTGTGCGGCCTGTTCTCGATCTTTTAAAATTTTCGTCCTGATTCGGGTTAGTGGAACATCAGCGTCTGAATCGTCGTCTTTTGTTTGGCTCGGAGTCTGTTTCTTTTTCTTGGGCTCTGTCGGCTTTTCTATGTCGTTGTCATCAGAATCACTATGAGCACAAGGCTGATACTCATCACCCAATGTTCAAAAGTAAATATCATTTGGATCAAGGTTAGTCATATGATCCTCTGTCAATAACCATCTTGGATGAGAGAAAAAGAAGAGAAAAAAAAAAAAAAAACAACTAGTGAGTGTTTCTGAAGAAGATCGATAATCAAGATTTCAAGTAACAGTTGGATCATAAAGTAAAAAGACGAGAGCGAGATGCACGATTTTAAGGAACATAATTTACAAATTCAATACCTTTACCCGGCACTGCCCAACATAATTGATCTGTCATACTGAGTATACCACCCCCAGTTATGACAGATTTGTCATACGTGTTTTGAAATGATTGAGAACAATTATTATATATAAAAAAAATGAAGTGACATTGAACTGGCTGCCACATGTAAGTCCTACAAAACATGAAGCACTCATAAAAATACAAGATTGGCTTATCTTTGATATCATTGAAGCAGATGAAAAACAATTTTCTTTTCAATCACATGATTGTTGCTTGATGTAAACAGGAAAATGCTGAAAGGCCTCGAAACAAAATGGCCACTCCTAAGTAAAAGAGTGCATGGAAACAATAGGAAGTTGTTATAAAATAAAACATTGTTAAGTTCAAACGGCCTGATCTCCCTTTTTACAGACTATTTTAGCAGTACGACACATCGGTTAAGCTGGATTATATTTATATTTTTTGACTGACCGACATCATTTGCGTAAACTCCTCGCACCCAGCGTTATTAATAGCTTTTCGCAGACAACGTTACTTTTATGTAATAGTTACATGATGACTACCAGCGATGCATTAATGCTACCGGTACTAAGTACTACCCTGGAAAAGATGCAAGCGCTTTGTGTAGAGTGTTTCCACTGCATGCTCACGCAGTTACATTACACAACAATCACATGATTCGAGATAGGTTTTGATGCCTGACTAATTGTTTTTTGAAGAATCTCTATGATGCAATATAAAAACTGTTTTGCATGCCGGTACATCTTAGTACATCGTACATTTAATGAAGATAGTATGAATTCCCTCCGGAAACAACACGCATTGCAAACCGCTCTAAATTAAACCGTATAAAATATATCACGACAATACCTTTTACAAATGTGTAAAATTCTCGCAAACATTTGAATTTCATTGGAATAAAGCAGAACCATGTACCCTAAGAGTCAAAGTCCTGTAACAGACTGTCACCACTTGATAGGACTGTCTATTTGCGCTTGCGTCGGAGCTGCAAATCAGCGCGATCCGTGCCAAATTTAATATACCGTGTATTACACCGTCATAAAACTTGACGTGTGACGTCCCGGGCGCCGTTTCGTAACTTTTGTACCTAAATTTCTTAGAAATTCCAGGCCAGAGATACAAAAAGTCATACTGAGACTTGTTTTAAATCAAAGGAAAATTCGATCAGATGTGTAACTAGATCGAGCTAGCGGTCAGTAATGTTCATGTGACGTGCGGTCAACTGCTACATTTGGTCGACCGTGACCTTTTCATCTGTATCGGCTGACCATATATATAGGTTAACTTACGCATATCTTCAAGTGATGACTGGCTCTTGCGCCTTTATCTGTGCGTAGCCTAAAGCAATCTTCGTAAACCTATATCTTAATACGAGCGCATAAGCCGCATTATTAGGACAAGAAGACACATTATGACGCTTAAAATGGTTCATTAAGACATTCGCATCGATAATTGCGTGATGAAACAGAAATGTAAAAAAAAAAGTCATGAAACCCAAAATCTTGCG
>JAWDGP010003789.1:0-55000 GCA_033675545.1 Elysia crispata
GAAGGGAAGCGTTTGTAAACGGTACTGAAAAGTAAAACCGTGGTGGTAATAATTCACATGACTATCCTAATCTTTTCCTAGCTTTTTTATGGCTTTAGAAGGAAGGGGGCCTATTCTATCGTGCCTCTGGGTTTACTGTTTTTCCAATGCGACCAACTCGTAGAAGACTGGCTCTTGAGATCTTACGTAAAAAAAATTGTGCCAACCGAAGATGCTCTCACACATTCAATATCTAGTGCAATAAGCTGAAGAAGCCCAGAACTGTGACTTACCTATAGATAAGACATTCAGGAAACATCGGCGTCACATAATGCGCAATTGGGCACAGGTTTTCCTTGATTTGTGCAGTTGGGCTTTTCCCATAGGACTACAGCGTTTGCTATGTTCGTAATCTTGTTCATGACACGTTTCAATCTGGTCATTCTGGCTGTAAGAACACACTTTGCCTGTTCATGTAAGAAAGTACTCCTAATTAAGCAGAAGTAAAATGTCCCGTTTGTCAACTCTTTCGCAGCAGTGTGATCGGTTTAAGCCGGTTATTTTCATTGACATGAGATAAATGTAAGCGATTTTGTTGAAAAGACGGAATATCTTCAGAAGGGTGTTTACAAAATAATATTGTATATATTTTTCTAAAATCTTCGTTTCTTCTAGAGGGACAATGAAACCTTTTAATTCTTAACCATAAAAGAATGCCTTAATTAAGTTATACCTAGTCCTTCATCTGCAATAACTGAAAATGTAATTATTATTATTATTGTAGTATTGCTACACTGTCAGCGTTATTAACTTCTCTTTCACGTTTTTGTCATTACGTGAAATAAAAGAAACCTTTCAGAGATTACAGACGATAAACACTGGCTGGAGCTTATATGCTACGCGTTTCGTGGAACTTAAAACACTTAAAACATGAAATTGCAGTCAAGCTTTCGACAAGGTTTTACACTCCACTTCAACAAAAATATCGATTTACACCTGGAGATTCCTACAAACGTGAGAATAAATGTTATTCATGTTAAATTTAAATTTTTTTATAGATGTAGATTCAAACATTAAAAAATAGCAGATAGTCCATTTGCTGACAAACTTTAATATAAATCTAAGATGTGATAGGCAAGATCGAGCATGAGTCTAAAAGCTTAGTTCGAATAAGAGACTGAAATTGGCAAAAAATTGTCGTATAAAATACAAAATGATGATGATGATGATGATGATGATAATAATAATAATAATAATAATAATAATAATAATAATAAGAAGAAGAAGAAGAAGAAGAAGAAGAAGAAGAAGAAGAAGAAGAAGAAGAAGAAGAAGAAGAAGAAAAAAATAATAATAATAATAATAATAATAATAATAATAATAATAATAATAATAATAATAATAATAATAATAATAATAATAATAATAATAATAATCAAAATAACAAAGTAAGAGTAATATATACGACTGCTTTTACTTCTGCTACTACTACTACTACTACTACTACTACTACTACTACTACTACTACTACTACTACTACTACTACTACTACTACTTCTATTACTACTACTACAAGTACTATTTTTACTACTACTAATACTGCTACTACTACTGCTACTACTACTGCTACTGAGCAACCACTACCACCACTACTCCTACTACTACTACTACTAATACTAATAATACTAATACTACTACTAATACTAATACTACTACAACTCCTACTACTACTACTACTACTACTACTACTACTACTACTACTACTACTACTACGACTGATCATAATAATAATTACTACTATTACTATAACTACTGCTGCTACTACTACTACTACTACTACTACTACTACTACTACTACTACTACTACTACTACTACTACTACTACAACAGCAACCACTACCACTACTACTGCTGCTAATGCTACTACTACTGCTATTACTACTCCTACTACTACTACTACGATACAGCTGCTGCCGCTGCTGCTGCTGCTACTACTACTACTACTACTACTACTACTACTACTACTACTACTACTGCTGCTGCTGCTACTACTACTACTACTACTACTACTACTACTACTACTACTACTACTACTACTACTACTACTACTACTACTACTACTACTACTACTACTACTAATAATAATAATAATAATAATAATAATAATAATAATAATAATAATAATAATAATAATAATAATAATAATAATAATAATAATAATAATAATAACAATTAAACTTTTCCATTTAGCTAGTGTTGACAGCAGCAAAACCAGTTCCGATAACAAATTTTATCAATAAAATTGTGTATGTAGATGACTCTGATTTAGGTCACTGACTTTGTTTTGCAGTTTTTTTTTCTATTTCTGTATCCTGAGCTATGGTCTCCCTTGATTACATGCTAGACTTTGTTTTAAAAAAGATTTTGTTCGATTACCTCTCTTTTCGTTTGTGAATGGGATAAGGCAGTATCTGGTGTCTAAGTCTACTTGCTCCTGTGTCAGCTTGGCATGCCAGGTGTATAGCAAACACACCTGCTCATTTTATATTCAATTTGTAGAGAACTTCCGTGCTGCGACTTTGCTTAAAATTAATTTCCTAATCTAAGTGTTGTTAGACCAGTTGAATACAGGAGAAAACTGTGGAAATTTGAACCTGGTCATGCTACTTTATTTTGGTGAATAGAAAACTGCTAGTCTTCTGAATAAATCAAGGGTGAATAATATGTCGTATCAACACTTTAAGTTGTGTTTGGTCAAATATTATTGAGTTCGGTGAAGATTCTTGTTGATAAGAAATAATTTTGGGCTCATTTGCTATAGGACATTAACATGTTTTAGTGCTTTTTTAACATTGAACATTATTCCCTTCCCTCTGCTTCTCCTCTCTGTCTCTTTCTCTCTCTCTCTCTCTCTCTCTCTCTCTCTCTCTCTCTCTCTCTCTCTCTCTCTCTCTCTCTCTCTCTCTCTCTCTCTCTCTCTCTCTCTCTCTCTCTCTCTCTCTCTCTCTCTCTCTCTCTCTCTCTCTCTCTCTCTCTCTATTTCTCTCTTTTTATATATAATATATTATATTTGTATATATATATGTATGTATTCATATATATATATATATATATATATATAATATATGTGGTTACAAACTTAAGATGGAAACCCAGAGACATAGATAGATAAATACATGGCCAGAAAAATTAATACGTATATATAGAGATTAATATATAGACGGCATTAGACGTTATTCTATATATATATATATATATATATATATATATATATATATATATATATATATATATATATATATATATATATATATATATATATATATATATGTCCTTGTGCTCCATCTCTATAGCCATCGATGTAAATATCTTATTCCATGTCGTTCCATCTTTTTGGCAATCTATGTATCCATCTATGTCTCTCTGTCTTCATCTAACTGGCCAAATATATAGATGTCTCTGTGTCTTCATGTTTCTAGGCATCAATGTATATATGTGAGGCAACCAGGGTGAATCAGGCACAAGTCGATTTTTTGGCATTATAAGTTATGGGTACCATGTGAAAGCTCTGTTTCTTCCCTTTAAGTGGGTGAAAAAATTATAGCTCTATCTTATATGTAGCCAGAGATATTCCGATTTAAAGTTGGTGAGGTAGACACATTCTGACTGACACAAATTTTGAGAAAATCGAAGTTAAAGTTTGTCAAATTTCAGAAGCTGTTTTTCCTTAGCAACCAATGTTTTAACTTATTGAAACACACTGAAAGTTATAGGGTAGATATGTCAGATATGATAGATGACAATTTTTTGAGAAAAAAAATTGTTTGAAGGCAAAAGAATGCAAGAAGACAGAGGTTACATAACAGGCGACAGCAGTATTTAAGAGACAAATAATGAAGACTATAACTGACAAATAAACTTCGAATGCTAAGAACAGATTATTGAATTCATATTGCCACTAATACAGTAAAGTATGAGACACATAGAAAAATAAAGTTGCATAACGGTTGCTATGGTTACGGCGGCCATATTGGATTTTGTTATATAAATAGAAACGGTTCATTATGAGAAGTTAAATGGGGAAAAATACAACGGATGGATCAACAATACTTTTTGAAGGTTAAAAAACATTTTTTACATGAAATCAGACAATTGTTTTAGGTTTTATATTAAACACTTTTATTAGTTTCAATGTAAAATGTCCCAATCAAGTCAAGGAGTCGTACTGGATTTTTCAGAGAGAGAGTAAAAATTCTGTTGCAGTCTTAGTTACACACGTTTACGTAATACAATTATGTTGTAGGAAAAAGTATTCCTGAATTTTTAGGAAATAGAAAAAAAAATTATACAATTGAATAGGAAAGTGGTATTAATAAAAAAATAAATAGACTAAAGAAAATGTTGTGGGAAGGACCATAGTGGTGAGAAGAAATTTGTTTTAAATTACAAAGCAAAAGACTAACCTAATAGTAATACACAACTCTTTCACACATTCTAAAAATATTTCAAACTTGAAGCTTAAATTATTAGGTACAGTGAATAAAATCTTGTTGAGTAGGCCTGGTCGCTTCAAAAAAAGAAAAAAGAAGAATGCGCTCTCTAGAGAAAGACTTTGTTTTAAAAGCACCACTAAAACAAAGAATATTCTTAAAATTAATTTTCAACTACCCTAATTCAAATGAAATATCAGGTACTCCAAGAGGAATAAACAGTCTAATTTATTTATTTTAAATGATTTATGGCTTATGACACATGATGTCCTCCAGCCCAGGTTTAACATATTGACGAATATTATGGAACAAACAGTTCCTCCTTTCACGAGACAGGCCTGGTGGAGCAATTTCTGTAGGAAAGGATGCAGATGGGTTCAAAGTCAGGATGACCTTGGTTTCAGCTGGGCCACCTTGCTCAACCCTCCTGACACAAACTCCAGGTTGTTCTGCAGTGAGGCTGAAGTGTTGCAGGTTCTTGATTCCCTGAAGTGGCCGACCGCAACCCTTGAAAAATTGCTGCGAGTCATAAGTTGGCACAAAACATTGCCTTTCTCGTTCCCCATAAGTTGCGGAATCTGCACAAACAAAGCAATCAAATTGTTAGACTTTGTAAATTTGTTACCTTTTTGAATAAGGGTTAAAAAAAACCTTGATTGCTGATTAAATAGCATCAATCAAATACTCTTCAATCTATTGTAATAATCAAGCTTCACAAAATAATTTCCAAATAATCATGTATACATGCCAACCAGTAAGTTGGTTTGTTTTTTTAAAAAATATTTTAACTCAAACTACAGAAAAGCATTTTTAAGGTCCTAGAATTTTATTTAGAGTATGTTTTGTTTCAATCTTTAAGCCAGTTTTACTCAAAAGAATGAAATGACTATTTGTGTTTATTTTTATTTTTTAAAAATTTATTTGGGGGGGGAGGGGGTCTGGGTGGTGTCTAAATTTGAGTTTAGTGGAGTCGCAACAAAATCCTCTTTGTTGTAATAAAAAATTGATTATCACCAGTTTAAATTTATTCGAATTATTAGCCAGATCAAAGTTAAGAGCTGTTTAATGGCACAGGCTTGGTTGTTGTTTTTTTTTTATTAATCATGACTTGAAGTTATATTTAAAATCTGAACTTAAATCACCTTGTGGCATGGATGACCATTCCACGCGTATTGACAAGATTTCAGCAACTGTCAGTTGCGTACAGCAACCCTTCCTGCCTGTACCATTCTCCACATGTTTGAGTTTGCAGCCACAGGAGAAGGCATCAATTCTTTTCTTTTCCTTCGTTGAATCAGGGTCGACATCGTAAGAATGGCAAGTAAGAGCTTCATTCACTTCAATAAGCGGTGTGAATTCATCATCATCTATGAAAAATATAGGAATTTTGATAACTCGTAACATCTGGCAAAATTATTGAATTAGACTAACAGTAACAGCAATCATGTAAATCTAGATATAAATCTACATCTATTTCATGCTGTAACAAAATCTAAATTCTTTGTTTCTGATAAACGGATTTGATTTAATCTGCTGACTTTAAATGTAGCTTTCAATCTAGGTCTATGTAAAACCAAGTAAAAAATTATCATCTTTTTTTAGAGAGAGGCCTAGATCTAGATCTAGCTCACCTTTGCTGGCTTCAACTTCGATAGTTGAAAGCAAGTGATCAATTACCACAGTGTCCTCTTCAGCTTCTGAAGTATTGTCATCATCTTCGTCGCTTTCACAATCAGACTGATCACCAGAATTATGAAGAAAATACTCGTGGATTAGATCCTCAAGTCCTTCGGAGAGCCATGTTGGCTTCATTTGACTGGTTAAGAAGTTTTACGATGGTATGAGCCAAGTCATGATTACACTTCTCCATCTTGTTAGAAATCTCTATGTAGATCTAGATCTAGATTAGATCTAGTAGCTTGTCTAGATTAAAAGCACTTGAGTTGATAGAAGCAGGTAAACAAAGGGTTTTGCTGACAAAATTGTCCTTGAAAATATTGCAACGAAGTCAAACAAATAAAAGGATTTATTATCTGAAGACAGACAGACAGACAGACAGACGGACAGACAGAGGCAGAGAGAGAGGAAGACAGACAGACAGAGACAGATAGACAGAGAGACAGAGGCAGAGACAGAGAAAGACAGACAGACAGACAGACTAACGGACAGAGAGATATACAGGAATCAGAATGGACGTTGTAAAGAAAGAAAATGAAGAAGAAAACTTTAGATCCGTGTTGGGCTTGAAAGGTCCTTTTTTTTATTCAGTTTTGCCGTTACTAGTGAAAAAAAAATATGTGTGTGAGAGACAGACAGACAGACAGAGCGAGAAACTGAATGAGTGAACGAGAAGAAAACACATCTCGTAATTAAAAGAAGAAAATCTTAGATCCGGGTTGGACTTGAGAGATCATTCCGGTTTTTGAGGGGGATTTTTTTTTGGTTTTTTTTTTTTTATTATTATTATTTTGAGCTGCTTTCAGTCTTGTTCATACCAGTGAAAAATTGTGAATATGAGAGAGAGAGAGAGAGAGAGAGAGAGAGAGAGAGAGAGAGAGAGAGAGAGAGAGGGAGGGAGGGAGGTGGGGGGAGGAGATTAACACGTTTTTGAAGCGACGGGTGTTGTCAAGAAGCGAAAATTAATGTTAACACGCTTCTTACGAGACGGACGAGTAGATCTCAGATTTAAAGCAAATCTAGATTTAGTTGTAAAAAACTTGAAAAGATGCTATTTTTTTTTTTTAATTCTAGTAGTATTCAGCGTTTTCCGGCAGCGGTCGAATTTGCTGATGTCAGAGAAAGGTTTTATGTCTCACATAATCACGACAAATACCAGTTCTCTTATAAACTGATAGTAACCAGTACAAATATACCAATATTTTTCAAGAATATATTCAATTTTCAGGATTGTTCTCTCAAATTAATAAAAACGTACATGTGAAACTAGGTTCAAATTCTGTTAAACTGTTGCTAGGAATATAAATATCGGTCTCGGTAAAAGCAAACCGAACTTCAAAATATATTTAGATAATAAACATAATTATTTACCGGTAAAAATTGATATAGATTATTTTTTTCTATCATAAAAACGACCGACAAATAATGGCTTTTTGCGGTCAATTTTGATTTGTAAGTATGCCACCACTACTCCCCAAGAGTTTGATAAATTTTCGTAATTGAGATGCTACTCTCTTTAGACTTCAGTCCGACGCTCGAAAAAAAGTCGCCTATTCCAAGCGCAAACCTTGAAATAAAAAAAATAAAAAATTACTGTCGTACTATTTCTTAACGTATCCTTCATAAAGAAGATCTTACAGACAAAACAATGAAAAACGAAGCGGGCGGGGTTAGTGAGATTAAAAGATATTGTGACATAGTAGCTACTTTTAGTGTTGGAGAGAGAGAGAGAGAGAGAGAGAGAGAGAGAGAGAGAGAGAGAGAGAGAGAGAGAGAGAGAGAGAGAGAGAGAGGAGGGAGGATTGCATGTATCAACATCGATGCTGAAAATAAATAACCTTGGAATTTGCTGCCTAAAATTTTTTTTCTAACTATAATATGAAAAAAGGGAGATGGAAGTGCATTGTTCAGTGCCGCATCAACTTGCACAAAACTTCTTGTTTAAGTGCTAATATACTCACTGAAACCGGATTCGCCTATTAAGTTTATGAAAGCGACAATTAAGTCTCTTTATCCTAATCCAAAGAACGTACAGATCCTGGTCAATTGAGCGACCCTCAGTCTCAGAAGAAAAATATGCAAGAGAATAGTAATTAATAATTAATTGTTTACCAAGTTGACATAATTAGACGTCAAGCTATGAAATTATAAAAATCCTGGGAAACAGGATTTTGATTTACTTCTCTGCAGCTCTTGAGTTGTGGAGAGAGAGACACACACACAGAGAGCAGAGAGAAAGAGAGAGAGAGAGAGAGAGAGAGAGAGAGAGAGAGAGAGAGGGCGAGAGACAGAGGGAGAGGGAGGGAGAGATATGGAGAGAGAGGGAGGGAGAGAGAGAGGAAGATATAGAAATAAAAAGAAAGAAATAGATGCACGGAAAGCGTAAGGTTCTAGACTGTGACAGGCAATGTGAGATCGAGAGTGAGAGGGGAAATTACAATCATGTGTGACATGTCTAGATTTAGAGGCTGCGAAAGAGAAAAAAAATTACCCGCGCCAGTGAAAGAGATACAAAGAAATGTAAAAAAAAAAAGGTTAATATTGAAATAGTTAAATATGTTGGCCTGGCGATGGGTTCTCTTTCTTTAAGATGGATAGGTATAAGGATGTTTTGTACTCTGATCTATTATTGATATAATGACGTCAACTAATAACTGTGATTATGAAGGCCCGAGGTTCGTTTTCAATGTACATTTTTTTTTGCCCGGAACTCAGTAAGTAGAAGAAGAGGAAGAATCTAAAAAGAAAGAAATTATCTATAGAATAAGAACCCAGCCAAAAAGGGTAGTACTTTCTGCGGAAAATAGGGAAAATACATTGTGTAAACACAAATGTCCTAATATGAATAGTAGGTAGAAACTCATTGGGAGCCAGATAGCAGATAATCTTCATCAAAATCCAGATCATGACTCCCAGGTGTCTCCTTGCTTTTTTTCATGCACCTCGCCAGGATTCGAACCCACACCCTCAATTTTGATGAATTTCTGATCTAGGCACTATACCACTTCGCCCACTAGTTTCACGATAGTTGGAGCATTGTTAATCGTTATGAAGGAACCTTTCATCTCTCCTGCTCCAGGTCCACCGCGAACTGTTTTCGGCTATTTCAGCCAGTAACTTTAGAGCTTTTGCTCTTTTGTTGCCACATATTGAAAGTTTATTCATTATTTATTATATATATATATATATATATATATATATATTGAGAGTTTATGCATTATTTATTATATATTATATATATATATATATATATTGAGAGTTTATGCATTATTTATTATATATATTATATATATACACACAAAATATATATATATATATATATATATATATATATATATATATACTGGATAAAAGATAAAATTACTTTGATTAAAAAGAAAAATACTTTAAAACTTAATCTAAAATTTCAAAGGTGTAGCATATCTTTCTCACACTTGCCTTCCATCTGCCTCTTCTTCTCTTTCGTCTATTACTTTTATCCTCTCCACCCCTTCACTTTTGATCCAGTTACACCTTTGATTTTTTTTTCAGTTTAAGTATGGGAACATTTTTTTCTTAAATAAAGCAATTTTATCTTTTATCCAGTATCTTTTATGATAAGAAAAAAGTGCGAAACTAAGTATTTCCTGACTTCTATCTTCGTTTTCTCGCGAAGTGTCTTCTCCTTGCACATCGCGAAGTGTTTCTCCTTGCACAATCTCTTCCCACGGTCATTAGCAACGAGGCAAAACCATTGGTGGGAACGGTTAAATAGGGAGTCAAAGTGTGACGTCATTGCTGGTTCTAAACAATCTGAGAGCACTTGTGGCAGGGCTTCATCATCTCTCTCATCCGACTCAAATTTTATGTGAAGTTGTGAGGTTTTTGTTTTTTTTACTAAGCGCACTGACTTTTTTCACAGCATAGCATATTCTTATTGTAGAGAAAATGGTGAACGAAAAATTCTTTTGATATGGAGCTAGAAACAAAGGGGTGGTGATATGACTTAATGTTCATCTTGAAAAGTTTACCATTACCATCGTCCTCATTCACCAGGTGTATGCTTTTGTACCGTCTCTGTTATTTAAGATATTCCGCTATCTCTCCATTTTTTTTCTTGATTGAAGTGTAATACGTTGAGGAAATGTTCCTTCCATGTATTGATCCTTCTGAAGTATTGTAAAAATTCTGGAGTAGCTGCCTCTGAAGAGTTATAATAAATACAATATTTTTCATCACCATGGTGATACTAATCATATAGTTATTTAATTTGTTTTTAATCCTCTCTGGCTTTTTATCAGTCTCTCTCTCTCTCTCTCTCTCTCTCTCTCTCTCTCTCTCTCTCTCTCTCTCTCTCTCTCTCTCTCTCTCTCTCTCTCTCTCTCTCTCCATCTATCTATCTATCTATCTATCTATCTCTCTGCGACTCTCTCCCACTTAGTTGTATTGTCAAGATACTATGCACAGAAGGCCGTTTGCAATTGATATATTGCCTACTGCATCTACTATCTAAGAGAAACCCGTTTCGTTTTTCTCAGACTTAAATCTATTGATTGGTAGATCTGCTTTCCTTGGCCCGGCGACAAGTTGGTGCTGCTTGTCGTTAGATTGTAATGGTTTTTGCTCAGATGTTGCTTAAGGGAAATTTGCTATGCGAAGGACTGGCGTACATTTCTTTCCACATAATACAGTTTTCAACCCAGGATGTTTCTTTTCAATCTCAGAGCAGTGTTTTTTGTCACTCTTATATTATTCTTATATTGACAAGAAACATTTTGGAATCTAAAAGCGAGAAAGGAGACAATGAGACTGAGAGACCAACGAGTATAATTATGAAAACAATGTATGGAGAAACTAACACGGAGGACTAGGCTATATATACAGGATGAAAAGCTTTCTCAGCTCTCTTTCCCTTTTCTTTTCAGTCGTTGCAGGGTTTAAAACTGCAAAGCACAGGCGTAAAGTATGCCAAGATATTAATTAAAAATGTTAATCTATTTTAAATATGATCGTATTCTTTTACGAGAACAATCTAGTTTATTTTTCCTTGGCATTCATATTCGATTTGTTTTTTTTGTTTTCTTTAAAGAAAGAATAAGTGACTATCCCAGACGCTACTTGGTTAGAATAATTACTTAGAGAAAACATTTTTCCTCATCTTCTCCGCAGTAATGAATTAGTGTGACGCTATTTTATGAATGATCTTGTCTGTTCAAGGGAAATCCTACAAGATAAGATAGCCTGTTATTTCTGTGGTTGGGAGTGGGTCAGATATGTTTTGATTCAATTTTGGCCACATTTCGTCTATTTTTAGCTATATCTTTCTACACATCTCTGCACAATTTTAAAAGGATGGGTCTCTCAATTAACTTTATTAAGCGCATTCGAGTCAAATATCTTGAAAGTCGCCTTTGTACATGGATATGACACATAAGTTAATTGTTGTAACAAAGTCAAGTCAGTACACTTATTTAAAATAACTGACCAACATAGAAGCAAACTGATTTCTGTCGAGAAGCCCCTAATGCTTTATTACTGTTCTAGAAATCTTTTCAAAATACTATCATAGCATTAGCTCTACCACAACACTGTGAGCTCTACTGCTGAGGCTGACAATAACATCAGAAAACACAACAAAAGGCGCCTATAATGTGGAATAATCTAAAGCAGAAGAATGCAATTTTTAAAACTGATAATCCGTCGCACCAATTTTTACTTTTCTTTATCATTGTTTAAAGCAAGGCTTAACGTGAAAGAAAATGATTTGTCAAAAGGGATTGAAAAAAAAAGTTTTTTTTAACCTAAGCATCACAAAGTTTCATTAAAAAAGACCTTTTTTATTTAATTGATACAGCCGTATTTGCAATAATGATTCTTAAGCTTTATGGTCCAACCCAACTTGTTTTTTAAGGCAGAGACCAGGACTTATGGGAAAGTGCGACCTTACGTTTAATCAGTGAAGGTGGTGTAATTAAAATTGCTATCTCACCAGTTATTGTTTCCACCTCTTCTGCTACCAAGATAATTCAGTTGGAAGTGTTTACTTTGATGTTGTTGTTGTTGTTGTTGTTGTTGTTGTTGTTGTTGTTGTTGTTGTTCTTCTTCTTCTTCTTCTTCTTCTTCTTCTTCTTCTTCTTCTTCTTCTTCTTCTTCTTCTTCTTCTTCTTCTTCTTCTTCTTCTTCTTCTCTTCTTCTTCTTCTTCTTCTTCTTCTTCTTCTTCTTCTTCTTCTTCTTCTTCTTCTTCTTCTTCTTCTTCTTCTTCTTCTTCTTCTTTTTCTTCTTCTCCTTCTTCTTCTTCTTCTTCTTCTTCTTCTTCTTCTTCTTCTTCTTCTTCTTCTTCTTCTTCTTCTTCTTCTTCTTCTTCTTCTTCTTCTTCTTCTTCTTCTTCTTCTTTGTTGTTTTCCGTTTGTTTGTTGTTGTTTTACCAATTGAAATTAAGGACTGAGACGAAGCCTGTTTGCTATATGACGGTTGCAGAGTCACCTTGTTCAATATTGAAGATAACAAATTCGGTGCGTAGAGTCAAAGTTCAAGTTAAAAAAAAAACTGTACGCCTGCTTCCCTGATCAGCTTCAGAGTAATCTGCCCTTGAACTAATATTTCCTTTTAACATTCAAGACAGCTTTTCAGTCAGCAGACGATTCCCGCGCTTGAGGATTACTACACTGTCTGCTTTAGGCCTCGGATTTTAATTGTGTATAATATACTGTTTTCAAGTGCCTTCACAAAAGTTTTTTTCTGTATTGCTCTGCAGAACCTTGAAAAGTAAGTTCAACCGTATTAACATCATTTAAAAGTTCTGATGACCCTTTGAATGAAGTTAACGTATTCAAATTCTCTTGATTTATTGAACGGGGAGTTATTTTGATTTTTTTTTTAAATCTTTTTTGTGTTGGCTTTATATCGAGATCGAGTGAGTTGACTTTGATGCTTGAAAACAATCAATACCATTCTGATCAGCTTATGAAGCCATAGAATGAGAGTATCAAATCATCAGTGTTGAAATGAAGTTTGATTTGCTTCATTGTTTGAAATAACTTGTCTAGAGCAAGGTGGTCTCGCACCTTTCCTATATGAACAAAAAACCAAATCGTCGGACAGGGCAGGACTGACAAGGTAAGGCTCCGAATTTTCCCACCGACAGTAAGTAGAATGTGTTTGCAGATTCTAGGGTGAACCCTCTGTCACACAGTCACCGGTGGTCCTTGTGAAGATTGAAGACTTTTAGCTTGTAAACTGTTGGGTTTTTGTTGGTTTTTTTTTTTCTTAATAATTTCTTGTTCCTCATGTTGCTATTGTGTAGTTGTCTTTTTTTCCCGACCCATAAATTCCATCACAAACATAATAAGTATATGGGAATAACACTTTTCTTATTAATTCTTTTTTTTTTACCTGTTCTCGGTTTCTTATTTAACTTGGCGCTGCTGTTGATTATAAAGTTTGTCTCTCTTTGCTTTGTGTCCAAAAACCCCCCTCCCCCCCCCCCCCCCCCAAAAAAAAAAAAAAAAAAAAAAGTTTACTTCAAAACTCTTTGATGTTTATATAATGATCAATTTACTGAATCTATTTTTACCCTTCTATTAGTTTATTTATTTGCACGTGGTAGAAAACGTTAGCAGATTAGAAATTTGTTAAAATCAGCTGATCTTGTTTAAAAAAAAACTTCCTTTTGTTGTAAAATTATGCTCTTTCATTTGCTACATATAGAAAGCAAAAAGAAAAAAAAGACTAGATAATCGCTATTACTATAATTTTATTGCTCTACATTAGGGGGTCCGGGGACTTTGAACCGTTTCAAAAGTTTAAAAATACTAAGAGTGTTTGCATTTATTTATCTCCTTATTGGACAGACTGGAAAGTCTAGTTGGAGAGCGCTCAGTGATAAGCAGATTAAGGTCACCTTTCATCTAAGGCCAATATGATCCGCCTTGTTGCTGATGGCTTTCTCCACAAATTGCGCAGCATTGCGCTTAATCTCAACGTTTAAAAAAACCCAAGCTTGTTTTAAATTTCTTCGAGTCGACTATCAGAGGTTCGAGGGGAAAAAAGCTATTGAAGATACAGAGAGAGAGAGAGAGAGAGAGAGAGAGAGAGAGAGAGAGAGAGAGAGAGAGAGAGAGAGAGAGAGAGAGAGAGAGAAAAGAGTGAAGCTAAGTAGAGTAAGATACTATTAAGGACAAACTCTCATTTCCTTGCTATGCCTTCTGACCCACACCATGTATGCTTTGACCAGTTTCGCCTGTAGTTATCTTCTACTACTCTATTTTGTCAACATCAAAAAGCCCTCAAAGTGCCGTTGAAATTAATTCATTTGAGCTCGCGCTGGATTATGCTTTGCATAAACTGCGACCTATACAATATACTTGCGCCTTGCGCTTTCATTTACATCTTGCATGACTTAAATCATCCACAACGGAAGTGAAAGAAGAAAGCCTAATAATATCTCCTTTGAGCCGCATTGTTTCGCAAAAGCAAATGTGTTTGCACGAATGCAGAAAGCCCATAGAATTTAGGTATTAAAACTATATATACACAGATAAAGCAGGGTTGATACATATAAAAAAAAAACCTTCTGCTTTCCCTGATTATGTTGCAAGCGATGACCATCCCTTCTCTTCGTCCATAGGAAAAGTTCTTTAATTCATGCTAGGGGGAAAGAGACTGCTGTGTACTGAAATTGGAAATACTGGTAATACAATACAATCTCGCATCTTGAATTTTAGTAAGATTACATCAATGGTCTCTAACTTTATCGGAAAGATAAGGGATTGGATTTTGTCCTCTCTTATCTTTGTTTCCCTTATCGCCGTCTGGTAGTGAAGAAATGAATGAACCGAAGAATATTTTAAGTGATATCAAGCAAGTGTTCATTTGACATCAAGGTCTTCTACCTTGCATCCTATAGTAGGGTTTTATGTATCAGTAAGAGGTCTTGTAGTGACCTAGCGCAAATTTGACTTGAGCTCTGGGGTCAAAGATAGCAGAATTTTTGTCCTTCTTTCCCTTTTCTATTACTTTATTTTTTTCTCTCTGTTTACACGACTTGTCAACCGTCTAAAACCATCTATAAATGAGAAAAATCTTGGTCTATGCTTTACCCACAGTTTTGTTTACCATCATGTGTTTAAAAGGCCTAGGGAGACTGATGGTATAAAATCTCTAAGACAATTTGAAGATGCAACATCTTCCACACAATTTATTCAATCTAATGTCCTTCGAGATGTTCGATGTCTTGATCGAAATATGATCAATGCTGGCATTAAAATGGACCCTGATACACGCCAGAAATATCCTGTTATACATTCATAGGCATTATGAGCCCGTTTTTGTTTTGTTTGTTTTTTTTGTTTTTTTCGCGTTTCGTTCGTTTGTCTTTTAAGCGCTTTATAAACTAGGGAAAAATTGGAAATGACTTAGAACTGAATTTGACTTATCTGTCAAACATGCCGCTTTTAGTCGATATTTGCAAATCGGGTGGGTGAAAAAGTCACGCTACACGTTAACAAAAATTGCCTCCAAGTGGAGGCATGTGGTGAAAAGAGACCTTGTTACCCTATTAGAGTAACTTCATCTCAGGATGACGATTTCTTTACAAAAATTCCTTAATGTATATGATATAGAATTGTAATAAATGTGTTAAACAGAAGCACCCGTTTTACGTTGAAATTTGTTATGGGGTTTGTAGCGTACGTCAGTTTTCATAAAAACCCAGTTTAGCCATGATACACTTCCAAGCTTTTATCCTTTTAAATCGGCGCTGATACCGTTGGTGAATTATGATTTGCGTTTTCTTAGAACACACTTCCATTACATCAGCTGCAGATACTCATTAGCAGATATTCTTCGGCGTAGCCCCACGTCATGACTACTAATGTCAGCCCTGACGTTAATATTGTCATAGAGAAGTAGATTGAATATCTAAATCAAGCAATTTATCACCTCTTCTCAGTCATGATTTCTCTAACATTTATGCGTCCAACGGGATCATAAAATATCGCTGGAATTTAATAGATGAGAGTGAAAGGGTTATTAAATAACCATATTATATGGAAGCTGTGGATAAGGAAGATTGCTCCAAGGGACAATAGTGGAGCATTGTTATAAGCTTTGCTCTATTTGAGTGGCAAGGTGAAGAGTGCCGAAGCATCTATAAATCGACTGTTCCAATCCCAAAATGGCAATCATTTTTCGGCCGTATTCACTTATAACCTTATTCTAAACACTGCTGAGCACTACCTAAAATTCTAGCTATTTACAGCTCCAAAATTAAATGCAAGATATCTTTCCGGTTCCGACTAAATTACGGTAAATAGTTATATAACCGTGAACGAAATTCTACCCGCCGAGACCCTTTACTAACACTGTCCTACTTGAGTTCCGGTGACCACAGATATAGAGGTCAAGTGGTTTGATTGTATAGGGTCAGGAGCTCAGATAATTTTCTTTGTTTTGGCATAATTCTCTTATCTTTCTACCATACCACTCTCTCTCTCTTACTCTCTCTCTTTCCTCTCTCTTACTCTCTCTCTTTCTCTCTCTCTATCTCTCTGTCCCTTTCTCTGACTCTCCCTCTCTCTCCCTATCTCTCTATCTCTTTCACTCCCTCTCTCTCTATTTCTTTCTCTTTGTTTGAGTCTCCCCCTCCTTTTTGGGTATCTATTTATTTCTTTTGGTGTCTCCAAGCTGTTTATTCTCTCACTCTGAGTCTGTCTTCGCACTTGTATATAGCGTGTTTCTCTAAATTCTTTCTTTTCTCATCTGTGTCTTTTGTCTGCATACACAGTGTACTTTTCTTTTGTTTTGTCATTTCTGTGTGCGATGTGTTGTTTTTTGTTTTGTTTTTTTCGATAAACAGGTAAATCTTAAGTAATCTTGCCTCATTGAATGATAAACTCTTTATTTTTTTTATAATCTAAAATTAAAAAAAAAAAATTTTGGAGAAGCACAAGGACCCCTGGTTAAAGCATTCTTTATTTTTGCTACCCCCTTTACTCCTTATTTTTCTTGTCTATGTTTGTCTTTATAATTATGTTGTGCGATGTATGATTGTTTCTCTCAATCTTCTTAGCTGAATTAAATCTATTTGCCTTTCTCAGCCAAACTCTCTCCCCCCCCCCCCCTCTCCTGCTCTCTCTCTCTCTCTCTCTCTCTCTCTCTCTCTCTCTCTCTCTCTCTCTCTCTCTCTCTCTCTCTCTCTCGCTCTCTCTCACACACATACACACATACAAGCAGACAATTTTTGTGAACAAATTATTGAAAATCCCTGTTGTACTCCTATACCACTTTTCCTTTATGCGTTGCGATTTTATATTCAACACAAGTTTCACAAAAATTGAACCTGTAATTTGGAGACGCCTTGAACAATTTTCTATTAAGAATCAAGTTTTGTTTTGTTTTGTTTTTTAAAAAGATGACATTCTTTTCTTCTAATATCTTTTTAAAATATATATATATATATGAATAAAGAGTTCTCATAAAAATCTGCATTCCATCAATGGCTAATAATAGCGACAACATTCTCTTTCTCTTTGAAAGTTAGCAATTCATCTGTAAAATTATTTTTCTTTAAGGGACGACTCACAACATTAAGTTGATTTCCGAGAAAGTCAGCACTTTTTTTTCTTCCTATTTTGTTTTTTGTTTGTTTTTTTGTTTGTTTTTTTGTTTTTTGTTTTTTTGTTTTGTTTTTTTTTTTTTTTGTTTTTTTTTTTTTTTGGTTTTTTTTTTGGGGGGTAGGGGGGGTCGATTTTCATTAAAATGTCTTCTTAAAGCCCCTGCTTAACATTTTCGTAACTTTGAGCTCCAGAATAATAAAAATTCTGGAGTTACTTTTTGCAGAACTTCGACGAATGACACCTGTATTTCCACGACCCCCTAATCACCTGCCTGCCAATCTTGCCATTGATCCATGCTGCTCTCCACACCACAAAATGTTCCAATAATAACATAAAGAGAAAAGTGGAGTTAACCGTGAATTGTCCACTCTTAATCTGCTGTCGGGGTTTTCCGCTATCCTTAAATATTTATATCAAAGATGTTGGTTTAGGCGAGAAACATAGAGTTAGAACTAGATCAATTTGTCCATAATTGCCTGATTTGAGACTAGAACAAATCTACTTTTTTTCAAAAGCTGGTGAAGATGAAACGCAATTGTAATGCTTTAAAGTTTTTCTTTTGCCTTTTACTAGTGCAGCTGATATCAGTCGATTTACAAGGTTCAATAACAACCATGAACTATTTTCTAAATGGTAAAGACTTTTAAGATCGAATTAGATAATCGGTTGCATAATATTGGAGGTCTAGTTGTAAAAGGCTGCCCTTGTTCTGATCAGATGTCATCAAATATAATGATAGATGGTTCACAACTTCCGCGATGTTCTCTTGAATAATATTTGAGATCTTCACCTTAATAGATAAAGCTTTGGTGATGCTCGCTTTGTCTTAGTGATGTAGATAGAGTCATATTTCAAATATCTACTTGTTTATCTATCTCATCTTTTCATTTTTCTTTAAGGTAAGTTAATATTTGCTTTATTTGCTAATAAATTATAGTCTACGCAGTTTCGTATATCGGTGATTCAGTCATTTTTTTTTTATCGGTCTTCCTATCTTTTTCTTCTCTCTCTCTTTCTCTCTCTCTCTCTCTCTCTCTCTCTCTCTCTCTCTCTCTCTCTCTCTCTCTCTCTCTTTCTCTCTCTCTCTCTCTCTCTCTCTCTCTCTCTCTCTCTCTCTCTCTCTCTCTCTCTCTCTCTCTCTCTCTCTCTCTCTCTCTCTCTCTCTCTCTCTCACTCTAAATTACAGTTGTTGTTTTTTTATTCTTATACAAATCTCGAAACTACCTCTATCTTTTATGAACAATGTTTTTATTTGTATGTATACTGATGTATGTATATATATATATATGTGTGTGTGTGTGTGTGTGTGTGTGAAAATATGCACCCTCTGGCATTGAATCAAAAATGATCAGAATTGGAAGGAAAGGTAGCGAAAGTTTAAGATAGCGTTGTGAAAAAGAAAAGATAGTTTATTTTTTATTTTTATTTATAGCTTTCATTATGTTTCGCATACTTTTGTGCGAAACACTGATAAACACAAGAGATGTGCAAATCAAATCTTCGATTTTACCATGCATGTTCGTGTGTTTTTCGAGAGATCTTTCAACTGCTGTCTGGGTACAAAAGAAAAGTCACGGCCCAATTTTTCATTTTTTTCTCATCTATCCATGACAGTGTTTATTGTTTGCTTTAAGTTTTTTTCCTCATTAGTTTTTTCTCCATACCTGGTGTTACATTTGAGGTAAGTTAATTTTTAATGACTTCCTACTTGAATAAGCTGGAAACAAAATTCTATAGTTCTTTTTTTCTTGTTATTTGGAAAGAGATTAACGAGATAAAGTCTGTCTCTCCTTTTTTTTTTTTTGTTACAAATAGGACATAAACGTTTAAAACGAGACTTTTTCAGGGTAAACTTTTGAGATATCAACTGCCCTTTGAACTTTCCAAAATCAAATGACCCGATTGGTGACCCTAGAAGACCTAGCAAGCAGACAATATTATGGTATTAAAAATTAAGTTGAAAAGTAAAGATAAAATACTTGTTACACAATCACATACGGAAGATCATTTACCAAATGAGAAAATTACCCAACAGATAGACAGTCATAACGTGATATCAAACGATATTGTTAAAAGGTAGTATTTGTCGAAACTACTTGTGCTCGTTGACTAAAAATTAATAATTAATATATTTCTTTGTTGCAAGAGATAATAACTATAGTGACGGCCAGATTATCTTTTTTAATTGAATGTTAACTCTGTTATATTATAGATTATCACATAAACTAAACAGT
Organism: Elysia crispata; assembly: GCA_033675545.1. Taxonomy (NCBI): domain Eukaryota; kingdom Metazoa; phylum Mollusca; class Gastropoda; family Plakobranchidae; genus Elysia; species Elysia crispata. The sequence continues at coordinate 19,976 of JAWDGP010003789.1, forward strand.
GCAGCCCATCTTTTGCGCCCTCTCCATCCAAGTCTACTATCTATTCTGTCCTCAAAGATCAATGAACGGATAAAATATAAATCTCTCCGCTTATTTCCAATTTTTTAAATTTATTTTCTCATTGGAATCTTTCCTTTTTTTTCTTTTAAGACTTGATTGGACACCTCAAATTGCTGCTTATAAATTTTACGGTATTTTTAAACATTTCGAAAATTTGAAAAGGCATAATTATAAGAGGATGCATTTTGGTTAACAACTAAGTCTTTGACATTTATGAATATCGCTTCCATACTGACCCACAGCTTCTATAGTATTAGGTTGTAGTTTTTAACTAGTTGTTAAATTTTGTAGTTAACAAGTTATACATTTTACTAATTCAACATACGCTAGTTGAAAACTTTCATTAATTAGAGGGTTTTAAAAACGCTAAGAAGCCGACGAACGGACAAATAGACAGACAGGGATACTCTCTGTTTTTAACCAGGTTATTCCTACCAAGGGTACTTTCTAAAACAACAAAATAAAGCCATGTACCAGATACAGCACTCCGCCATCTGCCAATATCCCCTGTTAATCGGACATTGTTATATAGTTTTAATGCCATTAGGGTAAAGGTGGATAATTAAACGTGAGGTAATGCTAGCTGGACCGAATTAAAAACTTGACACTGTTGACTTAGCCTAATTTTTCAGATGTGGTAACGAATATCTCCTTTGTTGCTGTGCTAGTTTGCTAAGTCGTGGTTCAAAATTTTCATACAATCTACTGACAAACTGTATTAGGCCACTCACACCGCTTGGGGGGCATTTTGGAGCAAGGTTTGTTGTAATGTTAATGTGTGGTCGAATGTTAGCGCTTTTCTCACAGGATAGACTAGCAGTTTACTATAGAATGAACAATAAAAATTGTTTGAGTATTGAAATAAACAACCATATTAATGCGAGTAAAGTGTTTATTAAGGTTGAAATTATGCAAGAGATGAAAATATTATTTCCAAAAATGTATGCCTTATTGGTTTTTATTGGTTAAGGGCATTAAGTTTCATTTTCCCCGCATTACGTCCTGTTTCAAAATAATTTGGAGGGAAAGCTGCAAATCTTTTTTTACATAGAATAAGAACATAAACACGCATAGAGCCTCATTCTGCAGCTGGAAATAGCTTCACTTTACCCGTTTACTAGCCCATGAATATTTGAAAACCGCGGCAAACTTTGGCCTTGTCTATACTCAGAACAGTCTTGTTATCTGCACGATGTATGGTGCATAGTCTGAGACTTTTATCTTTTTCATCTGTTTTGAAACGACTAGAAGAATTGTTTTAGATTTATCATAACTATCTGCGAATAATGAGATATAATTTTTTTTTGACATAGTTGCCAATTCCTTTGAATACAGAGAAAAGACAGTGGTGAAGATAATGCTCACAGTCATAATATAGTTCTTTTCCAGATTGCCTTCTCTGAAATCCGCAAGGAATTATTTGCTGAGTCGTGGTTTTGAAATAAACGGCGGTGTTCATATTTAAAAAGCCTTGAGATAATTTTTTGTCGATGACTGGTTTTAAACAATATCTGAATATTATCCTGCTTCTCATATCTGCACTGAAGAAGTAAAATAAAAGGCGAAACGTTTTCCTATTTAAATACAACTGTTTTTACTGAGTTCTTTGGCCTAAGTTCAAGTTGGTGACTGTTTTATTTTATTTTATATGTCTTAAGCATCTTTGGTTATCCCTGCATCTTTATTGATCCTGGAACTTAAGCTGTATGTAGTGTTTCAAGAGTTGTGATTTAGCTTTTCTATGAATGATAACCCCTTATCAAACAGTCGTAAAGAACACGTTATATGCTTTATGTATGTCGGTTCGATTAAATAATCGTGCAAATGAGATCAAAGGTATAAACCATTCTATCTACCATCAACTTCAACGACAATGCCATAAAAATTAAGGTTTCAGAGTAGGTCCCAAAAATTTCGATCTTTTTCTAAATAGTTTAGTTCCACGAAAATCTTAATAAAACAAACTTAGTGATCATAAGTTTATAAATGTCTATATCAAACCGGTTTGCAATGAGAATTTAAAATCTTTATTTCCTTTTTTCTCACCACAGGAGTGTGCACCAACATGGCTATAAACGTACCAGGCCTGGTCGCCGTCATCGTGTTTTACATCGCCATCCTCATCATTGGAGTCTTTTATGGCAAGAAGACGGGTAAAAACAAATCAAACGAAGCTGTGTTGCTGGCTGATAGGAGCTTAGGAGGGTTTGTCTCCGTCTTTACCATCACAGGTGAGCTATGATTTAGAAATCGATGCTTAGCATTTCTTTTATTAATCGATGTGATTTGTTTCATGTTCCATATCTTAGGAATGATGGCGTTATATATAAGAACAACAAATATTTGTAAGAAAAAAGGTATTTTTACTGCTTAAAACTACCCCCCCCCCCTTATTTTGACCATGTGAGTACTGTAAAAGATCTTGCTTATATTATCATTGGGTTCCAAGATGTAGTTTGCAATTATATTGTCTCTCAAATTATTGGTCTAGCTCAAAGTTTTTCTTTTTTTTACGATTTTCTCAACTTTTTTTTTTTAATTTCATAAGGAAAAGCAGCCATGTATGAAGAAAAGAGTTTACATAACAAAATAGCCGTAGAGAAAGTATCCATTCGTGGCAATCTATTAAGAATGAATGAAATTTGTAGAACATAATTTTTAGGTAGTGTTTAGTTGTGGTTAGAAGAAGGCTTTGAGTAAACAAAACTTTGAGTCTGTGAGTTTCGAACCATTAACTTATAGTTAAACCGGCACCGCCTTGCTGCTACTCAGAGACTAAAACCTTAAACTCTGTATATCTTACTTACATTCCAAGTGTCTCCCTCTCCGTGTTATCTAGTTAAGCCATTTCATACAATTTTATCCATGCAGCTCACTGAAGCTGTACAAGTGGTTGATGATTAAAAATGAAAAGTAAACTCTCTATTAAAGGTTCGTGGAAAAAAAAAATACAAAAATTAGTTTAAAGCCATGCTGTACTGATTCAGGCGCCTCTGAAAGCTGTTGACTCGATAAGATGTAATACACAGCCAGACTAATCTCCTGTTAAACAACTCTCCGAGGGCCAGTGACATTAAATCTCCCCAGTTTTTATAGTAGCAGTAATGATAACTTCAAAATACTTTGAAGTGGGTGGAATGTGTAAAACCATTTTAATGGCGAGAGCTTGTTTCAAGAAATTTCTTTCGAATTTTATTCTGAGGTCATACTTTATTAAAGATGAATTCTAAAAATTTTCAAATATCCAAAAAGGGGATGAAGGGTTTCAATCCTGCACCTCCGTCATAGAAACACTGTCAGGATCCCCCACTCCTCCAACATCACATGAATGAGGTAGCCTAGTCGCCAGTACCTCTGAGGAGGTAGTATGGTTGTCACACACCCTCCGACAAAACTTCCACGCCAACATCCATTGTCCGAAGTATTCCGAATGTATTATGAAAAGAGCCACACCAGACTCACATATAACTTCTTAAAACCGCTTAATATGTATTTATTCCCCCACTCTCTCTCTCTCTCTCTCTCTCTCTCTCTCTCTCTCTCTCTCTCTCTCTCTCTCTCTCTCTCTCTCTCTCTCTCTCTCTCGCTCTCAAAGTAAAACACTATATATGTCCGTTGTCAGGCACAAACGAATTTTACGTCTTTGTTTTGGAAAGGTCAATTTACAGACTCTACATTTATGGAATGATCAAGGTGACAATAAGTGTTTAAGTTACTAGGTATCTGTTGCGATTTAGTTGCATCTGATAGAAACATTGTAAGCCACAATTAAAGGTTCATGACTAATTTTCAAGGTTTGTGTAGTCCACAGCTTCAAAATATTTTCACATATTCATATAGCATGCTAGATGAGAATGATATCAATTTCTGTGTTGAGGTTTTGCAGACCGTCATAACTCACTTCTTTAATCAACATCCTACTTAATTTCAACATTGATCAGTCTGTGAGATGGTTGTCTTTTTGTTATGATTTTATAATGAAAATTCTATATACAGAAAATAATCACAATCTGATCATAGATGCGATAGGGCTACAGAGTCAAAGAATAGAATCATTGTAGAAATATCAACCTGATCTCACCTTTTATTTGTCTTCTTTATGTTTAGCCGAAATCTATTTTAAAACAATTCTCAAAGCAACGTCAGTTTCCAAGCTTGTTTAACATAGCTGGAAAATGAAATTTTTATCAAAACCTTATTAGGTCGAAGTGCGATTTAATAAACAAAAAAAAAGACAATTTACTTCAAGTAACTTCTTGTCCTCGATAGTAAACATCCTAAGAAGCTTTCTTGAAGGAGCATTCGATAACTAACACCTAAAAACTAATTGCTTCAGTTTTCAAAAAACGGCTTCCGTGTGACAAAAGAAAAGCTCCAAAGGTTTCGTATCATGTAAGAAATAGTTCATAGAATAACATAATACCCAGGAAAATGTTACACGGTACGAGTCCTCCCTTAGAGATGTCTTCATCATTTACATACGAATAAGGCATTATCCTCTTATATCTGTTCTGAATAGTACGGCCTTGTTTGGTGGTCACAACACTTATTTCTTTTCTTGTAATTGGAACCGGTTTATAATGGAAGGTCTCATATAACAAACAAAGAATGAGTCCCCCGAATCCCACTGCTAAATCCTTATTTTTCCCGCCTATCTCAGCAACTATGGTGGGCGGAGGTTACATCAACGGCTCAGCAGAATCGGCGGCCAGGGATGGCGTCCTATATACACAGGCTCCGATTGGTTACTGTCTTGGACTGTTAATTGGTAAGTTACTCACGTCAGAGCATTGTGGGGTTATACCTTCTTTAATCATTCTTGGTTCAGTTGGAAATTATCTTTATCATTAGATGAGTGAATTAATTAATTTTTTTTTTTTGTGTGAGAAGAAGAAGTCAATAACATTAATCAAGTTTATGTAAAACAGATACAAAATAATAATAATAAAAAAAAGTTCGTTCGCTTCGGAATAAAAAGAGTTCATATTGTTCTTCGACTGGGTATATCTAAATATTTATAAATTTATACACTTCAAGAAATGTGTGAATTGTTGAAAATATCTGAGACGATCTAAATCAATTAGTACCAACTTTATCTTTATACGTGTAATATAGTGTTGAGTTCAGATCAAAGAAATATCGAACTTTAGTGAACAATGATAAATACCAAAGTTTTACGTGTGATTTCTGCGAAATCATACAAAATGCTTTCGTGGAAATGGACTTCCATATATCCAACAGCAATCAATTTAATAAAAGTTCTTCGAAGTCATAGAGAGTGATCTCATCATTAATAAAATAATATTCTGTTTGTTATTGGTGAATTTTTTTGCCTAGATACTCATCTACTGAATCTTAGAGGAAAACATTTTTATATGGATACTTTACACCAAACCTGTGATTGGATTGGTAAGATTGAATCCGACCTCACGACATGATATATTATGCAGGAGAATTCTGTCAGTTCAGCATTCTATTGACAGATTAAGTATAATACACATTTACAGTCCCCTTAAAAAAATACGTCACAAAACTCGTGCCGAGACCGAATCTTGACCGCTTTAATAGTTTTTTCTGACGACGTAAACAGTTGGTTCGTTGATAAAGTTACGCTAAGGCATGGATGTATAAACAAAACACATGTCTCCAATGAAAAAAAAAATTAACTTTAAACACGATTAAAATGGCGAAAGTTTAACTAATTTTTGTTTTTAATTTCTGACGTACATTTATTAAAATTAAAGAATTGAAGAATTGATTTGATAAAATTAAAACAAAAATCGCTAGAAGCTAGATCTAGATTTAGGAAATTTACTAAGAACTTAAAATGTAAAATATCACTTTCTTTTTCTTCTTACCTTCAGTCAATAATATTGTCAGACAAAAAGAAATGGCGGATTTTCGGATCCCGGAATTTAGCGGCCTCACAAGAAAAGACGATTTGTAGTTCTCTTCGTTTATTAGTCCGTGCAACTGACTAAATTATTAAGCGCTTATGACGCAAGTATTTCAAAGAATACTTCGTGTCCGAATTTAAAAGTCTAGTGCATCTTGCTGTGTAGTTTTTCAACAAAATTCGTTTGATGGATGAGGAATGATTAAGATGACACTAAAACAGCCCTATAATATTTTATTGACAGCGGCTTTATTTTACGCGCCGAAGATGCGCGGGGAAGGTTTCATCACAATGTTCGACCCATTTCAGCTGAAGTATGGCAAGAAGATGGGCGGCCTTCTGTTCATACCGCAACTTTTGGGCGACCTGTTTTGGTCAGCTGCAGTTTTGGCAGCCCTAGGTAAGAAAGCGTTGGTCTTTAAAATCTATTCTCTCGTTCCTTTGTTTGTTTGCTTGCTTTTCGTTTGTTTGTTTGTTTGTTTGTTTTGTTCATGTTGTTTTGTTTTTGTTTGTTTTTTGTTCTTGTGTTTATTATTATTATTATTATTATTATTATTATTATTATTATTATTATTATTATTATTATTATTATTATTATTATTATTATTTTTATTATTATTATTATCATTAATATTAACGATCAGTTTGACTCTTTGAATAAAGTTACTCACAGCAATCAAACGTTGAACAGACTTGAAGCTATCATTATTATTATTCTAATAAAGTGCTGACATTTGTTGTAGTCATGAGAAACTTCAACAACGTATTACTAGAAAACAGCTAATTTTGTACTTTCCCAAATCTATTTAAAGATGTTGTAAGGCTATAAATTCCCACTAAAAAGTGCCATTACGTGCGCAAATCCCGCTAAAAATTGTCATTAGGTGAGCTGCCTGGGGAGATTCGTGTTATTAGTATTCAAAATGATAATGAACGTTTAAAAGGGTTTTTTTTAATTATATAGATCGGGATTCTACATTGTTCTTTTTGAGGCTCTTTAAATTGATGGCACAGGCAGATTTCAAAAAGGAATAACGAAACAACCGGTCGTTAGTAATAATAGATTTAGAGAATGAAGAGCGAATACGAGAACCGCTTTATCGCTCATTTAAAAACGTTAAATATTACGACAAATTATTCAGTTGAGCCATTTTGAGAGTTAATTGTGAACATAGCCTCATAATTTCATAAAAAAAAAGAATCAATTAAACAGCCAGAACATTTACTTGGTTGTGAAAATTAGTTATTTGACAAAAAAAAAAGGGTAAGCTGAGGCAAAGATCTTTCAGGAGATAGCCTTACTTTTTTTTTCTTTTTCTTTTTTTTTTTTACTTTAAAATGGTGAAAAAAAATTTAATTTGGTTTTTAAACCAATTTGATATGATAAAGTATTGGGTCATTAATTATGGAGAATGAGAGTTGTAATGGTTTCAATAAGTTTTTTTAAAACAAAACTTTACGGTAGAGATTAGAAATCGTAGCGGTTGTTATACAAAAAGAAAAAAAGACCTCAAAACTCATAAAATCAATATTGCGCAGATGAAAAAGGTCTAGTTTTTTTAACAAAGTTGTACACATTTCTTTCAATAATATATATATATATATATATATATATATATATATATATATATATATATATATATATATATATAATGCTTGATGACTATTCTAGTATTCTGTAAGAGTACTTGAGAAAGAGGAGCGTTAATGATGATTATAAGAAAAAAATGATTATTCGCACTCAAAGCACGTCTTACTGGAATCACCTTTTCAGTAAATATCTCGACCAAACTACACTTTACTTTTGTATTTATTTTTTTTTTTTTTCATGAATCTTTTTTTAGGAGCCACCATCTCGATTATCCTGGACATCAACGCCACTCTTGCAATCATCATCTCCGCTGCCGTTGCCATTTTCTACACGTTTCTGGGCGGACTTTACTCCGTGGCTTACACTGACGTCATACAGCTTCTGTTCATCGCTGTTGGTTTGGTGAGTTCAAGCTCTTGATGGTCCAACCGCCTCCATCTTCATCTCCTCCCCTCTCTCTGTCTCTCTCTCTCTCTCTCTCTCTCTCTCTCTCTCTCTCTCTCTCTCTCTCTCTCTCTCTCTCTCTCTCTCTCTCTCTCTCTCTCTCTCTCTCTCTCTCTCTCTCTCTCTCTCTCTCTCTCTATCTATCTATCTATCTATCTATTTCTCTCTCTCTTTCTCTTTCGCTCTCTCTCTCTCTTTCGCTCTCTCCACACACACACCCACACACACACACTCTCTCTCTCTTTTTCTCTCTCTTTCTCCCTCATGCTCTCGCTCTCTCTCTTTCCCCTCTCTCTTCCTCTCTCTCTTTCTCTCTCCCGCTCTCGCTCTCTCTTTCTCTTTCCATCTTTCTATCTCTCTTTTTAAACCTCTATCTTTTTATGTGTTTCCACTCCATATCTGCTTTTCACTTTGACTAGAAGAATCACAAATATTACTAGCAATTTGCCTGCTAAATAATTCGTCATAGGAAAATTACTTTAGAAATCAACATAATATCAATGATCAATATATTAAGTCTAAGTTCCTCTTTTATACAATTAAATTTCTCCCTTTAACTTTCTGCCTGATGAATCTCAAGGTCCTGACAGTTTTAACAAACGGGTCAACAGCCATTGCTATTTTTAAAAATGTATACTTTACCTTTTTAACCGTTTCGATCAAAATATAAAAAATTCCTTGTCTGTATGTGTATTCATATACAATCGCAATGATTCACAAAGTTACCGCGAGGTTAAAAACTAGAAAAGGGAATAGCAGTTTGGCTGAGCGGAATAATTCACATATTTACTATGTGGTTGAAAATTAAAAAAGGGAATGGCAATTTGGCTGAGCGGAATAATTCACATTTTTTTTAATCATTTTTTTCTTTTCTTTGGTTTTTTTTCACATCCATTAACTTCTCCAGGTGATAGCTTTTCCTTTCTCCCTGACCCACTCTGCGGTCGACCTGGAGAGAGTGTCTACCACTTGGCTAGGCCACATCCCAACAAACACTATAGCCTCCTATGTAGATGTGTTTCTGCTCTGTATATGTGGAGGAATTCCTTGGCAGGTATGATATTTCTACCCTCGTGTTATTGTAAAGAAATACATTTTTAGTGCTTGTTGTTGTCGAATTTCTTTGGTTAATTTTGAGCCACCTGTAGCTTCCAGAAAAATTACGGCGACGACGACGGCTACTTTTCGTCGAGCCAAAGATGAGGTTGATTAGATGAGGTGCTATCCTACCTACTCATGGATCCGAACTGGGATTTTGTCATCGTTAGTTCAAAGTTTTTTCCGACTGAATCACCTGGTGCTTGTGCGACCATTGCCGTGTCTTTGTTAATTTGTTATTATTATTATTATTATTGTTATTATTATTATTGTTACTATTATTATTATTATTATTATTATTATTATTATTATTATTATTATTATTATTATTATTATTATTATTATTATTATTATTATTATTATTATTATTGTTATTATTGTTGTTGTTGTTGTTGTTGTTGTTGCTATTATTATTATTGTTATTATTATTATTATTATTATTATTATTATTATTATTATTATTATTATTATAATTATTATTATTATTATAACTGTTAATGTTGCTGTTGTTGTTGTTGTTGTTGTTGTTGTTGTTGTTGTTGTTGTTGTTGTTGTTGTTGTTATTATTATTATTATCATTATTATTCGATATTTAAATTATTTAATTGTTAATAAGAATAGTTAACAGAAATTCTTATATATTCAAATCTATTGACAGAATCCTCTCGGACATTCATTATCAAGTATGGCTGGTTAAATTTTGTAGGTAGCAATATATTTCCTCAAGGTGGTGCCATTTTGAAACACTTTCTGGAACTCAAGCTTTTAATTTTTCAAATATGTTAATAAAGGACAGATTTAGCTATTCCATATTAACCCAACAACAGAATGCAAGTGTGTACTTTAATCGGCACATGGCACTTCCGGCAAAAAAAAAACCTAATCTATATCAATACTAATGAATACTTCAATGAAAAGGAAATTTTTCATTCATTCAAATGAATAATTAAATAACTAGTACAGTCAAGCTCATTCACAACATGTCATATCACATACATGCAGAGGTGCTCAAGTTCAACCTAAAAGGAATTTAAAATCAGTTGATAATTTGTGCAGACAAAATTAATACATGAAAACCTCTCTCTCTCTCTCTCTCTCTCTCTCTCTCTCTCTCTCTCTCTCTCTCTCTCTCTCTCTCTCTCTCTCTCTCTCTCTCTCTCTCTCTCTCTCTCTCTCTCTCTCTCTCTCTCTCTCTCTCTCTCTCTCTCTCTCTCTCTCTCTCTCTCTCTCTCTCTCTCTCTCTCTCTCTCTCTCTCTCTCTTTTAAAGGAAGGAAGGTGGGACAAATACATTATTTTTATTTTCTTTTATTTTAAAGGAAGGAGGGCGGAGAGCTGTTGTTTTTTTTTTTTTTTTTTTTACATTTTTTTTGTTCAGAATTGTTTCATGTAAACATGTAAACGGGAAAGTCCTTCTATTCTAATGTTAATTATTTTTTTTTTTTTTTTTTTTTTTTTTTTGTGATGTACGCCTTCATTCAAGTCCAATTTTTTTTTTTTTTTTTTTTGTTGTTTTTTTTTTGTTGTTGTTATTTTTTTTTATGAATTGAAATGCAATCGCCGTTTCCAAACAGGCCATCTATCAACGAGTTCTGGCGTGCAGGACTGTCCGAGTTGCCCAGGTCTCCACGTCCATTGCCAGTGTGTTCTCCCTGCTCATGGCTATCCCTCCGGTTATAATGGGCGTCGCAGGCTCTGCTGCTGGTGGGTTTCTCTGTCTCTGTCTCCGTCTCTGTCTGTCTGTCTGTCTGTCTGTCTGTCTGTCTCTCTCTCTCTCTCTCTCTCTCTCTCTCTCTCTCTCTCTCTCTCTCTCTCTCTCTCCCTCTCTCTCTTTGTCTCTCTTTGTCTCTCTTTGTTCTTTGTCTCTCTCTCTCTCTCTCTCTCTCTCTCTCTCTCTCTCTCTCTCTCTCTCTCTCTCTCTCTCTTTGTCTCTCGTTCTGTGTCTCTCTCACTCTCCCTCTATTTATCCATCTCTATCTATCTATTTATCTATCTATCTCTTTATCTCAGTCTTTCTCTCTCTCTATCCATCTATTTCTAACTATCTCTCTACCTCCCGCCTCTTTCTATCTCTCTCACTCTTCTCCCTACCAATCAATGTTATTGTTTTTTTTTATCGATAAACTTAATTATGAGCCAAACTTTTTTGTTTGTTTTCTCTCTCTCTACCTCTCTCTCTCTCTCTCTCTCTCTCTCTCTCTCTCTCTCTCTCTCTCTCTCTCTCTCTCTCTCTCTTTCCCTCTCTCTCTCTCTCCCTCTCTCTCATTTGTTCTCTTAATATGCGATACAATCAAATTTGAACATATTTTGTGGTAGCTAATCGACGCTGAGAAAATTGGCGGGTGTTTATTAAAATATATAATACATATTTTTTTAACATTACATTGAAACTGAAGACACAAAGCACATTACTATAGATATCGTTTGATAAAATAGTAAAAATTGAGCAAATACAGGTAACAAATTTGACTCTGAAACTATTTGCAGTTATGAAATATAAGGATTTTTTTATGCATTATGCATATATGAAGGCTTAATAAATAAATTTCCTTTTATTTTTATTAATCATTTTTGAGAGAAACATTCGCAATTCAAAGTGCAGCAAACTTTGTTTTCTATTCTGTGTGTAATTTTGGACGAGATTATCTAATCCCTTGAATATAAAAGTTCTCTCTTCTATATATGCTGTCGAGAAAAAAAAATATATATATACTTATTTTTCTGATAATAGATTTATTCTGCCTCAACAGATTGGAACGCCACAGGCTACGATGGCGTGGTTCCTATTCCTGATCACATGACGAGTTTCATTCTTCCGCTCACTCTGAATTATTTGTCTCCTCTGCCCATCGCAATCTTGGGAATCGGCGCTATTTCCGCGGCCGTCATGTCTTCCGCAGATTCATGTATCTTGTCAACCAGCTCTGTTCTTACCAAGAATATCTACCAAGATATCATTAGACCAAAGGTATTACGATTACTTATCCGATAGATTGAAATGCTTCAGTAAATGATAGCCTCCGGTAGATTCGTGTATCTTGTCAACCAGCTCTGACCTTACCAAGAATATTTACCAAGATATCATTAGACCAAAGGTATTACGATTACTTATCCGATAGATCGAAATGCTTCAGTAAATGATAGTCTTCGGTAGATTCGTGTATCTTGTCAACCAGCTCTGTCCTTACCAAGAATATCTACCAGAATATCATTAGACCAAAGGCATTACAATTAATTATCCGATAGATCGAAATGCTTCAGTAAATGATAGTCTTCGGTAGATTCGTGTATCTTGTCAATCAGCTTTGACCTTACCAAGATTATCTGCCAGGATATCATTCGACCGAAGGTATTACGATTACTTATCCGATAGATCGAAATGCTTCAGTAAATGAAAGTCTTCAGTAGATTCGTGTATCTTGTCAACCAGCTCTGTTCTTACCAAGAATATCTACCAGGATATCATTAGACCAAAGGTATTACAATTAATTATCCGATAGATCGAAATGCTTCAGTGGTTGATATAGTCTTCCGTAGAATTATTTATCTTGCTGACCAGTTCTGTCCTTATCAAGAATATCTACTAGGATATCATTCGACCAAGGTATTGCGACTACTTATCCGATAGATCGAAATGCTTCAGCGGTTGGTAGTCTTCGGTAGAATTATGTATCTTGTCAACCAGCTGTCCTTACCAAGAATTTCTACCAGGATATCATTCGACCAAATGTATTGCGATAGACCGAAATGCCTCTGTGATTGATAGTCTTCGGTAGATTCTTGTATGTTGTCAACTAGGTCTGTACAGACCAAGATTATCTACCACAATGTTATTCGACCATAGGTATTGCGATTACTCCGATGATTCGAAATGTTTCAGTGAATAGGCCCAGTTTGTCGATTACAAGGTTATGATTGTTCAAATAGTGTTTCACCAGCGCAGTCTTCCACTAGTGGTGATCTCTAGTTTTCTGTTTCCGAGTGACAATTCGCAGATTTCGCTGAATAGGCTAACAGTTCTTTTCTTTAAGAAACGTTAGAATATATTTTTGACCTGACATCCTTACTCATATCTAACGATACGTAAAAATAGCCCTTTTCACACTCCTGCCGATCCCTATGCAAAAAGCGTACAGATTGTTCGATGATAGGCCTGTGATGGTACTGGCCAATGATTGGAGTGAGGCATCATGGGCTCAGTACACGCTCACAGTACGCTGGCCAGGCATGCACACATTAGTAGGCATGAAGCGACTGAATCAAACAACAGCAGATAGTGCCACTTTTAGAATACCAATGACCTCCCCAAACTAAAGATATTTTACTTAATAATTCTCTCACTGGCTTAACAGAAAACATAATTCATAACTATAGATACCCGATAGTGTCTAAATTGCATAAAAAATTTCTTATCATTAGGTCACATATTACCTTTTTTTCCAAACAAAAAAAAAATCCGGTACAAATGGCGTTATTTTTTTCCCTTGCGATAATATATAATGCTAAGAGATTGATATGCGGTTCTAGAGAAATCACCTACCTGCAACAGTATGAGTCTTCTGAGAAACCTCGATGGTACCGGTACTTCAACTTTCTCAACCTAAACCTACTCACACACTTACGACTTTATGACTGGCATCCATGCAGATCTCTTCGAGTGGTAATTGTCTTGGGGCGCCAAACAGCTCATTTAGAAGATCGCTAGCCTAACGAGCAGGAGATCCGGGGTTCGATACCTTGTTGGGGGAGTCAAGTACAATTTTGTCAGCACAGCATTTGGCTTAACCGAAAGCCACCGTCTTCCAATAACAGTGTAAGATTCTTTGAAACGTAAACCTAATCAAAGAACAATCTTTCCGAGTAAGAACGTTTTCTCATTCTAAAGAGGAACCACAGAGTGTGCAAAGAACATGAAAAAGCTGAACAAATGAATGCGCTTGGGTTTTCAACTATCGTTGCCACGTTAGTTCCTTTAACAGCTTTATAAATCACCGCACATTTATGAAATTGGATATATCAAAGATTTTTGTTATTATTTCTTGTTATTTTACTGCCATTCAAACTATATTACAATTATCTTAACTTGTTTGCTGCGGTCTTTTTCCTGTTTAGGCTTCAGAAAAAGAGCTCGTGTGGGTTCTGCGTATTTCCATCCTAGTGACGGGTACTCTGGGCACAATGATCGCCATTTTCTCAGACACCATCTACGGCCTGTATCTTCTCTGCTCGGACTTGATGTATGTCGTGCTTTTTCCACAACTGACCCTCATCCTGTGGATGCCCCAGTCCAACTCCTATGGCAGCCTGGTTGGCTTCTTGGTGTCCTTCTGTCTACGTCTGCTGAGTGGCGAGCCGGTGCTCGGTTTGGAGCCCGTTATTCATTACCCCGGATATGACGCTGCAACCAATACGCAGTTGTTCCCCTTCAGAACTTTCATCATGCTAATTGGCGCCGTGTGTATCGCTGCGGTATCGATTCTCACAAACTTCCTTTTCCTCCGAGGAATCGCCCCTCGGCGTTACGACGTTCTCAAATGCCTACGGCAGAGGACAATATCGATGCGCTATGGCACCAAAGACCTTCAGCTTCAAGAAATCGAGGATCCTGATGCTACCCTTACACTGAAAGGCTCTCAAAACGGGTCCAGTGTTATTTAGATCCGATTGTTGCTTCTCTCATTCTCATGTTATTTTGTCCAATAATTAACTGCTTTGGGGAATATTGATATAAGGCAACTTTTCTGATTTGATGTGGGTTTAACGGGGACCTAGAGAAAGGCCAGAATATGTTCACCATTTAATTTTAATTTTATGGGGAGAATAAGGGAAATCATCTATTTATGTGATTTCCTAATCAACATGTATTTGAAGATTTTTTTTAACGCCAATAATTCCCGCAAATCACCTCATTTGAAAAAAAAGAAAGAAGAAAAGAAAGAAAAACAAATCGTGTGTCAGACAAGAGTGTGTGCTTTACCCAGACCTTTTCTCTTTCTACATTGAAATAATTATGGGAAACTTAAAAGGATACCCAGGAATTATAATAGTAGGGCACAACGTAAACAACCTGAGATACGCTGCTGAAAATATATTAATTGAAGAAAATAAAGAAGACTCAAAAATTATTAGACATGGTGAAGAAGAAAGCAGGAAGAAAGGATTGGAATTGAAGAGAGAAAAAAAAACAGAAGTAATAGTCGTCAGCCAAACCAATGACAGTCGACAGAGCAAGATCTTTATCAATGGGAATAATCTCAAGCAAAATATGATCAGTTCAAATATCCCCAAACTTTAATATCAAGTGATGGACGCAACAAGACTGAAACCGCTTCAAGAACAGCGCAAGTAAAAAAAAGTTTCTAGAAAATAAAATCGGTACTAACAAAAAAAAAATACATTTATATCCACACAATAAGAAGAGCCTTGGAGTGCTATATTGAACCCATTGCGATGTATGGATGCGAGGCCGGGACAATTTCGAAGCGGCTACAATAACAGAAACTAGAGGCAGCAGAAATGTGGTTTCCTTGTAAAATGCTACGAATCTTGGACTGCAAAGAAATCAAGCGAAACAGCGTTACGTGAGGCTGATACGTCGCTAAGATCATTCATGAATAGAATATGTAAACGAAAGGCAACCTTTTTCTTTTTTTAGGCCATGTGATGAGAAGAGAGGAACTGGAACATCTAGTATCAACTGGAATGATCGAAGGTAAATGCATCAGGAGAAAACAGCGAGAAAAGATGCTGTATGGGACAGAGTAGCGAAATGTAATACAAGAGACAGATGCACTCAAAGCGTTGAGGGGTCTTGATGTGTGGAAGGTCATGATTGCTTACGCTAAAGAGCAGACAAATGATTGAATTCCCGCAAAAAGACTAGTGTTTAAAGATAATATTATACTGCCTTTCAGCAATTCATAATTAATCATCTGTTTTAACCTACAATTATGATGATGAACTTTAAAAGAAATTATAAATAAATTAGAGTTTAAGATATTAGCTAACTATTCTATTTTAGTTTTTTACGCACAGCTGGAAAGGAGGATGAAATTATTTTAACTCCTTTAGTATTGTTACTTTCCGTAACCATTGCATCAGAAAAAGTGTTATTTTCAATGTCTAAACTCGGTGTGCCTTTAAGAAAATCATCTGTTTGCGTTTGTTAATGTTTAATATGAATGAGTATGTACCGTAATCACACTTTTATAACTACGATAGGTCTGATTATCACTGTTACTGTGCGATTCAAATTGAAATCCGTTTTTTGTTTTTGTTTTTTTTTTTATTTAGTTCAAACTGTTTAAATCGTAGAAAAGGAATTAGATGCGTAAAGCTCCGTTTATTCTTTACTTTCCCTACCAAGTCTATACGAAAGTTTATTTGGAATGAGCTTAAATTTTCTTCCTGTACAACTGCTACACATAGGATTTTTAATTATTGTTTTTATTATTATTATTATTATTATTATTATTATTATTATTATTATTATTATTATTATTATTATTATTATTTTTGTTTTTATTATTATTATTATTATTATTATTATTATTATTATTATTATTATTATTATTATTATTATTATTATTATTATTATTATTATTATTATTATTATTATTATTATTATTATTATTATTATTATTATTATTATTATTATTATTATTATTATTAAACTATTAATATTATTGATAGTCATCTATTAGGACTGGGTTTTTTTTGTCCTTTCAATCACTGCAGCGCAATTTTACCAATTATATTTCTTCATCATGCTCACTTCTCATCTGTTTTAACTTTGACAGCAGAATTCATATATATATATACCGGTATATATAAATTCTGCCGGCGTGAAATCATTTAAATTTGGTGACTGAGCCAAAATTTTAAATTGTTTCGATCTTATGCAATAACTGCGATCTGGAGACACTCGCAGTATTATTTTTATTACAAACCGAAAAATGTGATCATCTAATTCTACTACTTAATTATCATTATTTTTTTTTTTATTTTTTTTTGGGGGGGAGTGGTAAAAAAGTACGAATGAAAATGATAAATGCGATTGCAATACATTCTGCTTTAGTGTTGAAAAAAAATATGCTTTCTTTTTTTTTAATTCCTACTGTTTTGCCATTGTCTTCTCACCTTAAATCTGTGTTGCGCAAAAAAAGTTAGGGTATTATTTTCCTTGATTGTGATAAGAGTTGATGCCTGTATAGGTGATATGTATGTAAAGATGCGAATTATATAGGCCTTGTTTCCATATCTTTATCTCAGGAAATTCCCATGCCCGCTCTTTTCTGTAGCAACTTACACTAGTTGCAGCAGAGAAGATTATTTTGCTTCTGCTTTGAGGTTTGCATTTTTTCAGATAGAAAATCAATTTTAGCAATAACATTACCTCAGTTGTGTCATTTTATGAAAAAAAAAAAAAAAGGACATGAATGTTAAATTGTTAAAAAAATGAATAGTTGCAAGTTTTAATATCATTATTTTTTTTTCTTTTGTCTTAATGAAATTAAAACCACAAGTTTTATCTCAACAGTGTAATGGCTGACAGTCTTACTAGTGAAGATTTGAAACTCTTTCGAACAAATTCGTAAATCAACCATTAGAGACGTGGTTCAGGGATTAATGGTTCATTAATATTGTTAATTAATCATTCTTCTGGTAAAAAATAATTATCAATCCTAAAGTTTAACCAATATTGCCACGGCTTAGATTATTTTGCTTCCAAAAAATCTCATGTTTTATGTGGTGTAATTCATAAAGTCTTGCTAAATACTGTTTTCTGTTCACACCCTACTGTAATCTTTTCATGTAAAGATGTTGGAAGGATCATTTTTGTTATTAAAGACACGAAATCTTATTTTTCTTTTGCTTGAGTGAATTTAAATTTTGAAGTGAGTGAAAGGCTGAGTGGTTAATTGCTGCTGCTGATACATGTATAACATGCTGTACACAAATTCAGCTGGGATCTAAACCCTGAGCGAAATGGCAAATATGATTTATGAGTACCGGTATTCGGTAAAGTGAGTTCGGATCGAAACACTTGATAATGCTGGTCAACATACATGTATCTTGCACTTAAAATTGCTAGATCTTAGTCGTTTTTTCGCGTCGGGCATTTTCACAGTCTCAGACCTGAAAGTTTAATTTTCTTCCATTACCGTATTTCAAACACAAACAGAAACAGTGGCACAAGTTATTAAAACCAGAAATATGAAATCATTTAACTATTAAATGTGAATGTCTTTACGACTGTTATACTGGACTCTGCGCTCCTCTCAAGAAATGTCCAATTCTAAAACCTATCATTTACCGTTTCTGATGAGTGGAACAAATTACCCTGATTAGTGAATATTAAATATAATCTTTCAAACTAAGCCATAAAGCTCATTTTTCCAGCAGCACTTTCCAAATCACTTGGTTTCGATTCTTTTTGAGAAGAATTTTCCAACAATCGCTTATTATACATAGTTTTTTTTATGTGAAAGTGTAAACGTGTAATTTCCACGATTTTCTATTTGAATTAAATCTAAAACAGCTTTTTTACTATTGGCATTATACTTAGCCCCACAGGTTGTTTTTTGTTTTATTTTTTTTTTTTTTTTTTGTTTTTTTTTTTTTTAAACAGTGCAACATATGTACAAATCATCAAGAATTCTAAAACTAGTAAAAGAATTTGTTTTTCGATAGTGCCAGCTATGTGCTACCACAAGCATGTTTTAAACTACTTGAATATTTTTATTCAGATTTTTTCTTATATTTTTATCAATGTAACTGTAACAGAGAAGGCGTGATTTGTTGATCCTTTTATAATGATACATTGTCATTATTATTATTATTATTATTATTATTATTATTATTATTATTATTATTATTATTGTCATCATCATAATTAATAATAATATTAATAATAATAATAATAATAATAATAATAATAATAATAATAATAATAATAATAATAATAATAATAATAATGTGATTATTATCAATTTTTTTTTTATATTACAAAAATATTTAGTAAAACAGTGGTAGGCCTTTATTACTTTTAATTATTTGTACGTACGCCTTTCATATTTTTTTTTTAACATTATGTTAACACTATAATTTCAGCGGTATTCCTCTAAAAGTTAAATAGGGGGGAAAGAGAGAGAGAGAGAGAGAGAGAGAGAGAGAGAGAGAGAGATTGAACTTAAATCAAGTAAATGTATACACGTAAACATGGCTTAAACATAATTATATTTGATGCAAACACGTCATAAATTATGGATGCTAAACCTATATGTACAATGTATATCAGTTTAACTTAAAGGAAAAATAGAGAAAGGCCGCCTTTTTTCTCATACATGTATACGTGTATATACATGTACAGAGAGAGGGAGGGAGAGAGAGAGAGAGAGAGAGAGAGAGAGAGAGAGAGAGAGAGAGAGAGAGAGAGAGAGAGAGAGAGAGAGAGAGAGAGATTTGGTGTAGACCAAGAAAACAAGCGAGTTTGTTTTTTTTTACTCTCTTACTCACATGCATCACACACAAAAACAAGATGATAGAAATTCACATACATATAACACGTTTATAAAGAAATTCAAATGGAATTTAAATTTATTAAATAACTTCATAAAAGTATAGAGTAAACCATTTTATGAGATGAGATGAAAAAAGCAAAAAAAAAAAAATAGGAACAAGAAAAAGAATAAAAATAAAAGTTATCGAAGGATAAGCTACATAAAGTTACTAATGCAGTAATGGTACATGTAATAATGAAAGCTACATAAAGTTACTAATGCAGTAATGGTACATGTAATAATGAAACCTTCATTTTAAGCTAAATTTTGATTTGGGTTTATTGGGCGGTCATAAGGCACCCCCCTGGGTGTGCATGTCCCTATTGAAAACTGTAGTTAGCTAAATCTTATTAGCAGCGAAATACCTTTAAATTTAATCATGGCTGCGATAAGCCCCGAACTTAGATTATAATAAGTCTAAGAACAGGGTCTCTTAATCTGGGCTAGGCCAACTGTTTTATGTTGAATTTCTCATTGATGTAAACTTTTCATTTGAGATCACAAGTATTAGTACACATCTCTGTAAGCAATGGACGAATGCTATTCATGGATCAAGTTCTCTGCGCATGACTCTGAAGGGCCTAGTATTAGTACAGGGACAACGCGTTTTTGATTTTGCAGTCACATTTCTTATTTAAATTAAAAAAAAACTGGAAGTAATGTGGCGAAGGAAGAAGAGGAGGAGAAAAGGTCACATAATTATCTTTTTTTTTTAAACCTAAGGGTAGTGTTGGGAAGGAGGAGGAAGAGAAGGAAAAGTCACATACTGTATCTTATATTTTAAAACCTAAGGGTAGTATTGGGAAAGAGGAGGAGAAGAAAAAGTCACATACTGTATCTTATATTTTAAAACCTAAGGGTAGTATTGGGAAAGAGGAGGAGAAAATGTCACATACATACATGTATTTTATTTTCTTAAAACTTGAGGGAAGTGCTGGGAGGGAGCCGGGTGGGAAGAAGAAGACAAAGGAGGAGACTGAGAATATGTCAGGTCACAAGTTCCATGGCTCTCTTATTAGGAATTAGAACTCTTCCATTCTTAACACATGAAAAAGACACGATGGAACTGTTTCTATAAGTTTTAGGATTTGGATGAGTTTTAAACCAAAGGCAAATTGTCTAATCCTAAGAGGATATCAGGCCAGGGTTTTCACCAAACGTCAGAAGATCTAATAAAAATAATTAATATCCTTAACATTTCTAACATTGTATTTGTAATCCACGTCGCATAAATTTATATTTAAAGTCACAGGGATACATAAATAAAAACTCAAAATTATTTTCGCTTTGCTCTCAACACGAACAGGTAGAGGAGTGTGCAGTAACTTATAATACAGTTGATACACTTTAAGGTTGAATTCTAGTTGATGAGTTCAAAAAATAGAATTTAAAAAAAAAAAAAAAAAAAAAAAAGGATACATGCTGGGCAGAACCATTAGTCCAATTTGCTGTTTTATTGGCTTGACTGAATTTGGATTAAATTATAGAGATTCATGTGTATTGATTAGAGATAAAAATACTTTTAGTGCTTTTAAAGTAAAACCTCTGTTGATCATGGTTACATGGGTATAATAAATATGGGTTTCTTCTGATCAACATAGTGTTCTTTCGCTAAAATGATTGGTAGGTGAGACACCAAGGGAATGCTGTTTATTACATGTATTTAAGTAAATAAAGGCACAAATACAACATTTGAAAAAGAAAGATAAATATTTTTTATCTTGTGGATAGCTCAACTAAATATTTTCCCGGTATATATTCGGTTTCATCATATGAATAAATTCACTGGATTTGCCATTACATGTACTACTTCTTGAACAAAAGATTTTAAAAATCAAATTTAAAGATTAAATTAGTAATTCAAATTTTCAATTATCATTCAACTTATTTTCTGTTCCCTCAAAGAAATTCTCAGTCATGAACATCATTTTCTAGTTTCAGAAATTATGAAAAACAAAAAATCATACACAAATTTTCCCTCTGTGCATCTATTAATGCAAAGAAAGGCGTTTTTTTCTTTTTTGTTATAGGAAGGAAAGCAAAGATTACAACCATAACAGATTATATCTCCCCCAGAGCCACTTATAGTACAGTTTTAAAATATATTCTGTTGGAATTCTTCTTCCAAGTTACATTGTCATGAAGATGTTGTTTAAATGAAGGAGAGATCTCAAGGAAAAAAAAATAAACTAAATTAGGGTGCAATCTTTTCAGCAGCCCTCTCTTCAGTTTATCTCTCCACCGAGACCATAATAGGGTGCTGATGACCCATAACAAATACATGTACAATGTAGTGCTCGACCTGATGTGGTGAAAAAGTGCTCTCAGATACAAAGTACAGAACAACTGTACAACTGCTCAGGCAATATTACTGTTAAGGCCCGGGATTTTTTAAAATTTATTGGGTTACCCTGGATTGCTGAAACTTATAATTATTCTAGATTCAGCCATACTCTGTATAACTCATGCAAGACAAATTATGAGTGGCATGAATAAAATAGCTTAACTAGGTTTCTTGCTGACAATTAGTGGATCTGGTCGATATCTTAGATTTTGAAAAAAAAAAGAAAAACAGTGTAGAAGGACAATACGCGTGCAAAAGAAACACAAGTATTGTTTACATTCACAACTGTCGTTGCCTTTGAAAGAAAAGACAAAGATGATTTTATTGTTCTTAAATTCAGTCAAATCACGACCACACCGAATAGCATGTTTTTGGCGACACTTTTGTTTTTAGCTGAAGTAGGTCAAATTTCAATTAATTTTTCAATTTGTTCAGTTTTTGACTCTATTAAAATAAATTCATATGAGATTTTTATATATTAATATTTTCAAAATAACAATTATTAATTTTAAAAGCGTTATCTGCTTTGAAAATTGTAAACCCTTGAGAACATTTAAATGTTATTTGATTCATCATAACAAATTTGTCAAACAATTTTGATGATAATTACAATAAAAATATAATGAACTTTCAATCCATAACTTTTCTTTAATTTTTTTGTACCGCATGGGTCACTGATCTTGGTAGATTACAATTCAGTAAACCTCATCACTTGAGTAATTTCGGAGGGGATGGCAGAGAAAGAAATCAAAGTCTCATTTTATAATCTATATATAATGGAGCTGGGGGAAATGAGTCAGTACACTTTTATGAACTTAATGCGAAAATTCACAGCTTTCTCATGAGCGTTTCATATACAAACTAAAAACATAATATGTTTTTAGTTTGTATATGAAATAAAGGAAATCGACTGATTCTATACTTTGCTAATATTATTAGCAAAGTATAGAATCAGTCGATTTCCTTTATTCCAAAAGGAGTTAAGTCCTTTATCTAAATTTTGTGTTTAGAATAAGAATAACTGAGATATCTACATTTTAGGTAAAGATGGGTAGGTGTAGGCATATAAATGTATCTCGATCATACAAGTGAAAGGATATCAAGACCATTTATAAGCCTATTTAATACATACTCGCACCCCAGCCCCAGCAAACTGACTCCATGGTCCCGTGAGCAGGGTTTACAGCTTGTATAGATAAATGTGGGTATATTCAATAAGGAAACTACTAAAAGAAGAATTTTCAAAGAACTGATATTTTTTTTTTCAAATTAAAATAAAAAAAAAAATAATAACTTTTTTAATCAATGCTTGTGTTGTAATTTTTGTATGATACAAATGAGGCCCAGGATCAAAATCAGCACTGTGCAAAGACTAAAGCCTCATTTAACCACAATGACTTTTGGAAAGAGTAAACCTACATATGTGAGCCATAGCAGAGCTGTTCTTTTTCCTCTCCATTCACATGCACAGTTGTCTGGTAAAAGTAGTGTAGGATTTTTTATATAATTGTTTACCTAGGCTTTCCTTGCATGAAATTCAAAATACCACACGATTATGTTTTTAAAACTGTAACAATTAAATTCTTTAAAAAATCTAAAAATCTAACGCCTTCATCCACCTTTAATTTTTGCTCCTAGAGTCGACTAAAATTTGGTCATTGATTTCGAAAATGAAAGAATTGTTTGGATTTGAACAGGTTCCAAGAAAATTTTGGTTTGAAATTGCATTTCTCATCCTCCACTCCTTCAGCCAATCCACCAGCAAGAAAGTGTGACTGGCTTTGCTGCAGACCTACAACTATTATAAAGGCCTTAGGGAGTTCCTTCGAAAAACTGTGTGTGTAAATGGTACTTAAGACTCAAATTTTAAGGTATGAAAAAAGCTCCCTGTTGAGATATCTTCTCAGACTTTTTTAAAGTTCAGTCAACTTCCACTTCATTGAAACTGTCTGGTACATTTAAGCCAAATCTAGAAGGTGAAGATCCTCTTGAATGAAGTTCCTGGAATGCAGGAAAATGGAAATATAGAGTTTATTTTAAAATGTGCAGTTGTAGTGGCCAGTAAAAGTAGAATTATCACGTGTATTTCAGTTTGTCCAATATAGTCAAGTTAGACTAGAACATTAAATATATAAATGATATTCTAGCATCACTTAAATAAAACATTTATTGAATGGTCATCATATAATCCAGAGGCAACATGTACAGCAGCCATTTGAATATTTTCTTTGAAATAGTCTCTCCACAAATCTCAAACTTTCATGCGGAAATGAAACAACTTGTCAGATAATTCATAAAATGTGACCCCAAACTCAATCATTCATGGCAGCAGTTACAGCCTTGGGACAATGACTTCCTGATAAGTATTTGTTTAATACAACACAAATAAACAAAAAAATAAAAAAGCCTCCAGATCAGAAAGACATTGTGGTTTCTGAATTTGCTTGCCTGGAGAATTTTGTGGGCATTTTGACTCTTTTCATAAATTATTTTTAAAAATTGATACAAAGGTAAAAAGAATTTTTACCTTGCTTTGCTAAAAAAAAAAAAGAATTATTGAAACTGCCTTTATCAAGGAATAAAAGTCACTCATCTGCAGCTGCAATATTTGTTTCCTCGTTACCTTAGACTTATAAAGTGGCAACATGAGCTTATAACTGTGATCATATTTTTTTTTAAAAAAGGACATAGCATTTTATATTCTCAAGGTGTCTTTTGAAAGAAACAGTTGTAAATAACGTTTCCAGAGTGACAAGTTAATGAAAAAAAAGTTACACAGCTTGATTTCAAGGTAAACTAATATAATAAGAAGCAAGCCAAAAATTTCCAGCCAAATTTAATTTCTTCTTTTTTTTTAACTTTTCAAGAAGTTGGTAAATAATACAAGGCAATTAACTTAAGGCAAACTTGTGTGGGAAGTTAACATTGTCCAAAACATCAGATAAAAAATATTAGCTATGATGTTATCACGCTTAGATATGTGGAGTCCTTTGTAAGTTATTTTTTAAGTAAGTGGTCATATCATTCAGAGCAAAAGGGAGTCACCTCTAAAAAGTTTGACTCTTCAATGCCGTTTTTCCACAAAAGCTTAAGATACGCAGTAGTAAAAGGCTATAAAAAGAGCAGTTCTGAACGTTTCTATGAAACACCAACATCACAAAATTTTTATGTAGTTTGGTTCTAACCTTTCCCTGATAGTGGAATTCTTTATGCTAACTTATCTTTGATCTATGTTGAAAAATTGAACGATTTCTGGGAATTTTTGCAAGTATACACTGAGGGATTATAATGATGCAAGATCGCAAAGTTCAGTATCTGGTACCTAGACTTTATGATTATGCAATTTGACCTTACATGATCTCCCACGTTTTTTGTTTTTCTTTTATTTAAAAAATAGGAAGACCATACTCACCCCAATATCGCTGAAACCAGTTTGATCCTCTGAAAATAAAAATTTACAGATCAATATCACTTCAGCAAATACAAAAAAAATTGTTTTAATTTCTGACAAACTCAACAAGAAACGAATCATTTCAGAGCGTCAGCATGATCAATACTACATATACTTTGGTGCAAAACCAATGTAAACATCCTTAAATCCTTTTCTGTCCAAACGTATGTGAGTCCAGTATTATCGCTTGAACAATATATATATATATATATATATATATATATATATATATATATATATATATATATATATATATATATATATACAGTACACCTCAAATCCAACAAATTTCGATTCAACGAACACCTTGCATTCAACGAACAGAGAAAAATCTCGGGTTTTTTTTTCTGCTTTGACTCTCTTAAAATACCTTGCATCAAAAGAACTAATATCAGACTCGTACTCGGGTTCAAAGAACTACAAGTATTGACAAATCCAATATAGAATGCTTTTCTCCTTAGAAACTATGTAGTTGAATTCAATTAAAAGGTCCCCTGTTGGCTGATAAGAAATGCTTGAAGTGTATAGGTGTATTATGCCTTAGTATATACTAAGGATAAGGGAGAGCAAAGTATTGATGTACAGGGAGGAGATAATAAAAAGAGGAGAAAGATGGCAGGGAGCGGCAGGCAATGCATGGAGAGATCATGATACAGGATCAAAGAGCCAAAGCTGCGGTAACTTGGGCAATGATGAAGGATGTTTTATAGACACCTGGTTAGTTGATAAAAACAAGGGAGATAACTATAAAGTAATTTCATTTTTGTTGGTTATTTCCCTTGTGGTGTTTTCTGTCAAGGCTCTAACAAACCTTGCATTCAACAAACTTTTAAACAGACCAAACCAGTTCGTTGAGTCCGAGGTGCACTATAATCATAGTAAATAATTAAAAATCATCAATTTCATGTCATAGAGAAAAATAGGAAGAATATAAGACTTACACACTCCCACAACTTTCAATGCAATTTTTCCCGATTAATTAAAGATATAACCACTAGTTTATTACTCTACATTAGAAGGCAGAAAGGAAATTGAGAACATTGAAAGTTTCAAACATAGAGTTAAATCATATTTTACTTCTTAGTCTTAAAATTTAGATGAAAATTTTGTTCATGACAGATTTTATATCACATCTGCATGGTCTGCTTAATACATTTTATGCCTTAACTTTTAGATCAAGAGCTGTTGAGTTTAGCTTTTCAATCAACAGCTAATGGAAAAAAAATGATAAGCATTGCTTCATATTGAAGGCTGAAAATCAAACTCCATACCAAAAAGTTTTTTAAAGCCACAGATGTCACAAACAGTTCTATCAGGATAATTGATGTAAGTGCAATCTGGACAAGTCCAGGCACCTGGAAATTCCTCTGGACCTTGCCTGTGACCGATGCCAAACTGGGAACCATACAGTTTAGCTTGACAATCCAATTTGAAAAGCAGAAGAATGGGGAAAAACAGAGAAATTCGAAGATAAATTAAACACATAGGTACTAATCAAAAAAAACACCACACACACACACACAGAAATGTCAAAACTTGTTTTTTGAATACACAAAGGATATAGCTTCTTTCACGTACAACAAAATCAATCCTTACCTAAATATTAATAAAAGTCAGTAAACAAAAAAAACATATCCTAGTGATTGTTCAATGATGACAGAGTAAAGGATTTTATCAGCATTCAAATAAAAAAAAAGCATCCGAAGTTCATACTCAGCCTGATGAATCCACCAACAGCTGATCTGAAAATGTTACCTGAATAGGTCTAAAATCTAACATTAGAGCTCTTTTTTGTTTTGTCCTGCTTCTATAAAATTTGCAAAGGAAACAAGAAAATATACCGAGGTGTGCTCCTGAACTGCTTGGGTATACAAGAGAAGCCTTGCCTGCCGATGGGGGTGCTCCTGCTTGCTGGGCAATATAAGGTTGCAAAGCCATAGCTTCTGCTGATCTTTCAGAGTTTGCCCTTCGCTTCTCTTTCTTCACCTTATGGTTAAATTTACAGAACAATTCACCTTTACTTACATTAACAAATTTATTTACTAAATCAACAGTTAACCAAACTGAACTTATTAAAAAAAGATAGATCAATCAATAGTAATACACATTAATGCATTTCTTTGTTGTTTTATCTGTCTTTTTTTAATTTTTTTTTTTTTTTTTTTTTTTATTGTTCATGTAAATTTATTTTACTCGCGTATACAACAGATCTTTGGATTTACATGCAGTTGTGCTCAAGAATTAAGAATTTGTAGGTTTTTTTCCCTACGAAACTTCACTTTTCAACTCATCATGGTTAAACACTTTTTTTTATTGCTTCTTATTTGTAAGTGATATCAAAAATTTCCCTAATGAAATAAAATGTATTTTTTTTTCATTGTTAAAATAGTTCACAGAATACAAATTTGTTGTGTTCTTATAATATTTAGGGAAAAGAAAATAATCTCTTCAAAGATGGAGCAACTTTTCCCTAACAAACTGCTTTACCTGGATTTCATGATTTGGTGCCTTCAGTAAATTACAGAAACAATGTTCTTAGCTGTCTATGACACAGTTTGTTTCTAAAAAAGCATAATGCCATTACAAATTATATACCTCGAGATTAAATTTTGTCAATTCTTACCTCATCCAGGAGCTCAGCAACACGAAATTGTAATCTATTCAGATCTCTATTGTTGGCTTTTATTTTGTCTTCTTTCGACCTCACCTGTAGTAAAAATAAAAAGCACCAAATATCTGAAGTATAAGTAAGATTTTATCTCTTGAATGATCACAGTGCATGACAATGACTAAAGAACACACTATGCAGGACACTTCTGATTCAATAAATTATTTCAATCATTTTTAAAAGTTTTTTGGAGTCAATGTCATAAAGGAGAGGAGTGAGGGGGGGTGGGGGAGGCATTTTAATGGAAATAACCAACGTTTCAATACTACATAATTACAGTGCACATTTGATAAATCCACATTAAAAGGACCAATAACATTTTGTCGAATTATGAGTTAAAATTTATAAATTTTAAATTCTAATTTTTGGATCTGTAAAAAGGTTTCAGTGTAACCTCACTTTTAATAGTACTAATAAAATCCGTCCCATAATTAAATCTAGAACCATTGCATATCTCTCCCCTCTACTTTCCACATGACAGACCAGTGAAAGTCCAGTTCCCCGCCTCATCTCTCGCCTAATCCCAAACGCTATGTAGGCAAGACCACTTTCCCTCCCTCTTTCACACACACACGCAAGGGTGCTTGTCTCTCTACAGTCTTCCCTGAGCATCCAACACCCCTCACATTTCTTCTCACACAAAAATGGTTACACTGGTGCACTCATTATAGATCTTTACATCTAAAAATGAGGCTGGCCTAAAAATGAAATGTCATTTCGGATGATTTTGATACCGAAACATAGTGGAAATTCTGTCGAATTAGGAGAAATTAGCGAATCAAAATGTATAAGTACTTTGTTGCATCAAATGATAGGAAATGTTGAATAATGATACGTCAAATTAAGTGAAGGGCATTGTATTTTCCTTGTGTATCATTAATCAAGTGAAAAGACCTTTGTAGCAAATACCCTTCGCACCCAATGTCCAAGTTTTCACTTCTTTGGCTCTTTGCACCTGTATCATGTTCTCTCATGCTTCAGCTGTTCGTCGATTGCCACTCTTTGCTTCCTTCTTCTCTGCACAGTATTTTCTCCCTCTGTGTACATACTTTGCCCTACCTTACTCTTATCACATGACACAATGAAACCTATCTACCACAACACTTATAAACTACAAGTATTACAGCAGACCTTTGAATTGAATTTCAGCAAGATTTCTAAACAAAGAAGCGTTTTTTAGTGGGTTTGCCTACGCTTGTATTATTTGACGTACACTGCATAATCTATGTCCTCAGACCTGTTAAAACTTAGTGTAAAAGCAATAATTTTGAAAAATGTACAGGAAAGAAATTATTTGCTGTGCATAAAAATTCCACTTTTTAGTTTCTCGCACAAAATCATTGAATATATATTGCACTGTTCACACATGAAAGAACATTTGAAAAACATGTAAAAATTCAGTACAGCACTTTCAATATGTGCTTGATGTAAATCCACACAAAAAGTTTCATAAGTTCCACAATTCAATTCCAACCTTCATTTTGCACTGACCTCTGTTTGCAAAGATTTTACTCTTTGCTGAAGCTCAATTTTCAGCCTTTCAATTTCGTTTTCTTTTTGTACGAGCCTTTCTTGAAAAAGTTTCTTTTCCTTTTTTTCCTTGTCAAAGTCTTGCAAAAAAACAGTCATCTGAAAGAAATCATGAGATCAAATTTGCAAGACTGTTATCATCGTTTGTTTTTTTTTTGGGGGGGTAGGGGTTCAAAGTAGAGAAAAAAACATAAGAAAAAATAAATTCATATTCAAATGTTAGAAGATCTAGATTGGTTTATTTATGTGATTTTTCTACAAAACCTGCTTAAGGATACCACCATGATATGATAATTTCAAATTAACAATCTTCAAACTTTTTATAGGTTCATAGGTTGAATTTAACCAATTCTTGTAAAACTGCTTAAACTAGTGATCAATATATTTATCAATCATAATCATAAACTTTAATAAGAACATAAGAAAAACATAAGAAAAAATAAATTCATATTCAAATGTTAGAAGATCTAGATTGGTTTATTTATGTGACTTTTCTACAAAACCTGCTTAGGCATACCACCATTATATGATAATTTCAAATTAACAATCTTCAAACTTTTTATAGGTTCATAGATTGAATTTAACCAATTCTTGTAAAACTGCGTAAACTAGTGATCAATATATTTATCAATCATAATCATAAAACTTTTATAAGAACATAATAACTTTCAAAGCAATTTGTGCATACTTGCTCTTTCAGAAGGCCTATCTGTGTATCCTTTTCCTTATACCTTGAGTTACCTTCTTTCTCCTGAGGATGTAACATGTAATTTTATTGATGCAAGTTTATTTTCATGCAACATTTGGCTTACTGTTGCACTTAAGAAAAGTATAAAGCACAAAGTTGTTCCAATCCTAAAAACCAATATATGATCACATTTTTTCACTTTGAGATGAAGGTGATAAAGTGTGCAAAGTCTTTGTGAAAAATTAGTCAAATCTGTACTTAAAAATTAAAAGGAATTGTCATTACAACTAAAAGCATCCTAAATTTTTAATATCATACAATTATTTACACTTTCTGTGATAATGTAAAGATATTTTGACCATTTTTTTTTCTTTTTTGCTTTAACAAGGCTTTTAGATATAAATTACCTTTTTTATAGGAAGAAAAAGAATGTTAGAGTATGGAGGAAAAAACAAACAAATAAAAAATTCGATGACTCATGTCAGTTTAAAGGATCATTGAGGTTGATTAAATGAATGAGGCATAAAGAGTGGTAGTGTGGTAAGACACACTGAACAAAAGTTTAGTTAAAATTAAATGAAAATGTTTTTAATGTGTGCAAGATCTTCTTCAAATTAAAAAAAAAAAAAAACTATTTATCTTGATAAAGGCTTAAAGTGTTAAAACACAGGAGTTTAATCAAAATGTTTTGAAGCCAGTTCTTTTGCTGTGCTATTGAAAATTGAAAAAAAAAAAAAAACAATTTGAAAATAAATTCTTTCTTCTTTTACCATTTAAAAAAAGTTAACAGTTTTGTAAATCACGTAATTTTCAATGACTTTGAATTTGATATTAAAGCCACATACCACTCTTTGGATTGGATGATGGCAAACACTAAAAAAAATAAAAAATAAAAAAGTGATGCAGGAAAAAGTCTGACTTTTATTTGGCAAGGTGATTAATTCCTTTTTTTACCTTTTTATCTTTTGCCTTGTTTTCCAATGATACAATCTCAGCTCTCAATTTTTTAATTTCTTCTTCGGCAGCTTTGAGACGTGATGCCAACTCTTCTTTTTCATTGTGCTTGCTCTGACGTAATTGTTCCCACTTTGTGTGCCAATCTTTATTAGCCTGGAAAAGCTGTAAAAGAGATATGAAAACACTTTACAAGGCCTTGCAATATAAATGAGCATACATGTATTATTTGTTTCAAAGTGTGGGGGGCATGAAATTTATTTTTGCAGATTTTTCTTCAAGAATTTCAAGTTTTTATTTTAGAGCAATCTTCTTCCAAGAGATATGTTCTTTAAATTTTATAGCTATATTGTACAAACATACATGTTTGTTTGAACACATATAATACAAAGTTTATGCTTAATCCCTCGATTGTTTAATTGTAATTGTTAGCACCTCAACTTAATTTTACTTTTTCAATTTGTCAATGTCAAAAGCAACATTATTCTATGCCAATGTAATAAATTGACGATTGCTAAGAAAATATTGAAGGCACAAACGCTTCAATACTCCTTTTCAGTTAAACATATTTGTCATTTGTTTAGAAAGAGAGGAGAAATTGCTTTGTATCAAATACCTTTGCATTGGTATTTTGAAGCTCATCGATTCTTTTCATTAGAGGGCTGTCTGGATACAACATCATAGACATTGTTTCTGTATTGTTTTCCTGCAAACGAAAGACAATTAAAAAAAAATTAGAAAACCAGTCCATTCTATTATTTTATCCACTTTAACTTCAGTAAAGTCAATTTACACAAGATGAAAAGCACTGAAAAAAAAAATGGAAACTAAATTGCATAAATCTATGATTTGCTTTGAAAATTTTAGGGACTTGATGAAATGCATCCAATCCTCAAGATTTAAGCTTGTAGGTGTAGTGGTAAGCTAATCAAGTATTTTATTATGGACATCCTGTCATGGCCATTTGCAGAAAAAAAAATTTAAAAAAAAAAAAAAGATTAACATCTCACCACAACCAGCTCACTGTCATTTACAGTAAAACAGTGAATATTGTTGCATGTGTCTAATTGTGAATATGGAACTTATCTGGTGTCAGAATATACACTTCAAATGATTCTCATATTCAATGATCTCATGCTTCTTATCTTTTCCACTGAATTCTTTGAAGAGATATCAGATTTTTTAACTCGAGACTTTTAGAAAACAAATTTGAAAAAAATACAATGTTATCAAACCTCTTTGTCATATTCAACTTTCCTGCAGCCGTCTCATAGGGATTTTTTAACAATGGAAACTTATGTTCTCATAAAGAGTTCCTAAATCTCTAAAGCATTCTTTATCAGGAGCGATTCAACTATAAGACTAGTTCTTACCATAGGGTTTGGGTTACTAGGGTTACTAACTGTGACCCAACCATGCTCCATTTCTCCTGATATCTGGGAAGCTTGAAGTTTATGTTTTTGGGCATTTGTTTGCAAAGTCTCTATTTCTTCTTTGAGGTTCCGTACCTGTTCTCTGTTGGATAATATATATATCCAGAGGATGACGAAAAATATTTTTATTTCATGCATTAAATCATTGAAAAAAATTCTTTTGTTACAGCTCAAACCTGAGCATGTAGAAATGTTCATACATCCTTTCTAAAAATTGTCCACAGTTTGATCCACATTATTTTTAATATTAATTTGTATTAATGCTTTTGAAATTTTCACATTTTCAGATTTGAGGATTGTAGGTAGAAATTCCACTCATTGCAGAAATGCTTGTGAGAATTTACAATAATATGTGTATAACAAAATTCTAAAGACAACTCGATGCAGTTGATAAGGTTTAAGTACAATACCTTAATTGTGCAATAAGCTGTCCATTGCTGGTCTCTGACAACTGTTGTAACTGAACTTGTAGCCTTTGAATAATAGCCTGAAAGATTTAAAAGAGGCAATGGTTTAATCATTTGGAGTTTTTCCATACTTTTGCAAATTTCTTTACAAAGGAGATTGGTTTGAAAAAATCTAACCTAAGTACCAGCATTTGCACTCAGAGGTATTTCCTTCTTTTTATATATATATAAATTCAGATATAGTTTACTAACCATTGCACTCACTAGTAAAATTTTGTCTGTCTGTTCATCAGCTTAGATTGCACCTGCATTGCCATTCACCGATAGTTATCTTCCTTATCATAAATAAACAGTTTTCATAAGCCCTTGAATAGTTTTGCCTGCTCAAAACATTTTAGTTTTATCATACCACAATTAAGCTGCTCATGTGACCTGTTTATCAAAATTACATGTAATGATATACTTACATGTACATTAACATGTGTGCTTTGGATATTTCTCCTTTGTGCCTGAAGTGTTACTATATAAAAATATACAATTACATGTGAAGCAAGCCTTGGGGGGGATATCTTATTATTCTTTTATTTTTTCTCATTTAAACTCTCAAAAGAAAAGTTAGCTAAACACTAAGAATGCAAATTTTTTTAACCCAGCTATTTTGTTTTTTCTTTTTTTCAATTAAAGTCAGTTATAATCGTTGTACAATTAAGAATGAGTTATGTATTACAGGATTTTAAAAAAATATAAAGGGAAATACATCTTTAATCAAATCTAATGGGATATACTTCTAAGAAATACTTTGTGGGTCAAAATTCAATGTTCACAAGTGCTAAATTGCTGATTTTTTGTTCATTCCATTACAACAATCAATTGCATGATTTATAATTTACAATTAAAAAAATGTTTAACTTAGCATGGTAAGATAACAAAGAATACACCTGTCATATCCAATAAATGATTTCAGTCTGGTCACATTTTGCTCATACAGAAGATCAATATCTTTCCTTTTAGTCTACTATTTTAAAAAGAAACCTTGAAGTATCTAGTAATTGAGAATTCAGACTGGACAACAAAATAAATTCTATTGTACCGGGGTGCTCCCACTTCAGTTTCAATACTATAATAACTTTTGTTAACCTGGTACTTTGAGGCACGATCTTCCAAGTTGGCAACATCTTTGGCAAATCTTTGCAGTCTTTCACTGATGGCATAACCCGATGAATTTGACAGCAAAAGACTGGCCATATCCTCTGCTTGACTTGCCAGTTGTGGCTGCTCATCACTGGGCCAGTGAATTGAATACTGCACATTTGATAAAAAGCCAAACAGTTTATATAGGCATAAAAAGGCATATTTTTATTAATTATTCATATTCTTGATAATTCTCAATCTAAGGACATTTCTTTCATTGTCATATTTGGTTTTAATATATCCTACAAACTATTGCTGTAAGTTTATGCATTCGATAAAACTAAGGTTAACTTATCATTCCGTAAAACTAAGGTTAACTCTTAATACAATTGCATAACAAAAACCTATCACACCAAATAGCTATAAAACTGCTTGAATATATTTTCCTTTAAAATTTTGTGTTTCAAAATCTACAAGATGAATCTTCTATAATATAGGTCTATATATCTTTCCTTTTATATTATTACACCTGACTGTAAAACGTGATCTAGTTGATCTTCAATTAAGCACAAAAGATGCACAGCTAATTGGTAAAAGCGTTCACAGATCATGCTCCTGAAGATCCATATTTCTTTAAGTCATTAATATCTATAGATCTTGGCGTCTATGATTTGTGATTATTTTAGCCAATCATCTTCTCATCTTGCCAGGAAGTAGGTCTATAAAAGGCATAATTCATACTGCTTTTTGTGTTGTATCATTGTTTGATG
>JAWDGP010003789.1:60000-77500 GCA_033675545.1 Elysia crispata
AGAAAAAAAAGAAAGTTAAAGCCATTATTCTATTCTATCTGTGTAGTAAGATATGTAGCTCTTTGCTCTAGGCCACGAACTTGAAATAAATGCACAAACTTTATACGTTTGTGTCATTGGATTCATTTTGTTCACGCTGTCAACCAATCGCTGTCTTGGCGCTCTGGCGAGTTTAAATGAGTAAAATAAAGATGCATGCTTTAACTTTGTATTCATGGAGGATTCTTTTTAATAGGCCCTTACATACTGATACGAAACGATTGGATTTACCAACGATATTTCAAACCTTAACAAATCCTGCTCAATCTACCTTTTTCTGCCTTAGTTTTTTCTTCCTTTAATAACATTTTTTTCATTATTTTTTAATCCAAGATAGTCCTATTCTAACAATTCAAGCCCTGAGTATTATGACTATAGCTACGAATCCGTTCATCTAAAACTAGAGAGGAAATCTACCTCTTACACATAATCATTTGTCATTTACTACCACAAAAAAAAAAAAAAACTCAAACTCGAGAACTGTATTGAAGTATTCTGTAAAAGTATGTTAGCATTTTATTTCGTGATACTTCATGACTTAAGTTTTATTAAATGAATCCAAAATATTTCTGTCTCCTCTCTCACTCTAATACCTCAATTACATTTCACACACTTGGACATACAATCGTATATATTTCACTTCCTATTTCTTTGTTTTACCTTTTCTTTCTTTTTTTTCCCCTATTAAGTCTTAAACCCACCATATAGAGCCTTGTGGGACAGTTTGGATTCCTATCCAAAATAGACTCCCTATGAGGGCCACAATGAATTCAATCAGCCTTTTTTTTTATTTATTTAATCCAATTCTGACATTTGCATTGTTAGATCGTTATATTGCGTTTGTTTTACTTAAAACATATTTGGAAGAAACTCTCTCTCTCTCTCTCTCTCTCTCTCTCTCTCTCTCTCTCTCTCTCTCTCTCTCTCTCTCTCTCTCTCTCTCTCTCTCTCTCTCTCTCTCTCTCTCTCTCTCTCTCTCTCTCTCTCTCTCTCTCTCTCTCTCTCCCTCCCTCTATCTATCTATCTATCTATATATATCTATATCTATCTATATATTTATATATATTCATTTTATTTCGTGATACTTCATGACTTAAGTTTTATTAAATGAATCCAAAATATTTCTGTCTCCTTTCTGTATTAAAATTTCTAGTTTTACATTTCACACACTTGGACATACAATCATATATCTACTTTCACTTCCTATTTCTTTCTTCTACTTTTTCTTTCTTTTTTTCCCTATTAAGTCTTAAACCCACCATATAGAGCCTTGTGGGACAGTTTGGATTCCTATCCAAAATAGACTCCCTATGAGGGCCACAATGAATTCAATCAGCCTTTTTTTTTATTTATTTAATCCAATTCTGACATTTGCATTGTTAGATCGTTATATTGCGTTTGTTTTACTTAAAACATATTTGGAAGAAACTCTCTCTCTCTCTCTCTCTCTCTCTCTCTCTCTCTAGCTCTCTTAAACTCTATTTAAACTCTATTCTCCCCCCCCCCTTCTCCCTCTCTCTCTCTCTCTCTCTCTCTCTCTCTCTCTCTCTCTCTCTCTCTCTCTGTTTTTGCTTTTCTATTTGGATTCTATCTATCTCTTTCTTTCTCTCTCTCTCTCTCTCTCTCTCTTTCTTTCTCCCCCCCCCCCTCCTTTTCCTCTTACTAGTTCTCTTTCTTACTATCTGTATTAAAAGTTCTTGTTTTATATTTCTCTAACTTTCTCCCTCTCTCTCTCTGTATATATATCTCTCTCTCTCTCTCTCTCTCTCTCTCTCTCTCTCTCTCTCTCTCTCTCTCTCTCTCTCTCTCAAGTTCCTCTACAAGCCCTTATTTTTTCCCGTCACGTCTATTTCATTTGAGTGAATAAATAATCAGAATAAGAATAATAAAATAGGTAAGATAATGCTTTATTTTTTCAGAGTTTTTTTCTTTTACTTGAAAACAAATGAAAAATGGACAATGGAAAGAAAAAAAAACTGGTTGAAGATTGATCGATGAAATAGCTCTCTTTGGTACCCCATATGTATCAACAGTTTCCTCTTTTTTTTTTTTTTTTTTTTTCAGTCGATTCGTTCTTATAACAACGTCGTCTTCGTCTAATTTTGTTTTCACCTTTTGTAAAGACTGTGTAAGACATTCGTTTTCTTGTAATGTACCCTCCTTCTTTTCTCCTTTATTTTTATAAGCAGTCGTTCCTTTCTCATTCATTTTCGGCCAAAGATTACATTTTAAGTTTTCATTAGCTCTGACTCTTTAGAAATCTCAGTTTTGTTTCACATTTGTTTTTGCTTTGAATACAATGAGTATAAATTAACAGACCGCAGAGTAATTTTAAAAGCACTTTTTGCCTCCATGTATTTAATATAAAGTGATAAAGGTTTACGAGTGACTTGATGAGGCAGAGTATGATGACCTTGTGCATGAGCTTCTCTCTCTCTTTTTTTTTTTTTTTTTTTAAAATAAAATTCCAGTTATTAACGATCATGCTGGTTGCCTTAGCTTAGCAGTTGCCTAGTAAATTACTCGGAATAAGCAGCCTAGGGTGAAATGCTGAACAGGTTTGCTGTTTTGTATATGATTTTAATGTGAGAATGAATAATTATATGCAGTCCAAAAGAGATTGACCCTCTATTTAGTGATGCATTTAGCACAAGACCCTTTTTTTTCCAGTTTCAGAAGGAATCGCGCACTTTGGTATTTGCTGTGAAAACTGATACAGTAGTGTTATAAGCATTCGTTACAAGTGTTGATGTTGGTTTGTCTGTCTGTGCCTTTGTTTCTGTGTGTGTGTATTATATATATATATATATATATATATATATATATATATATATATATATATAGATAGATAGATAGATAGATAGATCACTCTCTTTCACTCATTTCCTCATTCCCTCCCTCCCTACATTATATTTATCTAACTTTATTAAGTCGCAGAGCACTTACTCGATACTCCTCAAGCAAGAGAAAGAATTCAGTTTCCTCTTAGTAATAGTAAGTTTTGGATTTGGCAATTTATTTTTCTTTTAATTTGAAATGCGCATCATACTATTCTTTATCGTGACAGATTTTAAGACATATTTTTAACCTTTCATAATATTGAATATCTTTACGTTGTTTCAGAAAGTTATTTGTGGATTAAAGTGACACAATTAGATTTTAGTCATTGATTTCGTTTGATTGCAGAAATTGCCAGCGTTTTGATCTATGCGAGCGTTGCGAGGGCTTGCCTAACTTGCATGACCCAACACAGGTGCTCCTGAAAATGCTGCAACCAGCACGTAACGCAGGGTTCATGTCTTTCCATAGAGCAGGTTAGAAATACCGTCTGCTGAGAGGAAATCTGGTGGCCTAGCTCCAGTTGATCTCATTGTTCATGCCATTAGTGAAGAGCATGGGTGAGCTTGTTTTCAAAATGTGGATTCTGAAAACTTAGATGTTTTCGCAATGAAAGTTTGTAACTTAGAGTTTTTGGAGAACTTTGAAGAACTTGATTTATAAAGAAATATACAGTATTTATCAAATGGAGTGTATTTAACACTAATATTATTGTGTCAAGTAATTTTTTCCTTCGATCTTCTGTGAAAAACGTCATAGTTCAGAATCAAATAGAGATCCCTAGGTTAGTCGGGCAGGGTTGTTATTTCTTTTTTCTATCATTATTATCTGTTCAAATTGACAAATCATATTTTGTAGGTTACAGAAGTTGATTATTCAATTAAGTTTTGTATTCTAGAGATAACACAAAAAATATTTTCAAAATATATCCACATTGTACATGGAAAGCTAAAGAGATTAAAAAAAAACATTAAAAATGCTTAGAAATCTTCATATATCTCATTCTATTTAGAGTAGGCCTACTATAATTTGCCTTTTTTAAATAATTATCAGAAGCAATCTTGAGACTTCAAATAAGGAACATAATGCCTTAACAGACGCATCTCAAAGGAATATTTCAATGTAAAAATGAATGAAGATCGTGAGATATGATGTGTATATATATATATATATATATATATATATATATATATATATATATATATAGAGAGAGAGAGAGAGAGAGAGAGAGAGAGAGAGATTGCAAGTGTGTTCAAGAAAAATACTATGCATAAGCAGAATGATAAAATCTTTTTTTCTGAAATGATGTTGTCTGGTGAGTCTAAAACATGGCCGTTCTATTCCCTATTACTCGCCCCCAACCCAACCCCAACCTCAATACATGCATAAAGTCCTGACAAAGAGTAGGGAAGATCACTGCCCCACGAGTCTTCATCGAATCATGTGGATTGCAACTAATGGTGATGTTGGATGTAAAGTAACGTGATTGGACAAGTTTTTTAATATCATCAGACCAAACCAATCTAATTACAATTCCATCACAACCCCTTGATTCTGTAAAACCGAGTAAAAAAGGGAGGAACTTACTGAGATGTAAATAAAGGAATGAATACAGAGCGTGATATGTGTGTACGTGTGTAAGATATCAGGCCTCTCTCTTTAATTGTTGTTGATGATTTTTTTACGCGCTGTTTGTCCAATGGCATGAACGTATAGTCTGTCGTTTACATTGTTCAATGAGTGTTTTACTTGATGTCTCCTCGGTTCTTTGAGAAAATGAATAAGTCAAGCGCCTGACAGGTCCAGTGGGCAGGCAGACCTTTTCTGATTTCCTTCTTACTCTTTGACTCACTGTGTATCGCCC
Source organism: Elysia crispata (assembly GCA_033675545.1). NCBI lineage: Eukaryota > Metazoa > Mollusca > Gastropoda > Plakobranchidae > Elysia > Elysia crispata. The sequence goes on from JAWDGP010003789.1 coordinate 64,742, forward strand.
CTCCCTACTCTCTTTGATTAGTTATGATGTAACCGCCCTTATTTAGCTGTATCTGTATACTTTCATAGTATCTTTGATCAAAAGGATTACGCACTGACTCTTGGGGATTTAGCTTAGATAAACGATTGAACAGAGGGGGGTGGGGGGACTCAAAAGTTTGCCAACTGACATTGAAACTGCCACCTCCTTCCTCTCCCACTGTTTTATTTTCGTTGCAAATCCAACCTTTCATCAAATTACTGATAATTATAATAGAATAATTGTGAACTGAAAATATCGCGTCTAATCAATCTCTCTTTCAAAACTTATTTTACTCGAAGCCTATCATTCGTCCTTACCTAAACTCATTGAGCCGGTTCTATGAAGCACTTCATACAAAAGTCCCCTTACGTTTTTTGGGCATACTGAGATATTTAGATCATTCTCGATCAGTCTTCATTACACAGAGTGCTTTCGTCAAAGATGTTCTAGTAAGCTTAATAGCATATTTTTGGCTTTCGTCCTCATTCTAAATGTCCAATATTCCTGGAAGACTGATAACAACATAAATTTATCAAGCTCTAGTAAATCTAGATTTTCTTTATATAATTATCTGATACAATAATCGGCTTGAGGATTTTGCAGCTTTATTTAGTTTGACTAGACTGTAAATTGGAATCAAACTCATGACATACTGTGCACATAGACGTATCTTAGCTTGAGTTTGTCAAGGAAGAACAATATTATAGATTAAAATGATAATAATAATAATAATAATAATAATAATAATAATAATAATGATAAAAATAAAAATAATAATAATAATAATAATAATAATAATAATAATAATAATAATAATAATAATAATAATAATAATAATAATAATAATAATAATAATAATAATAATAATAATAATAATTACTAAATTCAGTTAGCATTTTTTAAAATCAAAATTTGGACTACTCACTCCCAAAATCCTGCCATCTCAGTTCATACCAAAACAAACTCCTGTGCGGTAGCCTTATTTTCCAGGGAAGATAGGACTAGGAGGAGAGACCAAGAATGCTCTAAGGAGTGGATTAAAAACTAAAATTAAGGTTTTCAGGATTTTCCTTTTTCTACACCCGTATTTTCTGTCTGGAATCCTATATCAAGATATCTAGAGAGTCAAACCTGGTATAGATTCTAGATCTACACTTAGAGATCTAACAGAGCTGATGGTGATCATAGAATAGAGTAGAAACCAGTAGATCTCATCTAGATCTAGAGATCACATCTCTCCATTTCTTCATTATTTGAAAACAACAGAAAATTCATATGCTGTCTTGCCTTAGACGGAGAGAGACCGATAATATCATATCAAATTTTAGATCTAGATTCTTTTTATAACTGATACAATCATCGACTTGCGAATATTCCGGCTTATTTCAGACTTCAAATCAGAATCAAACTCATAAGATATAAGATAAGATGTACTTTATTCATCCATCTTCGGGAAATTAAAAAAGTGACATGCCCATTAACATAAAAAGTTCTAAAAGTTAAATACTTATGATAAAATCCAGGTGTATTTAAATAAATAGATAAATAAGAAATACATATATTGTTATAAAAGTTATTCATGTTTATGTTTATATATACAGAGCTAGTATATTATATAGAGTAAGTTTACATAATCTAAAAATGTTTACAAAGAATAAATAAATAGAGTGTGTATTAATGATGGTATTATCTTTTTAAAATGACATCTAAAAGTTTAAAGAACTTAATATACTAGATAGTAGTTATAATGGTTTCTTTTTTAAAAAAGAGATATTGCACTTAGTTTTCTGTAAGCCTAGTGAGATAAGCCTATTTACACACTAATTGTCTAGTCTTCACCTTTTATCTTTATCATTGAATGTTGAAATTGATTTTGGCAGAAAGGAGTTTGAATGTCTGGCTATTCTTGTTTTTAAACGATCCTGTACCTACCACTACGCTTTATCTGTCTGCAGTCATATTCTTTATGCAGAGGATGCTTGGAATCTTTTACGATTTCTAACATTTTTGTTTTCCGTATGTCGTTGGAACAATGTATCTAGGTCATCCTGTTTTTTACCTACTATTCCCTCTTGTTTTTGAATGTTACCTCCTCAACAGATGAGGGCAAAGCTTAAAACACTGCATATCATTGAAGAACAAAATATTTGGAGTGGATTTGAATAAATGTTAAAAGACCTGAGTTTCCATAAACAATACATTCTTGTTTTAATTTTACTGGCAATTACATCTGAGCTATTTTTCCATGTAAGTTTATTATCTAGAACAATGACAAGGTATTCAAATGTTTTTCCACTCTCTCTACTTCTTTTTCTTGAATTATTATAGTTTCAGGATCGTTCTCTTGTTTACAAAAATCAATTATCATTTCTTTAATAGTCTTACTTACATCTAGGATGAGATCAGATGATTTCTGTTGCACCAGTCGACAAATGAGTTTATTTCTTCTTTATAGTTAAGATCTTGATCATTTATAATAAGTCCTGATATTACCGTGTAGTCTGCATACTTGTCGATGATACAGTCATCATGTTCAGATCTGCATTTCGATGTGTATAGAGAATAGAAAAGGTGATAAGACTGTTCCTTGTGGGGCTCCAGTGTTTGTTTTGATAGTATTAGATGTTAATATGGGGCTTAATCTAACAAACTGTGGCCTAGAATTAAGATAATCCAGTACCCAAAGAATAAGAGAAAGATACTGTGCACGTAGACTATGTCTTAGCATGAGTTTTTCAAGGTCTCTAGAGATAAATGCATTGTCAGTTGTCCTCAATTGTGCTTCAGTTGTTCACTCAGTAAGTCAGTTATGCTTTCTTTTTAAGTTTAAATCTTTCTTGCACCAAAGTTGCTGCCTTTAACAGTTTAAAAAAGATATATCAGTAACATCAAGACCCTATTAAGAGCTAGATTCTTCTCATATATGTACTGCTGTTGCCCTTCTGCATTCAAGCTAAAAAGCCTGATGGTCATCTCAACTTTCTCTATAAGTTAAAACTGCAACTGTTGGCTTGATTCGTCAGCCTTTCTTTATAGAAAAGCCTAGCATGGTTCAAAATATCCTTAATAAAATTTTATATTCTTTAATCGTAATCCAATTGTTGGTCTGCTGAATACAGTACAAAAAGCAGTCAGTTTGGAAACTTTTTCAAGGCCCTTTTTATGTTTTTTTTTTTAAACTAATTAATTTTTAGTATGGAAAGAATGTGAAAATAATTTTACGCCCCAGTTGTTTTTTGATGTCGCATTTTGAAATACCATTTATAGTCTATATAGATGCATATGGGTTATTCTTTCTAACCATGCAGATTTTTCAACATTTTGGTCCAAATTTGAAATTGATATTTTTGGGCAAATAGTGATTAGTATCTAATTACATCTCCAACATCCTTTTTCGCAGCAATGTAATATGCACATCTGCTCACACATTCTCTCTCTTTAAGTACTGAAGAGTACTAATTTATTTAAAACTATAGCGAGAGTGTTTGAGTTTGTATAACTACGAGGGCAGGCGGATAATTAAGTTCCGTTTGCTAATAACTAGGTCAATTTTCGTCACATCGACCTAAAATTTCATACATATACTCTCGAACCATTTTTCTAGACTTAACTATGACAACAAGTTTGTGTGACGTCATTCGTGCTCATAATGCAGTGACGCGCAACACATGATATGGTAGCCATGTTTATGAGACAATGGCGACTTCCAATGACCTTCTCATCAAACAGCGCTCTGTTATCGAGTTTTTGGCAGCTGAGGGATGTTCTGCTGCAAACATTCATGCAAGAATGAAGACAGTTTATGGTGAAATGAGCATTTCAGACTGTGCAGTTCGCAAATGGGTGAGAATTTTTAAAGGGGAAGACGGAGACAATTCTGCGTGATCGAAAGCGTTCGGGTAGGCCCCTTTCCGCATCGGACACGGCTCATCAAGAGAAAGTTTACTGCATGATTAGAGCTAATCGAAGGGTCAAACAAAAGGAAATTGCAGATGAAGTAGGCATTTCGAAAGAACGAGTGCACCATATCGCCACAACTGTACTGGGTTACCGAAAAGTCTCTGCCCGTTGGGTCCCAAGACAGCTCACTGTAGAGATGAAAGCGCAGAGAAAGGACATGTGTACTCAACTCTTAGAGCGTTACAATGCAGAAGGAGAAGCATTTCTGCAACGCATTGTGACTGGAGACGAATCCTGGGTCCACCACTACGATCCAGAATGTAAAGCCCAATCGATGGAGTATAGGCACAAAACTTCTCCAAGTCCAAGGAAGTTCAAGGTTGTTGCCTCTGCAAGAAAGGTCTTGTTCACCGTTTTCTGGGACATGGAGGGAGTGGTCCACATGGAATTTCTGGAGCAAGGGCAAACTGTGAACTCTGAGCGATATATTTCAACACTCCGAGCTCTCAAACTCTGACTCAGACGTATTCGGCGTGATAAGGACTCAATCCTGCAACACGACAATGCACGCCCGCACACCAGTCGCCAAACTCAGGACGCCTTAAGGCAGCTGGAACTTACGACCCTACCTCACCCTGCATACAGCCCCGATCTTGCCCCCTCTGACTATTATTTGTTTCCCCAACTCAAGAAGTACCTGAAGGGCCATCACTATGACAATGATGAGGAAGTTATCGCAGATGGTGCCGTGGACAGCCGTCTGAATTCTTCGCTGACGGCGTGAGCCAACTAGTGAAACGTTGGAGGCGGTGTGTTGATCGCGACGGTGACTACATCGAAAAATAGAGTGCTAAGTATGTAGCTGAGATATTAAGCTTTCGTTTGACTTATTGTTTATGTATATGCTGTGAAAAATTAAAAAGTTATGATTAAACGGAACTTAATTATCAGCCTGCCCTCGTAACAACTAGATTATTTTTTTAGTTTCCAATAGAGACAATTTTAAGGGTAACTTTCAGGTTGAAACTAGTTTTACTTACATTTGTTGCTATTTACTCTGCAGACAATGCTATGATAAGCCAAATCATTTCGCAACATCATGTCTGAGAATGATTGCTGGCCGGGTCAGCTGATCCATCAGGCAACACTTTTCAACAATGTGGAGCTTTTGCAGTGTGTTTTGCAGGTAAATTGAATGTTTACAAAACCAAGTCAATTTATAAATTCATTTCTCATATACTTATGAGATGAATTCATTCATTTGAAGCAACTCACTACATAAAGAAAAGGTGAATTTTACAGAAGGAAGATAATTTTTGTTTTACATCTCTTTCACATTTTAAGTGCAGCTTCCTAGCCAATCATGAGGAACATTGTCATTTTTGCATTTTAACTGTGCACCTGGTGCCCCCCTCCCCTCTAATTGATTGTTAAATGACTTACTCCGATGTGAATTACAGCCTGTGAAACTGCTTGCTATCATAATTTTGAACATATGCAAATTTTTCAAGTTGAAGGGTATTGAGAAATTTATTTTATATTTTAGCATGAGAACCTAACTTCTCATGTGTAAGTTTTGTCAATTTCATGTGGAGCATTTTTTGGGTTTTTTTTTTTAATACATTCGTGTATTTATCTATCTATTTTTATTATTGTACTCCCACAGACAGATTTCTATGAAAGATGCTAATTTCATGTCCTTCATAAAAAAAAAAATCCGCATTATTTAAGAAATTGTTTTTTGGGTTGCTTTAATAATGGTAATTGTGTTCTATTTCTACAAAATTCTAGCAAAATCTGAACCCATGAGCATCACAAATACTTTTGCGGCTTCATTGCTAAAGTTGTCAAAATTGAAATGAAAGACTGATTCCTTGTGCCACTCTCACGGAAAAAAACAAAACAAAAAACTAGTCATGTAGTGAACATTTGAGATAAGGGATAATTCATGAGGCCCTAAGCCCTGGCTACTGACGAAAGAGAAAACCAACAGAAGCTGAATTTTATATTTTATATTTCAATAATCAAAATAAATCATGAGAAGGATTTAAAGAGGCTGGAGTTAAAAAAAAAAGGAAACAAAAGCATTGAGTGTTGATCCTGAATCTTGCTTGTAACATACCAGTATTTTTTCTTGTTTTTATTTGTTTTGTAAGTTTAAAAAATATCAGTTACTTCGAGGGAAAATTTTAATCAAAGGAGACACTATGCAGCTAAGGAAGTTTTTGTGAAAAGTAAATGATTTGAAGGTCTTGAATTGCAGATAATTTTATAAATAATTTATGAATTGATCCTGACCTATTTTACACAGCTGTTGATCCTCATCTTGATATTAACTTTTGCCCCTCATATGAAAATTTACATCCTTCTTCAGTCTTTAAAAAGTTAGACTCTTCTCACGCTTTTCTTTTTCATTAGTCCACTTCTTTCATTGTTTGTCTTTTTCTCTCCTTTTCGTGGGCTCATGGAATAAATGTTTTGAAATTCACAGTTAAAAGGGTAATCAAAATTTAACTCAACAGTTGTATACAGAGATATTTCTATTGTTATTTCTCACCGGCAGAGCGAAAAGTTTTCATCAAAAATTTCAGGGCGGTTCACGTTAAATTCTAGACAAATAAAACCTTCCCTTCACCCCTTCCTCACATACCGCCAGAGGAAATAAAAAATAATGCAGAAGATTTCTTTCAGATATCAGTTAAAGAAACACGTATAAGCAACAAATATCAAAGTTTGGTTTTGTGAGTCTTGATGGGAGTAATATATTTGTTGTTGTTTTTTATTTAAACCCACCCTGACAATTTCTTTGTGAAAATTATCTTAGAACTTAAACAAAATATAATTAGAGGGTTCGATTATTTTCTTCATCTACAATTTACAGTTATTTTTTCAGAGAATTTTTTTTTCTCTATTTATAGGGTGATGAGAGAGCATATATCAATTCCAAAGATATATGTGGTCGCACACCTGTGTACACAGCTGTGTCAAATGATGCCCTTCAGTGCCTCCATATTCTTCTAGACCATGGTGGTAAGTGGTACATTTTGCCTGTGCTGCCATTGCACTGAGCATGATACCCTTCTGTGAAATTCCTGTGCAGATAGCATCTTCCTGTATTTGAAGTACCTGGAATTTCTACATGCTTTTGTATCAGTCATGTGGACTATGTGAATTTTTTTTTTTGATGATAGATTTTATAATCTTTGAAATTTAATGATTGTTCATAATTATATATATAAAGGTCTCGATGTTATGTGTTGGTCTGTCACGACTGTCACCCCGTCTAGAAGGGCTCTGACTGTGTTTTTGTGATTATTAGGGCAATCTTCCAAATGTGTTGTGATGTAATTCTGCCTTTTTAGCAAGTGTGATGCAATTTCTAAAAGAGCTGCAAAATTTTACAAATAAGCTCAAAGCACAGCAACTTTGATATAAGTCATTGCCCATCAAACTCCTCAAAGCTTGCCCTCAAGGTATTTTGGCTGGCATTTTACCCATTCTGTATTCCAAAGGCTCATTTCTCCAATGCCTTCAAGGGCGGTTTTATCTTTTTTTTTTTTTTTTTATCTGCAAAAATTAAATTAACACAGTATTTTCTCTAAATAAAAGTCAACTCAAAATTTGGAGTTAAAAATGAATATATCAGATATGTAAATTGATTGTAATGCACCTATGAGTTAGAGGTAGGCAAAAAAGAATGTCACAAAATTGAAATGAAGCAACTGAAAACGTTTTTGTTGTTGTTGTTGTTTTTGTTTGTCTGTTACAGTTCTTTGACGTTTTTTTTTCTCTGTTTAATGATTTCTTAGATCAAATATTTATTTACCCTCCCTTTCAAGCTATTAATATTCTGTGTCTGCCTGCCTCTTCCTCTCACCCTCTCAAGATCTAATTTTGAATCTTACCCGTTCTTCTCTTTCTCCCTTTTTTTTTCTAGACTCTTTCTTTTCTTTTCTTTACCTATAACTCTGCTCCCTTTGACCCCCCTTTTCCTCCCTCAATATTTTCGTATCAAAATCTACCTCCCTTTCATTTGGATGGATGGATGCGATTTTGGTTTGTCCTAATTTGACCTGTCCCACTGTGAGAAAATCAGGATTGTCTTACGTTTAGTCTCATATCCTGCTTGTAATTACATCTTTAAAAAAAAAAACACAAAACAGAAAAAATAACAAAACAATTCGCGACCTAAATAAAAAACAAAATAAGAGATGGTCAGCCTGGTATTCATGTTTAATGCTGATGAAAAAAAAAAAAGAAAATTATTGTTATGCAATCGGTCCCGTTAGGAGTTTATCGTTGTGTCAAACGATTACATTCCGTCAGTGCACTATTACTCTCCATTTTTTTTTTTTTTGAACCAGTGCTGATTGCCTCTGCATTGTCATTGGTGTTTTCAGCGGGACAGATTTTCATAGAGCAACCGGCACAAAATATTCAAAGCAAAAACGTGCCAGTAAGTTCACTTACTTCAGGGAATCTTTGAACTGGGGTTAAAGAATTAAAAAAAAAAACGAAAAAATAAAGCAAAGCAAGGTCGCTATAGCCGTACGTCGGAATTTATCTAACCTTATGTAATGCCGAATATTTGAAGCACTCATGATCAGTCCAATCCGACCATTAACTAGACCTTGACTGGAGAGGCACTTCAGCCAGCTAAAATAGTCAAGTAGAATACCGTTGAAAAAAATACCCAAAAGTACCGAGAAAAAAAAAAGAAAACTTTTTTTTTTGTACTTTGCCCGCCTCCATCCCTTTTCTTTTCTTTTTTCCTTTCCTTTTTTTTGAATTCATTTTTATACATATCTCCATACATTTATCGTTTCTGGGTGATGGCATTGTCGGAAAAGGATCAAAGGTTTGCCATGCCCGTAGCGTGTCGCTCTAGCTTAAAGTTGATAATAATGGGTACTTGGCCCGAGTTATCAAGCATAGATTGCACTACGGCCCCAGAGATCTAGATAAGATTAATGGCGACATAGACCGGTCGCACCTACTACTACGACACCATTTCATCTCTATATGTGAATGAGATCCGCGGCGGTTGGTTTCATTCTTCAAACATGGATTTACTTCCGTTTGGATCGAGTCTCGGTGAGTTTGAGCTCAAAGTTTCCTAGGCACTATCGTTACAGCGCTTTCAGTGGCTTTGTCGTCCTGCATATAATTTCTAACCGCACAGCCAATATTTGAGGGGAGCTACTGTGGATTATCGAGTAATCTTCTAAGTCTGAGCCTCGATGTCCACTCGCTTTTCACGACAAGGCTGTTGTGGGCTAGGGGAAAAAAAAAAAAAATCCTGCTTTACCCATATCCCGAGAGTCATTATTTGACTCTTCCAGCATCCAGTGAGTAACCTCCAAACATATAGCATCCTTTTAAGGTATGAAAAAAAAAAAAAGAAACTTGCGCATATCGCGTAAAAAGTTTTGACAACCCTACTCAGCAGTCTTACTTTTTGTGCTTCATAGGTTGTCTTGTGCATACTTGTTATCCCATCAGTAAGTTTAGTATTGCCGTTAAGTCCCTTGACTTTAATCCAAATAGCGATTTTTTCCCCTTCTTCTTCATAATGAAACGTCAATAGTGGTACCATTTTCCCAGCGTATGCGCATACTTTTTGCCAAGAGACAAAAATTGAAAAATTGAAGAAAGGATTATGAAATCAAATTAAAAGAAAGGATGCATGGCACTTTTTAATACAATATTTTTTTTTTCCTCCAATGCACAGTTTAGCCGTCTGTATGACGTAATACCTACATCTGATGCTTTTTTATCGATTTTTCAGATGGAATCTCAAAGACAGTGGCAACGTTATCCGATTATTTGACATGCAATACCGAACATTTTTTTTTTTTTTAAATCCCCCTTTCTGTTCATTCTCGCCCTGTTCTATCAGGGACCAGTTGCGTGCCGTCAGTCATTTATATCGACGTATGCAAGCTTACTGCTGCCTGCCTTTTGCACCTGCCTAGCCACGGTATCACAAGAGAACTAGTGTAGTCGTAGTGATGTGCTTCTATAAACTCAGACCTATCAGGTTCACTGGGTTGTTTCGCCAGGGGGAAACACAAATATTTTGCTGCAGATTATTCCATTGTGATGAAAGAAGAGTGATTTTGTTCATTCGTAATTCGAAATTCACGGAATTATTAGAGGATCGGGCCGAGTAAAAAAAAACAAACAAACCCGATCGCTTTGATTCAAAACTCGACTGCGATTATGTGAGAAAAGTTGCTGTAAGTCTTAAACCCCACGCGGAATAGAAAAAAAAGTGACCTATGCGGTGTGCCCATCACAAACCTCGGTAGTGGTCTTTGTAAACTGCGGCAACCATTTCTGATATTTAAATTTTGAGTCAGATTTTAAGAGTGAATATTGAAAAAAAAAAGTCGTGTTTATTTTGAATTTTGGTGGAGGGATAATCTAATGTAATCTCTATAATTATGCGAGGAGGGATTTTCCCGAAATCATTTGGATATCTCGGCATTCGTTTGCATGCACTGCTTGAATGGGTAAGATAAAGAGACAACCGTGTTTGTTGCGGTTGTTCTTGTCATCATGGCTGTCATTCTCCTTTATGCTCTTCCTTTTCGTCTTGTTTTTCATGCTGCAACTCCACGTTTTACTAACACTACTTCTGCTATCGGTGCTGCTGCTGCTTCTTCTTCTTCTTCTTCTTCTTCTTCTTCTTCTTCTTCTGCTGCTGCTGCTGTTGCTGCTGCTGCACCTACTACTCCTACTACTACTACTACTACTACTACTACTACTACTACTACTACTACTACTACTACTACTACTACTACTACTACTACTACTACTACTACTACTACTACTACTACTACTACTACTACTACTACTACTACTACTACTCCTACTACTACTACTACTACTACTACTACTTCTACTACTACTACTACTACTACTACTACTACTACTACTACTACTACTACTACTACTACTACTTTTTCTTCTAATTTCCTGCCGCTGTTGCTGTCGATCTTAAAATTGCTAATGATATCATAACAATGGATTAAAAAAATTTGAAGGTAAACTTATTAGCTTAATTTAATGATGTCCATGGTTACAATTCCTTGCATTATGATTTATAAAAAAAAACCTATGAAATAAAGGTTAGGCTTTATGCCATTTTCTATCCACATGACAAGAGTGTAAGTAGATATACTTGCATCAGATGGAAATGCGTATGCTCTTCTCTTCGGTACTGTTTGCATGCCGCGTTGTTGGAAGTTGTTGAGAGTTTTTTGAAGAGTTTAAATCTCATGATCATTTCTTCTTGGAGCTTTTCGAGAGAAAATGTCTGTCCAATGTTTTTATTAACCTATAAAAACTGTACTGTCATGTATATTTTAAAGCTAGACACAGCTGCAGCACAATGGTTTTAGCCTTTCAAGCAGTTTCTGATTCAGCTTCTCCCTTTTTGTAATGAATTATTATTAATAAGATAAGCATTATTTACAATACAAGCTGAAAACCCATTCTACGGACGGGACCCTCGTGTTATATTTGCCGGGGCTGGGGTGCGTGTGTGTATTAAATAGGCTTCTAAATGGTCTTCATATCTTTTCTTTTACTTACATGCCTCCACCCAACTGTATTTACCTAGAATCTAGATATATCTCGATAATTCTTATTCTAAACACAAACTAAACATCCAGAACATATTAAACCCCTCTGACATTCTAATCCTTAAAGTAAAATCTAGACCTATCAGAATCTAGGTCTTAAACTTTTGATTTGATTCTAGCTGCTGTAAATATCTAGGCCCTACATCTTGAACCTTTTTCCAAGCAACTTTTTTAGATTCTTTACTTAGATCTTACTCAATAATTTGTAGATCTATTCCAGACGCTTTTAGAATTGCCCCAGCTTACACCTTGTTCACAGTAACTGTAGGCTTACTTTCAGTTTCATTCATACACCATGTCTGCCCAGCTGTGCTTTCAGGAAATAGTTTGCAGATTCACATTTACTTGTTAAGAAATTGATAATCACATTTTTGCTATTAATTTTGTGGTGAAACATTATATATTACCACTTCAATCTTCTGGGCAATATTTACAGCGTTATGCCAAGTTTGACATACGTAGGTGGTCTAGAATTGTTCGGTTAGATGTTCCGTATTTTTCGCCTGCCTCCATTATTAATAGATATTAATAGATACACGTAATGCTAATGTAAGCAATGGGAAAGTAGTTTGCTTCGAAAATCGACGTGGGGAATTACCGCTCCTTGAATAGGCGTTCGCAGTGTAACTAACTCATGCATGGTGAGAATTTGGATCCAACATAAGAGCTATCCGCCTGTTCTCTCAAGGGTCTTTGAGGCGAGTAATTCACGACCGGTCTTGACGTAATGTTGGAAGCGTACGAGAGGCTAGAATGCCTGACTCTCACATGCATTTAGATCACTGCATGTATTGTAATCTCGGGTCGCTAAGAATCATACAATTGTCTCTTTATTTCTCTCATTATTTCTTCTTGTGTCATCGTGATCTCGCAGGGATTAATTACATGAAAATCCCAAATCTGCCGCCATGTTGCGTGTCTTGAACTGAAAAAAAAAATATAAATAGGGCACTTCTGGAATCGTGAAGACTCGCACTCGATAATTTGAAAAGAGAAAAGGTTTATTTTTAAAGTCGGTGAAAGATTTAGGATCTCTTCCCCCCCCCTCCCCTCTCTCTCTCTCTCTCTCTCTCTCTCTCTCTCTCTCTCTCTCTCTCTCTCTCTCTCTCTTTCTCTGTCTCTGTCTCTCCATCTCTTTCTCTCATTCTTTCCTCTCTGTCTGTCTCTCTCTCTCTTTCCTTCCTGTCTC
>JAWDGP010003789.1:82500-163287 GCA_033675545.1 Elysia crispata
AGAAGAAGAAGAAGAAGAAGAAGAAGAAGAAGAAGAAGAAGAAGAAGAAGAAGAAGAAGAAGAAGAAGAAGAAGAAGAAGAAGAAGAAAACATCCAAGTTATACAAACATAATCTGGCTCTGCAGCCTCTTTCTTAGGTCCAGGAGTTTGGTTACACGTGGTTCAATTTCTCGTACAAGACATAACCGCAGGCCTTTTTTAAGGCTCGTGTTAATTTATTGTATAAAGATATCGATGATAAGATCTTATCATTCTTGTTACTAATGGTAATTATAAATTATCACTGCTAAACAGGTTAAGTGTTTCTTTGGTGCGTTTCAAACTCCAGTTTTCTTTTGAACAGCCGTGTATTTTGCGCTTAGCTTTAGCCATACCGCGTTACAATCGTGGCTGAACTAGAATCTAGGCGGTGGTCGTAGGCTTCTCGTGCCAGAAGTTGTATGGTCTGGGTAGTTAAATCATTATCACATGACCTTCTCGCTCTTTCTTTTTTTTGTTCTACTTATTGTTGTTGCTGTTGTTGTTGTTGTTGTTGTTGTTGTGTTGTTGTTGTTGTTGTTGTTGTTGTTGTTGTTGTTCTTCTTCTTCTTCTTCTTCTTCTTCTACCTCCTCCTCTTCCTCTTCCTCTTTTCTTTCTTTTCTTTTTCTCATTTTATCTTCCAATAATTAAGTATGATAAGGCGACTTTTAAAAAAAACAACCGAGTTATCACCGAGAGATGAATTAACCTCTGATACTTAGGAATTAGAGAGCTGTAACTTTTCGATAACGGGGTTTTCATATATATATATATATATATGTGTGTGTGTGTTCACACACACACACACATATTCAGATAAATATACACATAAACTGTCAGCTGTATCTACAGGAATGTTGAGATTAAAAAGAAAACGAGATGAACCTTCCAGTGTCCTTAACACACAAAGAACATAGGAAGCACAAGTTATATAATTTTTCTTTTTGACCTCTCAAATCCACTCTACTAACGATCTTTCAGGACCATTTGAAAATTCAGGGGAATTCTCAGGACTTCTTTTGAACGGAACACTCGAAGGAGTTCCCGCACTGCCGTGCTGTCTTTATGTATTACATTATTTGCTCTCTCTCTCTCTTTTGTCTCGAAATTATGCGATTGCGTCGACTTCCCGGGGCTGCCCAGGCAGTAAGCCAAGCAAAACATAGCGATGCATGAACATCACACATCCACGTCACGTGCCAGGAGGGGAAGTCCTAAGAGAAAAGTAGCTCGTAACACCATTCTTAGAAAAAATACTATTACATTTGTTTTAGGGGTTAGTCTTTCAGGTTTCCCCCCCCCCCTCCTCTCTCTCTCTCTCTCTCTCTCTCTCTCTCTCTCTCTTTCTCTCTCTCTCTCTCACTCTCTCTCTATCTATCTATCTCTCTCTCTCTTTCTCTCTCTGTCTCTCTCTAAATAGACAAGCAAAAACACCACACTTGGAGGACAAGTGTGGTGCTCTCTCTCTCTCTATCTCTATCTCTTTCTCTCTCTCTCTCTCTCTCCCTCTCTCTCTCTCTCTCTACACTTGGAGGACAAATGTGGTGCTCTCTCTCTCTCTCTCTCTCTCTCTCTCTCTCTCTCTCTCTCTCTCTCTCTCTCTCTCTCTCTCTCTCTCTCTCTCTCTTTTCCGCCTCACCCCTCCCCCTTTTTTCCGCTTTTCCGCACCTCTTGATAATAATTTTTTTTTTTAATCTTTCAATTTGATCTTCTTTGAAAGCTGCTTTATTCCATTGTAACACAATCCAACTTGGGAAGCCTCTACCAGTCACTCGCCGTCTTCATGCTGAGTAGCAGATAATACCGAAACGGGAACGGGTCAGGCGATAAAATTAGCTGGACTTTGATAAGATGCGCTGCATGCTTTTGTCGAAGGTGCCATTTATGAAGTCGTTACATTTTTTTTTTTTTGGCTGCTCATGCCAAACAGGCATTTTCGATGAAGCTTTCTTACCGTTGAATATTTTCTTTTCTTTAACTTAGTTATATCTCTGTGTGGACCATTTTGTTCATACTATGCGATGACATGATATGATCAGTGATTTCGATCTAAGGTACAATAAATGTTCGTCTGACGAAAAAAAAAAATCAGTATCGTATGGTCCAATTTAATTGTATCAAAAACTCTCCACAAACGAAGGTGTTTGAAAATGAAAGAGGGATTTACTAGTTCCACCGCCGTGTCGTGTTTTTTGTTTTGCTCGCAGAGTAATCAATTGAAATGGTTGTGTTAATTAGATAAAACTTGAATAATATTATCATGACTAGATAAAGCGATTGTACGGTTGTACTTTAATTTCCACATCCTTCGTAACTTGTGCAAGATAAAAACGGGCCAAAAGTGAACGTCTTTTTACATTCATATTGGGAAAAAAAAATAAAGTTTGAAAATTCCACCGAATAGGATTTTTTGTTACATATTTTCGTATATTATTAATATACTATATAACTTTGTTTATGATACGTTTAGTTTGGGAAATTCTTATTTGTATTGGTAGTTTTTGTTTGTGTATTTTTTAACCCAAAATGTTATTCAGATTGCGTGACATTAATTTTGCGTTTTTTAATTAATAATGATGATGCTGATGATGATGATGAAGAAGAAGAAGAAGAAGAAGAAGATGATGATGATGATGATGAAGATGAAGAAGATGATGATTATGATGATGACGACGACGACAAAAATGATCATTGTGACGATGGTGGTGATGATGATGTTGTTATGGTCAAGTGACCCATTATGCTTGTTAGATAATGGAAACTTTACCAGTTTACTTAAACAACTATTTGGCCGCAAGAAAAGTTTGACGACGTTTCAATAATAATTCAATATCACAAACAAATATGAATTAGATAGCTCTGCATTACATATAAGCTTATGTGTGACTTAACAGGTAAATACAAACATAAATTTGCAACAACAATAACCAGTATTTGATTAGATTTCAATGATAATACAATAATCAAAAACTAATACTAATTACATAGCTCTGCATTACATATAACCTTATGTGTGACTTAATAGGTAAATGCTAGCATAAATTTGCAAGAACTGAAACCATTCTTTTTGTTTCTCTTGGTACAGCGCAACCATCTTCATCCCCATTAAAAAAAAAAAATTTAATAAATATTATGATTATTTCTTTATTTTTGCAGCTGACATGAACTTACAGGCAGGCCCTAGATGCCACAATATGGTAAGTCTATGTAAATCATATTTCGTGTTTCAGAGGCTGTAGTAATAATTACACAAAGTCCATTATTCTAAATCAGTTTTAATTTAGAGAGGAACGTTGTCTACTTTCCACTTTGAGTGAAAAATCGCCTAATCTAAGACAGCTTTCTTCTTCTCATTTCAAACCTGTGTGACCACCCTTTCGCTTGGCTTGGAGATTGGATTGTCTCAGCCAAGCAGAGGCGAAAGTAAACCATCAAGAAACATAGTGCTGGTATCAGCACATTTCTTTGTTAACACATGATGCAATTTGGTAAATATTTTTTTTTTAAAAGAAAAGAAATATTTATGCATTTTGAATATGTATAAGTTTTTTTTCTTCTCTGTTTTAAAATGAAAAAAAAAAATGCATATCAAAACCGGATTATTTTGACACTATTGTTATATGTTCATAGATTAGGCGATTTGCATAGAAGTTTAAATCCTTTCCTTTTTACAAATGTAATTTTTCTTTTTACATTTATATTCTTAGAAATATTTCCATTTATTCCTATTACTGCAACTGCTATTGTTACAAATGCTGCCACCACCACCACCATTAATTTTATTATTATTGCTGCTACTACTATGAATACAATTAACTGCTACTATTACTACTTCTGCTGCTGCTTCTGTTTCTGTTGCTTTTCTTCCTCCTCTTCTTGCTACTGCCACTATCATAATTCTATTTTGTCCCCTCTCACCCTATGCTTACACTCTTTCGTCCATGTTTTAGACACCTTTGCATGAAGCAGTCATGAATCGCAGGATGGATGCCCTAGCTCTTCTCGTATCAAGAGGAGCTGACCTGAGTCTAATCGACGAGTCTGGGCAGACGCCTCTCGCTCTGGCTAAGTGTCTCAACCACCAAGACGTTGTGGAGGTGATAGAAATGGAGCAAGGTAAATAGGCTGGCTGTTTTGGTTTCCTTATGTCCGATTGACCTTTTTTTATTTGGTCAAATACAAACTGTGGATATACAGGACAAAATTGTTGCGTCGTCAAAATTTATTTTTTTTTATTTTTATTTCTTTGGAATAAGGAGTATTCTCTTTTTCCTTACAAAATTGCTGCAAATTCAGTATCCATCACTAGTAAAAAAAATTCTCTCAAGTGAGGAACATGGACACAAATAATTTTTTAAAAAATTTGTAGATCCTGGTTCAAAAAAAAATTTTACTTGCTTGGAATATTTATGGAAAATGTGGTGTTTTTTTTTTCTTCTTAATCTTGATCTGGGATTTCTTTATAGGGACAATGAAAGTGAGATCTTACGTTTTTTAGAGGATCTTTAATTTAGATTTACTCAAACTGCCGATACAACATATAGCTTTTGTTTAGCTTTTTATTGTTTTCTTTTTTTGCCACATTTGCTGGAGTTATCTGTAATGAAGTTTGACTGACAGAAAAGTAGACCAACTTCCATTTCAAGACTAAAACAATGTCAGTCTATGGTTGGGAATTAAACTTGGGTACTTTGATATCAAGTAATGGACGAAACAACACTAAAATGGCATCAAGAATAGTGAAAGCAAAAAAGAGTTTTCAGAGGATGAAATCAATGCTAACAAATAAACACATCTCGACTTGCACAAAAAAAAAGAGCCCTGGAGTGCTATATTGAACCCATTTTGATGTATAGATGCTAGGCCTGGACAATTTCAAAACAGTTACATAAGAAATTGGAGGCAACAGAAATGTAGTTTCCTCGGAGAATGCTACGAAGCTCATGAACTGCAAAGAAATTCAACGAAACAGTGTTACGAGATGCTGATAAAACAAGATCACTATTCATTAGTATTTGTATATGCCAAGCAGCCTTTTTTGGCTATGAGATGAGAAGAGAGAAACCATAACATCTTGTGACAATTGGAATAATAGAGGGAAAAAACAGCAGGGGAAAACAGAATGAAAAGATGTTGGATGGAATAACAAAGTGGCTCAAAGAAGGAAGAATGACAGAAGCACTCAAAGTGACGAGAGATAGAGATACATGGAAGGTCATTATCGCTTACGCTAAAGAGCAAGGCACCTAATTGATTGATTGATTGATGGATGGCTAGCTGGCATATTACTTCTTTTGCTTTCAAAATGACAGGGTTATTTCAAGATATTTCAAGAATTCAATCAAAAATATATGTTAGCTTTAAATTTTAATAAGATTGTTTCTCCAACAAAAAGGAGCCCAATATTTGATGAAAATGCTTGGACTTTGTCATTAGAAGTTGACACATGGCAATGAAAGCTAGTTTGAATGTTTGATTTTTAAAAAAAATTCACAAACATGGTTTTCCCTCCTTTGATGAAGTTAAAAATTTAACAATCTCAGGTTTTTCAATGGTCGTATAATATATCAGGATATGCAAGAAAGTAATAAAAGTGGAATTAACTTTGAAAGCGTGAAACTTATTAACTTTTAGTCACCTTTATCACAAACCTGATGAAATACTATACAAATTTTACAATAGAAATATAAACCATAACATTGAGTTATATCACCAGGAACGTACATTAATATTTTACAATTATTTTTTTCATTTTTTACTGTCTTTTAAGATAAGTGTAAATTGATGTTGAAATTAACGCAGATTCTATTATGATGTGTGATATAAAGGACAGAAAGTAATATTAAAGATGTACATATTGCTATACGGACATACTATGAAGCGTAGTATGAGTACACAGAATGTCGCGGAATTATTAGAGCTCAGGAGGAAGAGATTTTCTTCTATTCTTTTTTTTTTTTTGATTAAACAAGTAAGAAGGCTCATAAAACGAGTCATCGGAGCATGTGTGGGCTTTGTTATTAATTTGTCTTGTTGGTTGAGTTAGATCTTATTAAACTGGACCTACAGTTTTAAGCTGGTATAATGATTTTCCTTATAAATGTAGTCACATTCACATATAGGTAAGTTTGAGCAATTCCATGTCTCTCAATAGTTTAGCTGTGGTAAGAAAAACAATTGAAAAAGAAATATGATGAGAGAGTCATGTGATAAGTTAATATTAAAGGTCACTTTCATTTGAAAACTGAAACTGTATGTGGCACTAAGCAGAATTTTTTTTCTTTTTAAATTCGTTTACAGGTAGGACCTTTATGTCGTCTAAGTCTTGAAATATTCAAATATGACTTTTGTCTTGTAAGTTTTCAAAAATAACACTGCTACATGTTATTTCTTAGTCAGAGATCTTTTGCAAGAAGAGTACAAAGTATTTTAATAAAAATGGTCACTGTCAACAAATAGTCTAGAAAGCAACTTTTCTTTTCACACATGCTGCTTGCTCGTGACTTGGACAAAAAAAAAAAAGAGATATTGGATTTTTCTTTTTGTTTGCTTTTCAGAAAAAAAGAAAGGCCTCTTGGAACAGTTATCAGTGGGTAAGATTTTCTCTATCAGTTACATCAGGTTGACTTTGTTTTTCTGTAATTGTGAGAAACTGCAAAACGTTAGACTCACATAATCATCCACACTTGTTTATTATCATTATTATTATTATTATTATTATTATTATTATTACTACTACTACTGCTGCTGCTGCTGCTGCTGCTGTTGTTGTTGTTGTTGTTGTATTCTGTTACAATAAAATTTAAATGAAATTGTAATAACATTCATTTTATATATACTTTATCACCATGGGAGAAAATAAAATATCAGGAACAATCATTTCAAACACATTATTTTAAATAAAGCAAGAAATGTAGATTGTATACGTATTTCCAAACCATCACTTGCATGAGCCAGTACCACATTTCAAAATATTCCCCTCCCTCTCCATAACACATACATATACACACTATTATAAACTGAGAGGTAGATCATCTCATCATAGAGTTACCCTTAATGAACATGTTTGAAACAGTGACCATCGATGTCATTTCTGTATCAGAGCTGTGTGAAGCATGTGCTAAAGGATCAACCGAGGAGGTGGAAAAGCTTCTGGAGAAAACTGGACCTTATAAGAAGCGTGTGATCAACATGGATACCAAAGGGTTGTCCCCTTTAGGAATGTAAGTCAAGTATTTTCTGTAATTTACTGTAGCTAATGTAGTTTTAAAATATGTGTTGTTGAAAACAACAAACCGGGTTCTCTCTCTCTCTCTCTCTCTCTCTCTCTCTCTCTCTCTTACTTACACACTCTCTGTCTCTGTCTCTGTCTCTCTCTCTCTCTCTTACACACTCTCTCTGTCTCTCTCTTCTCTGTCTCTCTCTCTCTCTCTCTCTCTCTCTCTGTCTCTCTCTCTCTCTCTCTCTCTCTCTTATTTTCTGATTATCTTTCACTCTGTCTCTCTGTCTTCCCAGTCACACAGCCACCCACCCCTTACACACACACTCTATCTCAGACTATCTTGCTCCTTTTGCTCATACCTCAGTTCCATTTTTTTTTTCTTATTATTATTTTAGAACTGCCAAGTGTGGCCATCTGGACATTCTGAACCTACTGCTGTCACAGGGTGCGGCTTGCACTAGCCAGAAAGACACTGGGCTCACGTTGCTGCACCTGGCCTGCGAGTCTGGCAATAATGACATAGTGACGGTGCTCCTGCAGGTAAGGACCAACAACACTGTTTGTCAATGAATTACTTTTACACCATTGCTGCTGATTGGAGGTGAATACTATTATCATATTCTGCAAGACCAAAGAGCATGATAGAGTAATGTGTATATATATAATTAGTGTCTCAATGTTTGTGCCAGTTTCATCACATGAAAAGGATGAAACTAAGCTGTGTATGTGTAACTTTGTGTCTCTCGCACCCTTTCTCTAATTCATTCTTCTTGTCTATCTCTCAATCTTCCTGTTTGCTTGTCTGTTTACTATCTCTCAATCTTACTGTTTGCTTGCCTGTTTATTTTTCTCTCTTTATCTTTTTACCACTGTCTCTCTGTCTCCTCTCTCCCCCCCCCCCCCCTTTTTTTTTTTTTTCTTCTCTTTCCTACCATCTATTTTTTGTTAATTTATGTCAAATGATAGACAAAATCAATGAAAATGCCAAAAGGAAGTAGTTCATACTCCCCCAAAGATTTGGAAAAAAAAAAGCAAAAAACAAAACTACTATTTTAACCTAAAAACAAACCTAAATCCACCTTCATTAAACCTTATGAGTTTGCATTAAAGGTAGTCTTTTACATATCAAATCTTTGCTGTTTTTTTTCTGTTTCCCCTCAAGACATTCCCAGAATTAATCTACGTGAGGTCTGTGGACCATCAGACTCCACTGCACTCAGCTGTAGCCAGTAACAAGGTGGAAACAGTGCGGCTTCTCCTCTCTCACACTTACCCTTCCATAAGCCAGTCTTTCCAGGAGCACCACTTTGATAGTTCCTCAGAGAGTGGCCATGGGAAACCTGCTTCTCTTTTAGAAGACGGCTTATTGGAGGTCAACGCTAGGGACGCCTCAGGTGACACTCCTTTACACATTGCCTGTAAAAATGGATATTATGAAATCGCACAACTCCTCCTGTATTTCAAAGTGAAGATTCCACTTACTGGAAGGGAAAGTAATCTCCGCCTCCCACATACTTCTTCCTTCAGCTCAAGATCTGCTCTTCTTGAGATGACACCCAAATCTGAGGAGGATCGCTATTACTGCAGCGATGCCTTGTTTGAGGATGACACGACAGATGGTCTTGAAGAGAAGAGTGAGGATGGCTTTGCTGATATATCGCCAGAGTTGGACAAAGAGAATGGGCCCAGCAGTGACTCAGACATCAGTCCTGCTTGCCCCTTCCCAACTCTGCCACTTCATGGAGAAAGGACTAGGAAATACTTCTGTTATCTTTTTCCTGTGAAGGTGAATCTCCCCAACAGCAACGGATTTTCAGCATTTCACACAGCCATTAGCTACAAACAACCTAACATCTTGCAGCAAATTCTGTGTGCTAGAAGTCCGTTACCCAACAAAATACAACTTAAGACTGGGGAGGAATCTGTCCTGATGTTCGCCTATGCTTACCGCAATGTTCAAGTCTTACAACTTTTGTTGTTTCACGGACACCAGGATGTGGAGAGCCGACTCCTTTCATCAGCATTTTTGTCCAGGGTAGGGCATCCAATTTTTCTTCTATTATTGCATGATGATCCTCAGTATTAATATTTATGATTTTAGCTTTCTGTTACTTTAAGAGGAGCTATGCTGCTAATGCTGTATTGCGTAGGTTCTATCATCTGCACTAGTCTTCCATTGAAAGGTTTTGCCATTTTGTTGTAGGAGTCGTTATGTATATCCTGTTAGATCAGAGTTGTTTGGTGTGATACCTTTGAGAGTCAGATTCAAGAGTGTACAAGCATAGTTGAAAATAATAATGCAAAGCATTTCAGTTCTGCAACCAGAAGGATACTAATTTAAATCACCAGACAGATTTGCTCCATCTAAAATTATCTCATAAACTCTAAAACTGAGGGAAAAAAAACTTTCAATGAGGATCAAATACTGCTAATCTAGGTACCTCATAGCTATAGACCATGATCGTGAAACTAGAATGAGTATTAATAATAATAATAATGTTGTTCTTAGCTGTGTATTGAATCAGTCTTATTGTACAAATATACATTTTTTTTTTTTTAATTATTATTCCTATTACTGCTCCTCCCCTCCAGTCAACAAGATCATGCACGTTTCCCCTCCCCCCCCCACCCCCTCACCCTCCTGCATATTACTCTTTTCTTCCAACACTCCTCGTTCAGGATCGTGAGGTTCAATGTCTTCTCCTTACCCACAAGTCTTCACGTGATATGAGCCACAATATCAACAAAACAGAGATGCGGCGTTTATCGACTCTCCTGGCACAGCAGCCTAGCAGGGGCACAGATCCTGTAGAATTGTCTCAACCAGATACTGTTGAAGAGCAACAGATAGTACCTCTTAAAGACAACGCAGGCTTTCCAGTGGACAATGATAAAGGTCCACCGACTGAGAGATTTAAAGTGAGCGGGAAGGAGAAAGGAGCTTCAGGCCAAACCCAAGGAGATGGTTCCAAATTACGACCTTCTGATTTTTTTGCCAAAACATCTTTTCGGTCGAGGGGGTCCTCACATGACCCTGATTATAAGCGCAGGTTTCCAACGGTTGCTGTGGCCATGGTGTGGGATAACATCGGGATGCTGAACACTCTGGAAACCTCTTGTCTGGAGGAGGCATGCCGCTTGCACAATCCAATGATGAGTCTTGACCTACACAGGGCAGTCTATCTGTGTGCCATTACAAAGGTTAATTTTTTTAAAAATCAATTTTAATTTCAATTTCTTGTTTTTGTATTTTTCAACCATCATTGGATAAAATTGTTCCTAGGCTGTAAAACCAAATTACTCTCCCTGGACTGGTGCTTCATTTTTATTTACCTTGGCATCTGGCTTTGGAAATTTATAAGTTTTAAATGGTAGAATAATAAAATGATGGTTGAAAATTAGCTTTATTTCTCCTTTCTGCCTATTTGATAATTTGAAAGTGAACTCAAGTGATGTATATTAAATAATATTCTTATGCCTTGAAGTGTTCACAAATGTGATGAATGGGAGACAAGAGAGTAGGTAAAGTAGGAGAAGAGGGGTGGAAAAGGGGAGGGGGGGAGGAGGGGGAAAGAGAGAGTGGAATTATCTCACATATGTTGCTGGTTATAATTTGATCTCTCTGTGAATAAATTTTGGGCCGATTGGAGCTTAAAAAAAAGTCCTACACTCGTACACTTTCAAAGCTTTTCCTTCATGGTCAACAATGTGACAAGTCAGGCCAACATGAAATTGTAGAACAGTCTATTATTTTTTACAAAGGCCCTCACATATAGCACGGCAACACCGTTTGCATTGCAGCCTTTTTATGCCAGTCAACAATTCAAAGCTTAATTCTAAAGACTGCTGGGACAAAATACACAATAATCTCTCTCAGAGTTGTAATAAGAGAAAAGATATACGAGTTAGAAACTGCAGGATTGGAATACATGAAATCTGCGTTGGCTTGTAGCACCTCAGGAGTTGATACTGAGGTGTTTTGAATAGCACAGGCTCTAAAAACCTATGGATCAAGCTCACAGTCTTTCATTCTTTTTTTGATAGTTGAAAAATCTAGATAAGAGCAAAAACATATCAAACCGCCCTCAACATATCAGTTCTTTCATGTTATGTTTGTTCCATAAAGACTCAAAAGGTACATCGGTCTCTTTAGAATTCTAATTAGATGTATAAGATTTATGGGTTGTTTTTTTGTTTAAGATTGCTCCTGCATTTCGCATTCATACTCATTCCATTATGTTGATATTGTGCTTCCCCTTATCCATAAATTTAGAAAGAAATAAAAAAAAAAATAATACACATATAAAGCACAAAGTGCTCAAATAATCATAAAAAGTCTTGGCTCTGAAATTAATGATTTTCTTAAGTATTTGTTAAAACATCAACTTTTTCTATGTTTAATGTGTGTATTAGGTGGACATCTCTAAGAACAGCTTTGAGCAACTTCCACCTGTCCTGCTGGGGCTGCCGTCTCTAGTGATACTCAAAGCCTCTAGGAACCTCATCTCTAGTATTTCCGAAGACTTGGCCGTGTCAGTAAATTTACCTGCCCTGGAGGAACTTCATCTCAATGAGAACAAACTCACTCACATTCCAAGGTAAATTGTTATTATTCTGTCTGCAAGGATTAGATTTATAGGGAGTTACAAATATGTAAATTAATTATAAAAAAAAAAATCCGTATTTTTAGGTGGGTTTTGAGGTATTGTAACCAGTTCGGATGGAATTTCGTCAGAAGTTTGAACTTTAAAAAAAAAACAAAATGTGAAAGTAGATAGACTACTCTGCTTCTCTTTCAAATGATCAAAAAACTGACATCTGGTAAAACCCATGAATTTTTTTCTATAAGTAAGAAACTCGGAAAAATACATTTTTCAAAATGTCAATACCTTCAGATATGATTATGGTAACATGTGTTTCATTTGGGCTGGATGCATGAAAAATCTTGAGTTTGTTTGAGTCAGCAAAGAGCTATATACTGAACGCCTCTTTGAACTAATTGTCTCAGTGCCTTGCAACTATGTTAAGGTCATTAATATCCTGCAAAATATGAAATGTAAGCAAGGTAAGTTAGACAGCTTCAGCGAACAAACATCACTTGTAACCGGTTGAGTGGGCGAGCTGGTACATAGTTGAATTGACCCTAGTTATAATTCAAGGTATATAAAATGATGTAGCTGTTGGAAGATTTTTATAGTTTAAAGAGTAACAGAGAAAACAGACAGAGAAAAAAAGGATACAGCAAAAGTCATTAGATTAAATTTGTCACTGACATTTATTTAACCTGTTTTCTCCTGCATTAGCCACAGTCACTTGTACATAATTAGTTTTTGAATTGTCAAATCTCCAATTTGTAAGTTTAAATGAACTGGTAGTCACTTCCTATGGCATTCTCTTTTCTAAAAATGTCCTTGATAGGATAATTTTCAGATGTCTCAAACTTTCAACTGCTTTGAAATAAAAAAAATTATTTTTTTTTTCTTTTTGTTTGCACATATTTTGCATTCTTATACTTAAGGTGCAGTTACTGTTCTTCGACACATTTTTATGTCTTGAGTTTCGGATCATACATACCGAGTTTTTTTTTATAAAAAAATTGTGACATAAGAAATTCTGCTGTATGTTTAAGGTAATCTTTAGAAGGGTCTTTCTAATGAATTGAAGATAGATTTCTGTTCTTTTCGTTTGCTTGCAAATGAGGGTGAAACGAACTTGATGTATTGTCCTCTTTCACCACCAGATTTCTGTTCCATCTTCCCATGCTTAAGTATTTGGACCTTTCCGTAAATCGCCTGACTGAACTTCCCGTAGAGATGTGGGAGACCCCAGCTTTGGTCACTCTGCGTCTGTCAAGCAATGCCTTGTCTTGCCTGCCAACCTCTGTGTCCTCTCCTGCAGGAGGTCAAGGGTCAGGGTCCAGCCAGCATGTCTCCAGGTGGCAGCAGCAACAGAAGGAAAGCCGTCAGAGGCGAAGATCCTCCTCGTCTTCTTTCCAGTCTCAATCCCGGCTTTTCTGCTCTTCCTCCACTGGAGCAGTGTCAGGCTACGACACAGGTTGTGACACTCCAATCTATATTGTTGGTGCCAATGCAGATGATCCTGTGGACTTCCTTCTTTTATCTCCACAAGGTAAGGAAAAAAAAAGGATTAGAGTGTGGACAACTCAATCAATCACTGCTTAAGAATGTTGGGTGTTCTCCATCAACTACTTAAGTCTGTTTTGGGACTTAAGTAAACTCATTTTTTTTTTTTTTTTACTAAAATTGATGGTACTTACAGTGTGCTTGAATGGAATAGATGCCCGCTTCAGGTAAAAAAAAAATAAAAAAAAAGAATAACAGATTTTATGCATTGTTGTTTTGATTTATTTCAGATAATTTTCTGAACCAAAAAGTGTGCATTCATTTCAGATATCGAAAACTTTATTAATTTGATAGTGGCTGTCTTTGTTTTTCATAATTTCGTTGACTTTTTGCCTTTCAGTTTCTTTTAGCCTCATTTCTTTTGCTTTTAAATTTTTTTCTGGGTTGATAGTACTTATAATGTTACTTTCTTTCTTTCAGAGGTGACAACCAATCCACTTGTACGTGTCAACAAGTGGGGTACTGGTGTAACTGTTGTAGACAGAGATCCTTGGAAAGGTGTCGGGATGCCCTCATCAGGACTGAAACAATTATGGCTGAATCGCAACAGATTCAAAAGCATCCCACCATGTTTGCCCTGCTGTGCTCCCAATCTGGAGGTTTGTGTGAAAAAAACTGTTTAGTGACGCCAGGAAATGAGACAGTTTGGGGCAGAGAAATTTTTGGGCGAATGCAATTTTCCTGAAGAAAGTTTAAAATTTCCACTTTTTATACTGCTCTTATTTCTAACTTTTAATTTTGTTTCAGAAATAAAAACACTTTAACACTTTAAAAAGCAAAGATTTCGAGCCTTCTCAAGAAAAATGGCATTTTCCCAAGTAGTTGTCTGCCGCAGTATGTGGCATCGATACACATTAAAACAGACAGAATGTTTTATTAATTGCATGATTATGATCTGTATACCAATATTTTGTAAATTATGTAAATGGGGTTTCTTAACTCACTAAACACAAATACCAAGTATACATGGCTGCCCTGTTACTTGCATTGCATACGAAAATGGAGAATACTTCAACGTCTATTTTACTTTCCAAACCAACATTTAGTAGTCCAAATCAAGTTTACAGGGAAGGGAAACAACTCTTCTTTTTCAAATTTACTTGTTTGCATATAAATCTATATCTAATCAACCTTTTTCTTTGGCGACTGAAAAAAAGTTAGATCTAGGCTTCTAGACTAGATCTAGGTGTGGCCTTGAATATGTAAAAAATTAATGATAGGATTCTCCAACCTCTCCCAAATTTTTCTGTCAGTTATATTTAACAAGTTCGAACGTGTACATTTTCTCTTGTTTTCTTTTTTTCATCTAAATTATGTGTATCAGTATTGTTACAGTGGGGAAATTTTCAAAACTGACGTGCCTCCAAAAAAAATTCATAAAAAATAAACCAATCATAATTTGTATGTCACACTTAAGTAAATTGCAGAGCAGATAAAAATCTACTAACTCACAAAATTTTGTTTTTCCAATCATGACTTTTTGAAATATGATCTTTAAAATAACCTCAAAGTGGCCAATTGCTCAGAGCATTTATACAAATAAGATGCAGAGCTGTCCAAGTTTTTTAATATCTGTATATCTCATTTTTCTTTCCTTTTTTTTTCATTTAATTTTCCATTTCATCAGATATTGGTAATGTCAGAGAATCCGCTGACATCAGTCGGTCTGATCAGTGACTACCCTGCCGGACTTCTAGAGCTGGATCTGTCACGTACAGGTCTGGTCTCCACAGATCAGTGGAAGCTTGTAACGGACCCAGCGGAGGTAGTCTGTTATGCTCCCGTGGCAAGGTGATTCCACCACATTTTTTTGATTTTCATTTCTTTAACACTGCTGCAGTTGGAATCATCAGGTTATTTCCGCTCAACTATGCAACAGTTGAGGCAAAAGAAAATATTGAATGTAATAGAACACAAGTTAAAAAGAAAGCCCTCATACTCAAGTGATTTTCCCCCTTTTCAATAATTCTCAAAGGGTTATAAGTCACTTGATGGCGTAGTTAAGTTTTCTGTTCATTTCATTTTATCGTTAATGAACTTAAAGTCAGTGATTAAGATCTAAAGATTTTTTAAAGGCTAACTTTCATTAACCCAGCAACACTAGGTGTTGCGTACCTTGCATCACATAGTTTATGTGATATGAAACATATTTCTAACTTTGAGCAGCTTCTACTTTGCCCAACTAGATTGCATAAAAAATTAGACAAAGCTGCAGCTGCTATTTATTATTTTCAAATTTTTCAATCAGTTATAAACCCTTATGGAGTAGTTATATAGAAAGTGATGGTGAAATTCCATTTCTAATGTATAGATCTAGATTTAAACGTTTTTCTCATCCTTACTTTTTACTTTGATCACGAGCAACAGATATTGGCTGCAAAAAAGTATCAGTAAATTTAGTTTGAATTTTTTACTCTCAAAGTAATTGAAGGGCATATTTTTAAAATTCTGAACATTTTTTTTATAAAAGGCAAGTGCACTTTTCCTGAGCCCCAGTCTTGATGTGTTTAAATGGTTTTCTGATTTGAAACAAGTCCTTTGGCTTGGCATTACAGAAATGAATAAGATGAGTTCAAAAATGGCATGAAAGTAGTACTGTCTTTCTCCAGCATATTAAGTCCAGTATTTGAAATAAGAGAACATGATGCTATCTAAAAACATGTTATAAAAATTAATTTAATTTAAAAAAAAAACTAAAAAAAAAAATCACACACTCAATACGTATCGTATTTTCAATTTTTTGTTCATTTTTAATAAACAGGAACCAAAAGTGCAGATTATATATTTTTAAATCAATTGTATATCTCATGAAAACATCAAGTCAAATAAATGCAGCTTCAATTGTTAGAAATCATGCAAATGCTTGACATTCTTAAAGTAGCGCAATGTGTGTCAAGGCATAAATATGTTCTTTCTTTTTTATCTTTTGCCATTTCTCACAGCTTACAGTCGGCCAAGTGTTCAGTCATCTCCTTAGATGGAAGCTTTAGCAGTCCTGGCACAAATCGTGTTCAAAAGAGGAGCAGCAGTACATCTGCCGCAGGATTTGACATGGGTGGAAGTAAGCTTAATTTTGGGTGGAAAGATTTTGACGCAAAAGCAACAATTGCTATCAATGGTTTTGTTTTTTGTCATATTGAAACAGACAAGTATTTGTATTGAAAAATTCTGGAAATTCGCTGATTTTTAGAAATTGTCTAGTTTAACAGGCAATATGCCTTTGGTGTTCTAAACAAAAAGATTGCAACTGCTTTTTTGCTGCTCCTGAGGCAAGGGCTAAATGCAACTTACTCTTTCAAAGCAAACATCAATTTTAAATAGCTGAAGCTGTTTATTGAACTTCGTCACCCTCAATGTCAAAGAAAATGCTCTTTGAGTAAGGCATCCAATGCTTCAATCTTCCATCCAATGAGAACAATGCATTCTAAGCAAAGGCAAAATATTGAACTCTGATATTATTGTCTGAAACCATGAAATATAATACATTCTGATGCTGAAACCATCATTCTGATCGCCTTTTTCAGGAGGTAATTCATCAACCTCATCGTCTCCTGGCCCAAGAGACATGATGTCCTATTCCCCACCCTGTCCTCACCGAGGCCACTCCAGCTTGGTGCGACTAGAAAAACTCCACCTGTCCTTTAACTATCTAACCTCTATAGCTCTGTCCAAAGCGAAAGATTCGTCTAAAGATTCACGCTCTTTAGATACCAACAGCGTAAGTTCAAACTCAACTTTCTTGTTTATTCTGTGGGACATGATTTTTTTTCAAATCTTTTTTTTTTTTTTTTTTGTGTATAAATTGTTATGGGGTTGCCCCAAAATCTTGTTTTCTTTATTTTCAATGAAAGGTCATCGCGGTTGTCGCCTTTAAACGTAGCATTATGAAATTATAAATTCCATGTATCAAGGTAAGAGATTGGCGAGTTTGAATATTTTGTATCATAAAAAAGAAAAAAACACCTCAAAAAAATTTCTAAGACTTGAGATTGATTCTTTTCACGAATGGACATACTTATTTTTTTACAAAATTAAAAAAAGTGCAGTTCAGTTCATCAGATTTTTTTGGTCTCCAAATTTTTTTAAAATTTATACCATAAAGCATCAAATTTCTTTTGCAGTGTTCATCAAAATGTTTTTTTTTTTTATCTCTGGTTTATTCTTTCTTAACAGTGGTGCAGAATTATTAATGTGGGCAGAAAGTTAGTGGTAGTGGTTAATAACAATAAACTAAATTAGCAAAATTGCAGGGTGTTTGTTAATTTCAATAGCAAGCCTGATCTACACTTCATCATGATTATACACCATGCACCAACTTTGTAAGTTGCTCATGAGGTGTTGATATGTAAAAGAACACTTTTCTGAGCATCAGAGAATCAACATAATTGTCAAACAGGATTACACTTCAAACTCTTTTCTTTTGCATTGCCAAAGTTATAAACAAACTTACAATTACACCTCTCTTGACTTTTTACGAATTTTTTAGTTCCATCTGCTAGACCTTTCCACAGCTTTTCCTTTTTCACCTTACATCTCATGATTTCTCTCTCATGTCAAAGTTTTGGAATTAGTTCAATAAATGTGATTAATTTTACTGTACTGGTCCCTTTAACAGTGCATTCAATTATTCCATTTTTGTGTTTCTGGTTTTGAACAAAATAATGCCTTTACCCTTTATTTTTTTCTTAGATATGCAGCATGGAATCTGAAGAAATTCAAGGTCGGTTGCTGTTTCCAAACATTTCGGAGCTTGATCTAAGCTGCAATAAACTCACTTCTCTCTCACCTGATATTGGAGAGCATGTCAGCTTAAAGATCCTAACTTTGAGAGG
The DNA here is from genome assembly GCA_033675545.1 of Elysia crispata. Taxonomy (NCBI): domain Eukaryota; kingdom Metazoa; phylum Mollusca; class Gastropoda; family Plakobranchidae; genus Elysia; species Elysia crispata. Next base: position 100,717 of record JAWDGP010003789.1, read on the forward strand.
GAATACCAAGCTGAAAGAGGTATATTCTTGTGCTTAATGACATTATATTGTATATCTTTTTCTTTATGGATGGCCATTTCTTTATATTTTTTTTTGTCCTTTATTAAATTTATGACGATTAACAGTTAAGCTTAGAATAATGTCTGATGTTGGATATCAAATCTTAGGCATCTACCACAAAAACTTAATATGCACTAGTTCAGTAATATATATATAAAGCTTAATGGGGTAAATATTGAGATAACTTTGAAAGCTCAGAATCCCATTTACTAAAAAAAAAAAAAATCTGCTTTTTACCATTAGGCAGATAGCAAAAAGTTACACTTCATGAATCTGAGCTTAGTTTTTATGTTAATACACAAACTGTTTCAGGATTGGTATTCTTTTGTTCAGCAAAGATAACCATGCATGTTTTTAATATCTTGCTGCCTTAGGTTTCAATAAAAGTGTGGTTTCAGATTTGCAAATGCATATCTCTTCCAGTTGCCTCCTAAACTCGGTCTTCTCAAGTCCTTATGGAAATTAGAGCTAGAGCTGTGCCCATTGGATGGAGCCATTCAAGACTTCATCTTGAATTCTAGATATCCTGTGAAAGATATCCTTGGATTCTTGCAGTCGGTTCTTGAAGAGTAAGTTTGCAGTCAGGTTTTTAGGCTCCTCAATGAACTAATTATTTCTGTACCGTTTTAGTTTTCTATGTTTGATCAAAAGTTCAAGACAACCTCCATTTTTCTGTGACTGTGTTGTCTGTCCATAATGAGTTTTAGATTTGAATATGCCTAAACCACCACTGAAGCTCCTCTATGGCTAGGCTTAAATAACAAGGCAATATGATTTTGTACAGGTATTTGTATTAATTTTTTTTTTAAATTTCCATCTTAAATTTTACTAATTTTTTTTTGTTACAGGTCAACAGTGTACAACTCAATGAATCTGATGTTTGTTGGTTTTCACAGCATTGGAAAGACATCTTTGTTACAAAAACTGTGTGAAAGAGGTCGCACATTGCAAAAATCAACAGTATGAATATTTAGCTCACAGTGAATAGTTATTACTAGTAGTTACAGCTTTAAGGCACAAAAGTTGATATTATTGATCAGTAGAAACTCTTGTATGCGGAGGAAACTATGAGAATGATTGAACACTTTGTTGTTTGTGCTTGCAGAATTTTGCCTTTGTATGTAATTTAGAGAGCTTCATATCAGGTCTAGAATTGATGCTGTTTTCATTGCCATACTAATGATTTTGTCTACAAGCATTTTTGACCATTGTGTTGTACTGCGGCTTTGGTCAATATATTAAAAAGAAAAAAGCCAACAAAAAAAAACACGTCAAGAGAGTTTTTGTCATATATAATTGGTCTAATTCTAAATGTTCTTTTTTATTGTTATACTACTTTGTCTTTGCTTCTCAGGTAAACAAGATTTTTCTTTGGGTTGTGTTAGCTGCCCATCTGTAGGAATAATGGTGTTCTCTGTCTTGAGATGAAGCCATTTTAACCTTTGAATGCTTTTTAATTCTTACCAATCTATCTGACAAAAAATGTGTAACGATTTTGTCTTACTTTTCAGCATTGGCGTGATCGAGTAAACAAGGAAGTGGGGAAAAAACAGACAACTCTCTTGTCCACAGTTGGTATTGATATCAATGAGCTGCTACTGGAAAAGAGGACCAAAGGACCTGTCGTTTTCAGGACTTGGGACTTTGGGGGTCAAGTTAGTTCATTTTTTTGCTGCTTGCTTTTTTTTAAATTTATAGCTAGAGATCTTGATAATGAAATATATTGTTTTTCTTGCATTCCAAGTTTTTTTTTAAGTTAATTAAACAAACAGTAAAATTCTCTCAACATTTGTTGACATTTGTACAGGATAAACAAGATGGTCGCAGTTTAAACCCTTCTCATTTTGAAGTGAAGGGGAAGGGGGGGGGAGAAAGATAAAAGCAAATATATTAACATTGTAAATAAAGAATAGAATAATATTTAGAATCATTTTGAATTTGCTGATGAAACAACACTTTTTTCATATTTACATCTTGTTTTTAGAGAAAAATATCCATTGTTTCAAGGTAGAACTTTTCTTTTTCTTTAGCAGATTAATGAATCAATATTTACGCAGAATGAAACACACCTTATGTATGTTGAGATGGATTTTTTTTTTCCTCTCCTGCACATTTTCAGAAAGAATACTATGCCACTCATCAGTATTTCTTGTCTCCACGATCCCTTTACCTGGTGGTATGGAGTATCATTGATGGGGAAAGAGGAGTGGAAAGTCTCCTTCAGTGGCTCATTAATATACAGGTAACTCTCCTTTGTCTTGTCACTGAATAACCTGTTTTTGAGTTCAAAGACTATCATGCCCGGTGTCGTACTAATTGTACCTCATCCAAATTCAGACAGAAAAATAATATTCGAACAAAAAGCAAGCACTGAAATTGCTAGATTTAAGGGACACCTGTCGAGACAAATCTTTGATAACTTTAATGCCTCAATTGTAAAGTAAAAAGGCAATGTGGTAGTCTTTGGTTTGTTAAGAATAACTTTTTTTTTTAATTCTGTAAACATGTTTCTGAAAGTTTTTATGTTATAATGGCTGTTTATGTTTACATAATCAATTAATCTAAAGTTTGATCTGAGCTTTGGTAAGACATATCACCCCCTGAACAAAGATACTTATAATCATTATCATTTGGGTGAAGTCAAAGTCCACATTTTCATTTTTTTTTACTGGTAATTATTCATGTTTCTGAAAATTCAATAGTTTGTTGTCCTAATGCAGTGTCTTTTGTCCTCTGTCTCTGTGCAGGCCCGTGCTCCTGGTGCACCAGTCATTATTGTGGGCACTCACTTGGACATCTTAAAGGACAAAGCTACTCGCCGCAACTTCCCTGAAGATTTTGAGGAATCCATGATGTTGCTTATCCAGAAGATGTTCCTCTCGAACCCTGAACCTGACAAAAGTGGCCTTCCCAACATCTTGGCTGCTGTGAATGTCAGCTGCAAGACTGGGGAGAACATCCGCATTTTGGTTGATATGATCTATGAAAATTCCTTTGAGCTCAAACATCCTCGTAAGTTTGAGACGCAGGCTAAAGTGGCTTTAGCTGGCAGAAGCATTTTTTTTGAGCATTTAAGATACCTATCGGTTACAAAATCAATAGCTGCATATAAGATTTTCTCTAAATAAAATATACCTTTTGTTCTCCTTTTTTTATAAGCTGTGTAATAAGTTGCTGTCAGTTAACTTAAAATATAAGTGATTGTGGTTTTTTTTTTAACTAAAAATAGCCAATTCAAGAGCCTTCATGTGAGTGGGAAGCACCGTGTTTTGTTACTTTTTTTTTTTTTGCTTTTTACTTTACACATTCTCAGATCTAAATGGTGTTTATCTCCCATTATTCACTCTCATTTCTTGAGTTGTAATTAAAATTTGGAGCAAGCTCAGTGCTCTTTTGATGGCATGATTGTGTTGATTTCAGTGAGCAAGTTCAGATGATAAAATTGTCCTCAATTTTGTATATTCAAAATGTCTGAAAGGCTAGGAGAGAAAAGCTTGGGGACATTTTGTGTCCGTTTAAAGATTTTATATTTTATAAGCTCTCCCATAAATCAAATTTAAAGCTGCATTTAACACTGTTATGCAAGCAAACATTACGAACAATTCTTAACAACTTTCATTGCAGCTATTGCAGACTCAGATAAAAGTTTATTTCTATGACTGTCAAATCTGCAGGATCAAGAACACAGCACCTTATAGGGCAGAAAATTCCCAGGAAATACCTTCTTCTTCAAAGCATAATAAGAGAGCTGGCTTTTGAGAGGCTGAAATTAGACAAAGAGCCAGTCCTGAACAGATCAAAATACACGTAAGTAAAAAAATATTTTTTAAGGTTGTAGTAAAAAGTTCTAATCTCTTTTTCAATATGAACTTCTCTATATTTGTATTTGAAAATTAAAAGGGAGTGAAGATTCCTTTAGATACCTTAAAGCCAGTGGATATAAATGATCTCAACCCAGTGCAAATTTCAGCAATATATTTAAACTGTTATGTGATGCTTGGACATTATCGGTAAATGTTTGGTTTCCCCTTTTGATCACAGAGCAAGTGATTTACGTCCAAGGTTGGCATCAAGGAAGCTTATTCAGTTATCGATCATTTTCATGCTGTTTGTGCAAAATGAAATGTAGAGCTTGAGATGCAATTCAGATTATCATGAATGTATACATGTTAGTTTCATGTAAATTTGACATGATGAAAACATCTTAAATCCTGTTTTGACTCTCTATTTTGTTTCAAGTTCGTTAACTTTTTTTTTTCCTCACGCAATTCTTCTTATGAAATTTACAAGTATATGACAGAATTCTTTAACTTTTCTATATTTGTTTATCACAGACTTTGTGTGCAAAACAAGATGATGGAACATGGTGTCACGTTCAGAGATGTGGAGGAGCTGGAGCAAGCCACCAGATTTTTGCATGAGAATGGTACGGCAGTCAAATTGAGTTTATCTAGAACATGTATGTGCTGATATAGAGGAGTGGGAGCTTCCATAGGGTTGGTCCCAATAGGGTCCTTTTTGTTTTACAGCTTCACTCATTATCTGATAATCAGAGAATAATGAGTTCAAGGTTAATGGTGTATAGTAAGGTCAAAGTGTCTGCCTGAAGCAATCTGAAATTACTATGGCAGAACATTGGTGTGCTCTTACTATTAAAACAGTGAAGAATAAATGAAAATGCACCTTTGTAAAGTTAACATTCCTTTTGTATTATTGCAGATCATTATTTTGTATGTTTTCTTTTTTTATAGGTGTATTATTTCACTATGATGACCTCCCACTCAAGGATTTATTTTTCTTGGACCCACAGTGGCTTTGTGATCAGTTGGCAAAGGTCATCACTGTAAAAGAAATAAACAATTTTGCTCAAAGAGGTGAAAGAAAATGCCTTTACATTTATCCTCTACCTTTAACTATTGTTACAAGCAATAATTACAGGCTAATAATTTTTATTTAACAATGCTTATGGTTTCTGGTTTTCTATTTCTTCTACTAGTTGCTAACATGGAACAAAGGAATTCTCATCCATATTAAACATGTTTAGATTTGCATTTAAATCATGTCTCAGAATCGTTTTATTTCCCTGCCCCCCACCTTTTTTTTTTCTTTTTTAGCTTGCTTTTCATCAATTTTTAAATTAATCACATATTTCAAAATAATTTTAGAAAGAGTGAGACTGTTTACATACTCAAAGAAAATTAATGAAAATTTTGAATAAAATATGTAATGGAGCAAATTGACTTGCCTTCACGTTTTGATTAATTAAATTTCTATACCAAACCGCAAAGGCAATTTGGAAAAAAAAATTCCTTACAGCTTTTTTTTTTTTTTTAAAATTGAAACTTGATGAATAAAAAATTTTGCAATGAGAACCAAGTGAACTCAAGTACAGTTGGCTGATTTTCTTACTGATGCAGTGCCTGTGAAGAATGATTTACTAATTCTTATTTATATTCTTTTTTTATGAGTATATTGGAGTATTGTTTGCACTTAGCGTTTCATTACTATTCATCTGCATCTTTTACATTTGTTTTTACTTTTTTTTTTTTATTTCCTTGCTGGAACTCAAAGGTGTGATGCGCTTGAAAAGCCTTGAGTTTCTATTCAAGTCAGCTAGGAGTCAGATTGGTGACTACATCACAAACCTCCTGAACAAATTTGAAGTTGCCCTCCAGTTTGATAAAGAATACCTGCTTCTTCCATCCTTGTTGCCTACAGAGACAGAGTTGCTTGAAATGGCCCGAAGGAAGAGTGATGTTAGGGTAAGGTCAAAGTTTTCTGACCCTTTCTTGTACCTCTTTTATAGGGTTATATGTTGTGGGCCCCGTGGCTCACGAGTGGGCTATGAAATCTACAGTGACTTTGGATCAGGGATTTGTTCTAGAAATAATTGATCAGCTCAATAAAGCCAGTTTTCTTAGAGGGGCAATAGAAATTTATCATCTGCTCCATGGCTGATTTGTTAGCATATTGTGTATTTTTTAAATCCCTGGGCTTCTACCAATGTAATCATTATTGAAAAGCTGGGCCTTTGTTTTGGCTGTTTTTTTTTTCTATTTTTTTTGAAGAAGTGCTCCCTTGAATATTTGAACGAAATTTAAGCAATACTAAATGCATTTTAAGTTAAGACGGAAGAAGATCTACAATCTCTTAAAAGGTCCTGCAGTTTTTAATCATCATTAATATTAATAGAAACCAGAATTAATATCCATGTGTACCCATGTGCAATATCATTTGCTTGTTAAGCGAAAATGTTTTATGAAAATTTTAGCACATCCATAACTTTTTAATCAAAGCTGACGTCGTAATTTTTAGTTTAAATATTGGTTGTTTTTTTTATGTTGTATTTAGATCCCTTTGAGAAAGCCGTCAGAATCCAGTGTAGGACTTGGTGTGGATGACCAATCGTCGGGACATGTCACTCTTAGATCAAAGCGTTCAGGGCGGACATTAGCAGAGGGTCTCCCTAAGGTCTTGCATGTTGGCTCTTCTGTATTTTACACTGGCTCGCATGTAAGAGCACCTCTGTGTTAGCTTGCTTTACACTCACAAAAATAATCAATATGCTTATGTAATTGAGCTCCTAAATATTTCAAAGAGCTTTCTATGAGAAGCAGTAAAAGATAAAAGACTAAAAAATCTATCGCACACATTTCTTATTTTTTTTTAAGGTTAAAGTAATTCAAGAAATTGTTCATTTTTTGTTAATTTCTGTCTTGCATTTCTGACAACAAAATACATAAAACAAATATCTGATTTAGTTGTTTTGGAAATGACCACAATTTAAATATGTGTATTTTATGTGTCTACAAAATTAAATGGTAAAAATTTCATGTTTCTCTTGCTGACTGTAACTGCTGCTTTTGTCATGTAAGCTGAATTATAATCCCAGAGCTATAACCAAAGTAATAAAAAGATACAATGTAAAACTTGACAGCTAGTGCCGTAGTGGCAATCTTTTGTGGATCTCTATTGATTAGAGTTTAAACAGTTTTTCATTGTTTAAAGCCTCATCTCACCTTTGAAAGGAACAAAAAGGCATAGTGGAAACCAGTAAGGCATCATTTGGTAAAGTCTTTACCACATCAGTTTCTCTTATTTTTTTTATGACTAATGATAACATTTTTTTTATTTACCCTTTTTATTTCATTTTCTGTAAAGCACCTAACCTTACAATTGTTCTTTCTTTTTAAATTTTATTCAGTGTTTAACTTTTCACTTTAAGTGTTGTGCTTTGCTTTCACTCATAAGTTTTTATTTTAGATTTAGTCTAACTCGGTGTAGAAATTGACCTCTTTTTTGTTTCTTTGGTTTTTTTTTTATGCCAAGTTGTATTTTTATTTTACAATTCAAATGTTGATGGTTTTTTTTAATTGTTTGAAACGCTCCTTAGCCAACATTAATGCAGAAATCGATTTATTTTGCTTTTAATATTTTATGAGTATAGTGTAGGGGAGGTAAGGAATAAAAGGGAGTAGTAGCTATAAATTTGATTCCTGCTTGAAAAGTATCCTCCGAAAAAAATTATTGTGCTCAAGACATAAATATAAAAACCAGCATTATGAAATAAAATCATGCATTTTCACTGCAGTTTTCTTTTTGACAAAGTTGTTTGAGGGCAGTAACATCTGACTCACAAAAACACTTCATGAAATATCTTTTGTTTTGTACTCTATGACATCTTCTTTTATAATCATTACCCATTGAGATTTAAAGTATATTTGATTTCATTCTGGTATCTCTTCCCCCTCCCTTCTTTTTGCTCCTTTTTTCTTCAGATCTATCAAGAACCGGTCAGTCTGTCCTCACTGAGGGATTCTTCCCTCTTGACCCTTCTGGCTGTGAACCCGACCAGCAATCCTATTTTCTCTCTCTGCCGTCTCTACTTCATGACCTATTTTCCTAGCGGCTTTTGGTCACGTCTCATCACTCGTGTCCTAGCGGACGGATCTTTCTACAATATTGTTCGTGACCTGTTTCACTTGCCTGTGGACCTTCTTCACCGCAGTCCTGAGGTAAAAGTCCAATCTGAAATGTAGGCTAACGATCTAGTTGGAATTATAGATTGGATATAAAAGTATAACTATTTCTTTTTCATTGCATCAGTTCCTTTTTTTCCAATTGAGTCTTATCTAATTTATTATTACTATTCTCAAAGTGAAACTGTGAGGTTGGTATATTTTTTGTAATACTTAGATGCAATATTTCTGGCCAAGACATAAACCCTGCTACTCACTTTGAGTCCAGGACCCATGGTTTTTTAATCGATACGATTGACACAAAGTAATATGACTTTTCATAACGACATGTTTACTTTTTTTTTTTTTTACAGATACTGAGAGAAAAATATTTTAATATCATTTTCGTATGAAATGTCTTTTATTATTTTTCACTTGTGTAATTTTTGCTATGACACGAGAAATTGCTAACATTGTGGATTGAGATTTTTTTTTTCTCTTCCTGTCATTTAAGGTTAAAGTATTGGCCGAGAGAGGTCCTGAATGGAGATGTTGGCAGACTGGTTTTGAGCTGTTCTATCTAGGCTTTGAAGTGATGAGAATAAGAGAAGTCTTCTTCTCTACATCATCTTATTTCTGTGATTACAGGTATGTTTTTACATCATTGCACTTTAATTTTTATGGACTGAACATTTTTGAACAATTTGCCTTGCCTTTCTCAGGAATTGAAATTTTGTTCTTTCTATTATTGATGTTCTTTTTTTTACATGAAGTAGTTTTATAATTTTTATTTGTGGAAGTTAGATTTAAGAAAATGTGTCATCATCTTGAAAAACCCATTTAAAGTGAAAAAATATTGTTTCTTAATTTTGTAATCATGGGACAGGGTAGAAATTAAGGAAAAAGTAAAATAATCAAAGTGCATTCATCTTTCAGGGTCCCTTTTCTGCAACATTGATTGTTATTTCATATAGTTTTTAGCTAAAAATGAAAAAAAACCCAAAGGACTTGGGTTGTTTTGGGTTGTTGTTTTTTTTGGTGTATTGGGCCACAAATCCTATCTGCATTTATCTTGAAAAGGGTATGCTTGATATCATAAGTTATAAATCTTGACCATTAAAAGAAGTAACAATAATGTCAGCCAATACATTGTCTTGAGTCTTAATAATGCAATGTGGGAGTTTTGTTTGAAAAAAATAATTGATTTTATGTAAGATATAGCTAATCTATTTCTTGTATATTTTATGCTTTAAAGCCAGTGCAGAATCAAGTGCAGCATAGACAATGAATGGTCCTTCCTGGATGTTTTGAATAGCAAAATTTTGGAGATTACTTTCCCTACGGATTCCTTAAAGTTTCATGTTGCTAGCAAGGATGGGCCTCAGCTTCAGGTAAACAGTCGTTTGCATCAAATTATTTATCAAAGTCTTTTCAATTAGTCACATAACTAGATTTGCTTGCCGATCTGTTCTACAGAGTTCACTGAATAGAGGGCAGTCATTCTTTCCTTTTACGCTGCTTGCCTAGAAAAATCCGTAATATGTTGTGCAGCTTTTTCTTTGATAGATGACGGCTTGGATTTGTAATAGATGACTTTTCCTCTTTTTTTTTTCTCCAATATAATGCAAAATTTTTCAGAAAATATTATTTTGCCACATCATAACTGATTTGAATGCGCTTAAAAAGTGAACGTTTTTACATAACACAATCAGTTTAACATTTTTATACGTTATTTGAAAAATCCAAAAATCTTGGGATGCAAGAAAATTTTATACATCAGCTTAAGCATTTGATGAAAATAGTGTAGCTTCCAATTGAGCTTATCTATTAGGAGAGACATAATTGGCAACAATAAGATAAAAGTATGTATATGTGTTTAGGTATATAATTGTTAATCAGGTTTTACCAAGCAGCGCTCAACAAGCCATGTGAACACCACAGACTCACTTCATAAAGGGGAAATTCATATATCATGAAAGACAAGTAAAAAGGTTTAAAAATCAATATAGAGATCTTGTTGAGGTTGAATGATGGACATTCTGCTTTTGGATCAGGATGTTTGATGTTCAAATCCTGGCTTGGCCATATGCACTGTTGGATCCTTTAAAAAGTTCTTTTCACATATTTCCTTACCTCACTTTATTGGTAAATGATTAATTGGGTATAGGCAGTAAGAGATCTTGTCAATATGCTAGAGTGACATGCTGATTTAATAGCTGCTCTTTTGTAAGTTCAGAAAGGCATCAATTTGCTTATGGCCTATCAGAGAACCTATAGAAAAAAATGTTCATTTATTTCCTGTGGGCTTTAAAACATGACAAAACAATCATTCCTTGCACCAGACACTAAATTCATACATGGGGTAAATTAAGGAAAATCTCGTAAAAGCACTAATCTGAATCTAGTTTCAGGATTGTAACTGTACACCCCCAATTCTAAGTGCACAGCACTAAACACCAAGTCAGTGGCACCGTTCCAATCTATATATATATATCTTGCACATTTCAAAACTGCTGATCTCATTGCTGTGTTGATGACGAATCTCATTGTATTTTATTATGTGTGTGTGTGTAAACAGAACCTCGATGAGTCAAAACCATCAAGCATTGTCTACCGTGAAGAAGTTGCCACAACAAAACTGCTGGTCAAGATTGTAGAGCATGTTGACAATCTATTGCAGGTAAGAGTAGTAAATGATTCTGCATCTTTGAGGTTTGCAAGTCAAAGCTGGTAAATTATTATTGAAGATCATACTTCAGAAAAAAATAAATTAGTTTGAGATATGTAATACTTCTAAAGAAAATTTATTAAAGATCAGAAAACTGATTATATTTTGACAATTTTCATTCTATTGTTAAGTATTTGGAGTAAAGGAAGAATAAAATGAGGTCGATTAGTAATCAGCAGTCCTATCTTATATGCTAAAGACCTTTAAGACCATTTTTTTTTCAAGTGTTATTATTTTAATGTGTAATATTTTCATATGAATTGTGAAATTGTATAAGGTTTTTGGATTTACCGTTTGTATCTCATCATTGTTCTGATTTCTTTCTCTCCTCTAACCATCCTCTCTCCTCCACCTAATCCTCAGGACTGGTACCCAGACCTTGGCGAGCAAAGATTTAGCCAAAACTGTGAGGGCAGATACCTTGTGACTCGCGTGGTGCCATGCCCTCAATGCCTACACCAGGAGATGATTCGACAGAAGCGCTCTCAGAATGACGTCAATCCCTGGTTCTTCTTGAATCCAGATGTTCCGGATATGTGCATGCCAGTTGTTGTGTCAGATAAAGCTAGAGCTAGTTCGGGGGATGTAAGTTCAGCTTCAATGAATGGAACAGGATTGAGAGGAAGAAGCCAGACTATGCCTAATGGTGCTCTCGACCCTCAAGATGGAGGATCAGAGGCTGTCGACAATCTCCCCGTCACTCGTCCAAGGTAGCAGCAATAAAATTTAGGCTGTCATTACTTTTACAATACCCTATAAGCTAAACTAGGCTGTTTTATAATGAACTATCATTACAAGATAAGAGAGATCTAGAGGTTTTTTAACAATTAAGAACTACTGCATTGGGGCATAAATCATTTTTATTTAAGGGAGGCATAGTTGCTTGTATCCTAACGCCAAGATTCCATTTCCAGCTTTCTTCAGCTGTGGTGTATAAATATTCATGAGCATTGGGTGATGGGAATTGTGAAGCAATGCCTCAACATATGATTGAGTGTATATCATTATTTCATTTTAAAGAATTAATCAACAACCAATAAACACCTTAAACATTTTTTCTGGCTCAGCTGATTGGTGCTCTACCAAAGACTTTTTTCTCATGATTGTTATGCCACCTGATGAACATATAATAATAGTGTCAGGCTTCAATTCCTAACAAAAGCTCAGGTAATTTATATGTATATTGCTCTTGTATATTTCTCTAGTGTGTGGTTACTTGAATGTATATGGTGCTAAGAGTTTTTTCTTTACGAGCAGCCAGCTTCTCACAATCTACAGTACACAATTCTTTGTTATGCGTTGGGGTGCAATTATCTTTACTTTTAATTAAATGAAGGAAGCCTAAAACCACTTTTTTCTCGATTTAAATGACTCTTTATTTATTTCTCTGTGTCCATAAAAACATTCATTCTCTGTGAACACATAAAAAAAAAAGCTTGGCATCAAATGACATATCCTTTTTTTTCCTGTTCCACAGGACACTGACGGAGGGTCAAACCTTCATCTACAATATCGACAACCCAGACAGTGAGTCTGTGGTGTTCACATGGCTTGTTGAGCGCTGCATGTTAGATGTTCTGGAGGGAGTTGACTCCGTGTGCCCAATGCATGGCTCTGTGTCCCCTCTCTATCTCCTCGGTTCTAGGGAAGGCCTCACTCGACAGCAGTTTGTTACACCAGATGTGGTAAATTGAGCTAGAGGCATTTGGCCTAGTTTCCTCAATTCCCTGTTCCATTTTTCTTCTTTGAAAAGGAAAAAACAGATTCTGGCATTTTACTAACTTCAAGACAATTTGATTTTTGCAAATTCTTAAGATTAAATAGTAAGATTATCTACTTTAATGATAGATTTCACTTTTGTTTTACCTTCTTTTTTTACTGAGTCATGTTTTCTTCTTTGCACATTTTGTGAAACCTGTGAGTTTCAAATTTTCTCATGTCAATGACCAAAGACATAATTCATCTTGATGGTATATTATAACAATTTAACCTTAGAAATCTGGTTTCATCCATCATAAAAATGTTCATTTGACCCTCAAGCAATTTGTTTACCTTCGATTCTAGATGTAAGGTGAAATATGTAAAGCCTGATAACAAAAATTTGAAAACTTTCTGGTGCAGGGGTTGGATATATGTTTGCATGGCAAGCTTATTAAAAAAAAAGGCAATAAGCTTTCACAAAGAATTATGAGAGTTATAAGTCTGAAATACTTCAGTCGATCAATTTTAACGATACAAACACATCTGAATAAGATAAAAGGCATCGAAAATATTTTTCTCCTCTTGCCACTTCTATGATAAAGCACAAGGATATTATAATATCACAACTTATCTCTCATTCTGCCAGGCTTTCCAAGATCAGTTTCAGGACTTACTGCTCCCAACCTCCTCTCATCTGGACATTGGACCCTGTGTGGGCAAAGGCAATTTTGGTGAAGTGCATGAGGGACTGCTCCTTAGAAAGGTAAAGCAGGAAAATGTGGAAATTTGTTTTAAAAATAATTTGCTTGCTTTCAACTTAGATGAGTCAATAAAACTTTTGTCATTTTTTTTTTTACCAATAGATTATGATGCTATAAAAAACTTTTGTTGAATGATAAATTTTACCCGGGCTTTCCAAGAATTTATACACTTTTAAGTAGTCTAACCTTTACTCTTGTATAAATTCATGTGCACTGAAATGTGTATTCTTCAAGTGTCTTGAAGTGTTTCCAGAGTATGATTAATTGCAGTTTCTGTGACAATTAGTCTTTGAAAGATTAAAACCTTTTTATTGTTTTTATTTATTTTGGTCATCTTACACTTTTCATAGCTTTGTTATAAAAAATCTAAATGAAAGTGTAGTATGAATTATGATGTTAAAAAAAAAAGTCTTTGAGTGATGTATGTAAAAACTGATCATCCTCATGCGAAAATTTCTTCAAGTACTCAAATGTAAAAGACTTATTTTCTTTTTTTTTTTTTTTTTTTTTTTTTTTCATATTTTGTATCAGGAAAGCCATCAATCTCAACATGTAGCAGTAAAGATTTTATTCAAGCAGGCACAAGCTCGAAGTGATTTGAAAAGGGTGAGAAAAATTATGCCTATGAGATACTGACATTCACTAAGGGTTCATAGTATTTGAGCTACTCTAAAAAATTCTGATATGGAAATAATGTAATTTGTTTTTCCAGCTCATTTTTAATTAGGATATCTTTTCAGAGCTTTTCAACAAAGGCCAATAGAATGACTATGAGATAAAACCTGTTGCCATAGATTGGGAAGCTAATTGATTCCGCTGGTTATCTTATTACACACAAGTAACAAAAAAAACCATATGTAGCATTGAGTTGGGAGTAGTTAAATTAAACCTTTTTCTTATTTATAGCATCTGACTCATAATGACTAAGCATATGAGGTATTTACATTCATAAAGGGATCTCAATTTTCCGTGGAATTACGTGGTTTTTGCCTTTTCCAAGGATCTGCGATCAACTGCTTCTGAGAATCTGTGGTCTTCCATATTTTTAAAATTTTTTTTGGTTGATCGCTTCCATGAATCTGTGTTTTTCCTTTTTCTTTGTTTGAGACATATAATATAAGAAATTGATAGTCTTGTATAATTGTATTACTCTCTAATATTTTTCGCAGCGGCGCGCTGATTTTTATTTTTGGTGTGTTGTGCGCTTTCGCAAAAAATTCAGTGGTTTTCAAGATTTTAAATTGAGATCCCTGAGGAGGGTTCATCTTAGTTCAGGTTCTCTAAGAAATTCTCATTCCAAAATAATGGATTTTTTTTTTTATTTTTGTGTCAGGTTCATTTTAAGAAGAAAACGGTCAGTTATTGAATATGTTGGATTGCAAACAAAACTTTTTCCCCATAAATATTGCTATGGAAATCATCATTAGTTTCAATGTATTGCAAATATTGCTGTAAAATGTTTGTTCTATGGAATTTTCACCTATGTATGAATGGGCTATTCAAAGAATTACTCTGTACGGACAGAACGAAGTAAGGCATATCCTCTTACATAGTTAAAAATATGTCATCTTTTTTTTGTAGAAATGAATTCAAGATTCCTTTCACTGTGGGCTCCCTCATTCAACTCAAGTTAAAAAAGTTTCCTTCATCTCCAACACAGGGTTTTCAGGGCAGCATGGAGCACGCTTGTTCAGCCTACCTCACAGCACGACAAGAAGTCTCCATCTTGACACGTCTGCAGCATGAACACATTGTGCCACTGGTGGGTCTTTGTTTGCGACCTCTGGCACTGCTTTTAGACCTGGCACCCAAGGGAGACCTCAGCTCAAGATTGGAGGAGCTTCACTCTCAGGGAGAATTACTGCCCTTGTTTGTCATCAAGCAGGTGGCTATGCAGGTATTTGGAAACTGTAATTTGTAACAATTTTATTGAAGGAGGACCTGAAATTCTTTGTAATAATCTTATTTAAGGGGGACCTGAAACTTCTTGTAATAATATTATCAAATGAGGAAGTGAAACTTTTTGCAGTAATCTAATTAAGTGAGGAAGTGAAACTTTTTGTAATAATTTAACTAAGTGAGGAAGTGAAAAATTTTGGAATAATCCAATAAAATGAAGAAGTGAAACTTTTTTTCAGTATTGTTATTTAAGGGCAACCTGAAACTTTTTGTAAGAATTTTACTGTCCATGCAATGGATTTAATAGGTATTTGCCAAATTTCTGTTGTTATATTATATCAACAGCATTTATTTCAAAGTTCAAAGATAAAATCCAAGTCAAGATGATAATTTATAAATTAAATTTAAAGTGTTTTTTTTTTTTTGTTTTTTTTTACTTTAATGTTTCCATAGATTTGTGAGGTGCCAAACAAAAAAAATTCAGAACTAGATTAGGATTCTCAGAATAATATTCTTGTAATATGTTGATCAGTAATGTTAAGAATTATGCATTTCTGTAAATTTTTTTAAAATTTAGATACCCTTGAGAAAAACTTTTGATAACTTAGGGTAAGGTTTATCAAGTTTTTTTTTTTAATTCATCAGAAGGTCCAACTTACGGAACTGAAAGAAAATAAATAGTTTTATGCTCTGAATATATTACACAAAATATTTTCATGGAGAAAAAAGATACTCAGTTGTACTAAAGCTTTTTTTTTCCACCTTACAGGTTGCCAATGCTCTTGCTTACCTCCACTCAGAGAACATAATTTATCGAGACCTCAAGTCAGAAAATGTTCTTATATGGGAGCTACCTGATACAGGTACTTCTTTATTTAAAAGAAGCTTATATGGTATGAGGTGTCCAGAAAAAAGCACACAAATTTACAAGCTTTTAGAGGAACTGAATTTGGAAAAGTCACACTCTCCTTATGTTTTACTATTTTAACAATAGGTGAAAATTGAAAAACAAATACTCTTGTCATAAAGCACTGCTATGTTACTGTTTTGCCACCCCCCCCCCCCATCAGCTGATGCTCACCCTCTCAGTCATGTTGATGTGAAGCTCGCAGACTATGGCATCAGCAGAACTGTCCTACCCACTGGAGCCAGAGGATTTGGGGGTACCCCACCCTATATAGCACCAGAGATATTGCAACATGCAGGGAAAGGGACATATTCAGCCAAGGTTGGTAAACACTTCTGCTTTTCCGTGAGAGTGTCGGCTGTGGTCGGCATGCCGGCCAATCGAGATTTCAGGACATGGCCTGCCGGCCTATCGTCCTTTGGAGAAAAAAAAAACATTTTGTAGTGCTGGGTAATATCTAGTATGGACACACTTATCTTGTGTATCCATGGTGCTATACAATTAAAATGTTTTCTGACAAAGTGATGATTAGTCTTCAGTTTGAGAGGACCGCATAGTCTGTAGGCTTTTTGAGATTTTGTGGCCAAGATTTGAGAAGCCTGCAGGCTTTTTGAGATTTCATGCTCCCACCCTTGCAATAAATAAATAATTGTCACTGTCTCTGTAAATACTGTTTTTTTTTTTTTTAATGTTTACAGCAACAAAAAAGTCTTCTAATTTTAGCCATATTTACAAGTGTCATTTGATGATTGGGAAAGCCTTTCCATGTCATGGTTATAATCCCAATTTTGTCTGCAGATTTTTTGATTATCTACTGTTTCATTTTTTTCCATGCTTTTTGTCTTTTTCTGGCGTTTACAATGTTCAAATCATCTCAGGTTTTGACCCTTGAATTTCCAGCTTCCTCTAGCCATTAAAATACTTTTTTTTAGTCTTTTCAGTTTTTGTCCTTCCCTCTTGAACAATGCCTTTTTTTTAAATCCAAATGGAAGATTTTTAAATCATGAAAGGAGAAACGTAACTCTCAAGGCTTCAACAAATTCTGTCCAACCTCTACAGGTCGATGTGTATTCATTTGGTATGTTCATGTTTGAAATTTTGACATGTCGGGCTCCCTTTGCCAACGTTAGCAACATAAACAACCTCATATGCCAAGGAGAAAGACCAAGTCTTACCGTGCAAGTGAGTGTGTTATAAATTTCATTAATTGAAATCTTTTTTTCCATTTTTTTCCCCAATTCCACGCCGACAGTATTCCAAAGTAAGAGAGAAGCAAAAAAGTATAATTGATTTTATAATAAATATAATTTTCAAGCCACATTTTATCTCAGATGGGGAATATTTTTGTTCCAAATTTGTTGCTGTAAATATCTTAACACGCAAAATAACAGAGAAAAAAGGTGCTTATGTAGAAATTGACAACAAGCATACTGAAAAAAATTATTGACTGATAATTTTTTTGAAAGTTTTTAATGAACTCCCTGTTTTATCCTCTTCATCCCAAATTCTACACAGGAAGCAGAACGGTGTCCTTCTTACATGCTGGATTTGATGAGCTTGTGCTGGTCTCATTGTCCTGACGATCGACCAAGCATGGATGGAGTCTTAGGAATCTGCTCTTCTACCCAGTTCTGTCACCTCCAGGATGTGATGACATTGGGACCTGATGTTCAGATCTATTGTGGCTGCCCTGTCTATACGCCCAGCTCTCTTATCAATGGTTTGTGAAAGATGAAAGGGTTATGTAAAACTCATATGTTCTCTACCCACAAAAGGCTGCTTACTACAGATTACAGTTCTTTTTCAAATTAAAGGATTGTAAAGATATAGATAAATTCAGTATGATAGCAATTCACATTTTACAGTTATAATTTTTTTTTTTATTATTACATTCAGCTTTATTTCATAGTCTGTAAATGAACTTTTTAAAATTGCGTCATGGCTCATTGTCTTTTTTCTGTGTCAACCAGTTATTTGTCTTAAGAGCAGTTCTAGTAAGATGATGTTGAATTTGAAGTTACAAAGAAAAATCGTTTTACCTTACATTGTCCAAAAAGCTTCTAAAAAAATTGCAATATAGATTTTTCTCAAGGTAGAACATAGGTTTAATAATTTTTTCAAGATTCGAGACTTAACAATTTGGCAATAAGTAGCACAATAGGGTAGATGGAGGTACTAGACAGTCTGGCATCAGCTCAAATTCTGCCAGATCTGGTGTATGAGACTGCATCAAAGAAGAGCTTTTGTAGTTTTATACTACAACACTTGTTCACTTCTATATTTATATGGTGTTTACCAGTCATTTTATAACTCTTTCCAGAGAGAAAAGAGCATATCTCTGGAAAACAAGTTGAGGTTAGATTAACTTACAGTTGCTTTTTATAAATTGTACACACAAAGTTCATCATGGCCAATCTTAAGCCAAATTGATTTCTCATGTTGCATGTTTTTCTGTGTTTTCCTTTTATTAGATATGTCGAGCTGTTCAGACAACATTTCCCTTGCCGGGGGAGCAACAAGTTTCCAGCAGTCAAGCATGCCTCAGATTTGGTTGAGCTCTGGTTTCCATGGCAACAATGGTTTAGAAATATTCACCTTTAACCATGCCCGCAGGGTGGACACATATAGGGTGTGCCTTTTTTTAAAATCATTTTGATTATCCATGAGTTTTGTATTGACCTTCATTTCAGTAATGTGACATTAGTTTTGCCTTTTTTTTCAGATTTTAAACAAAAACTTATCGCTTTCATTTTTTCCCATTCAAATAAAAAAGATGAAAGTCTTGTAAAATTAATTTCAAAATTGGTGTTAAACATATATATATATATATATATATATATATATATATATATATATATATATATATATATATATATATATACACACATACACATATATACATGATCTCAACATGTGTAATAATTTTTACCTAAAAAATTTCTGGCTTGCAGATACATGGAAACAGCAGAACATGGTCATTCAATTTACATTTTATTTATTTATTTTTAAAATTTTTTTTTGTTAGATTTTCCTTTGAGAGATACCTTTGAATAATTTTTATACTATTTTCTTCTTTCAGACAATAAGCTTATTAGGTCCTCCAATTTTGGCCATATGTGTCTACGACAGTCTTGTGTGGTGTTTAAACAGTGAAGGGCTTATACAGATATTTCAGTAAGTCTGCCATACATGCCATTTTTTTCACATGTTTTTAGTTAAAGTTGTATTGCTCGTTGAAAGATTGTTCCTATTCTGTGTGTATTAGAGAGGATATTATTGAACTTATACATATTTTTGTTGTATTTGAAAAAAAAAAAAATACTTTCATATAATATTGTTATCACTCCTAGAATTATATTATATATATATATATATATATATATATTTTTTTTTTTTGGCGGGGAACAAGGGTTTTTCGCTCTGGTTTTCCTACAATATGACAAGGCTTTTATGTGATTTTAATGTAGGTGTTAAATAAGTGATTTGTTTACATTTTTCATGATTTGTGTAACTAGACAGTTTTAGATGTAACCCATGAACAAAGTTAAATCCTTGCACATTTGGGTGGGCTGAGAATAACAGGGTTTTAAGTCCTTCGAAAGCTCAAGAGGCTTAGAGCCTGTTCTATTTTTCATTTTACAAATTTTGGAGACTGGGAAAACACACCATGTCCCTGCTAGTTTGTCAGCCTAACAGTTTTTTTTTAAATATCATGTGCCCTATAGATAGCAGTAGTAAAAGAGCTTCTTTTTGTATAGTGTTAGTTAAATGATTACTAAGAAAAGGATATTCATAGTTGTAAAGGCTTGCACAGGCCACTGTGGCCTCAACAGACATCTGAGGAGGATGGGAATGGCAGGGTCTGCTCAATACCAGTGTGGAGCGACAGAACAGACCCCAGTCCACATTCTACAAACCTGCCCCCACTTTGAGGAAGCCAGACTTCGAGTGTGGCCTACAGAAGTTCCAGTCAGCCAGAAGCTCTGGGGATCTGGTGACGACCTACTGAAAACGACCAATTTCGTTGACCTAACAGGACTATTGATTTAGCACAGTCAAAAAAGATTGAACGCAGAAGTAAAGGCTTGCGCTGATCGAGCTTTGTCTTTAGTTACCTCATTCCTTTAATGTTGTGGTAGCAATAAGAAGAAAGGTAAGCTGAACTACTCTGGTAGTTATTTCTGAATAGAACTGGACAAAGTGCCTTCACCAAAATAGAATGTTGAAATTTTTACTCTAGATAGAGTTAATTTTTTTTCTTATAAATTAAAAATGAAACTTGTGAACATTATAAGCAGGGTCTCACTGTTGATTTTTTTCACCTTCACAGGAGCGAGAGCCTGTCTGTCGTCCATCAGATCCAACTTCCTTTAGCTTCCAGTAATTCTGCCAACGGCACTTCTCAACGCAGTACTCTCCTTGGACTTTACCCATGTCCTCTCCACCAATGTGTACTTTCTGTAGGCTCAGAGGGTACTGTATATACAGTTGAAGAACCTCTTGGTGGTCTTTTGACAGGAGAGGCGATAGTGCGGAGCGCAAGTCTGATGTTCCTGCCCAACAATGGCAAAACTAAGGAACAGGAGACAGAGAAGGCAGAGGAGGACAGCGAAGTAAAAAAGTCAATCAAGTGTTATTGTTCCACTCTGGTGATAACAGAGAACAGGTAACATTTTTGTTTATATGCTGATGTGTACTGTGTTATAGAGTTTGAAGATTAAGAAAACTATTTCTTCATGAGAGGAATTAAAAAGAAAAAGAAAAAAAGAAGTTTTGAATGTGAGTCTTTGAATGTATGCTAGAATAGTATATTTTTAATGTTTATAAAAGGTAGAACAGACAATTGAGATGATACGTTTCTCATTTTATTTTTCGCAGCAAGTTTCTTCCTGGCCCCTTGATAATTTACTCAGATATTTTATTTTTGTTAGTTAATCGGAAACAACTCTTTCATATTCTTTAACTTTTACTGTTTTATAATGGTCAGTATTTTCCTCATTTCATTTAATTGTTCATTATTTTTTTTTATTATAGCTGTGAACTCTGGGTTGGTCAAGGTATGGGTCAGATTGCTGTCTGGGATGTAAGCAACTGTCTGATCAGCTATCTCAGCCATGGCAATAAAATTACCTCTTCCTCTGCCTCTTGCGCTTTCATCATCACACAAGCTGACGCCTCAGGCCTGAGCCGATATGTGTGGTCTTACAACTATCCAGGTACAGATTCAACATATGGTTTGTTATTTTTTTTAGATATGATGGTAAAGTTTAGTTTCTGTGTAATATTTTTTTGACTTGGGTAGTGTCTGAATACAGGAAATACATATTACTTCATGAGGACATGTATGTGGTTAGGTGTTCCCTTTCTTTTCATGTCTTTTCTATGAGTACAATATAAATAGTAGGGACCCCTACTGTAGGAAAAGTTGTAAAAAATTGTGAATAAATTTTAGGTATCAATGTCTGGATGCCATATCAATGCTTCAATATAATTTAGGGAGCCTGTGTGTCTCTATGGAATTGAAACTAAAACATGAACTTCTTTTTTTGAATTAAGGATCTATAATATGTCAGTGGGATGCAACAACCAAAATGATAACACGCAGACTGGACTGTTCACAAATTGTGTCTACTGTGACCACTCCAGTGTTGGATGTGTCAGAACGCTTTGATTATGGTTTGCAAACGAAGGAAGGCAAAGGTAAGGATATATTTTTTGAGCAATGGTGAACATCAGTTGAGTTGTAGGCCATCAATATAGCTATCCATGCCTTGAGACTGACGTACAATTAAAGTTTGCTTTTTCATTTGGAACCTCATGATTCAGTGTCAGCTTGCATGTTTTTGAGATCATCTGTAGTAATCTTTGTCTCCTATTCATGTCTTTCTCTTTTGTTCAATGATCGTTATTCTCTTTTGATATTGAATTATTTTACTTGAGCTTGGTGCTCTTTTGGTTTTATGGTATTATGGTATTCTCTGACGAATTGCCCTTTGTATAGACAATAATTTTACATGAAAGTCATGATATGATATAATTATCAAAAAATGCAGATCTTTCATCCCACAACCCTTCCCCTCCATTCTCCCTATTTATCTCATATAAGATTTATCTGTCATTATTTGTCAATTATATTTTACATGATATTTTAATATTATGAAGGTTCCTATAAATAACTTTGTGACTTTCTGAATATATTCTTTTTTTTTTTTAACTCTACTTTCCATAAGGAGGACAAGTAAGCACTTTGTCAGCAATCCAGAGATTCCTCTATGTAGGCACAACTCGGGGCTGCCTCCTTGTGACAGACGCAGTGTCTCTATCTCCGCTGTGTGTGTTCCAATGCCATGCAGCCCAAGATTTCTATCTTAAGTTGGTACTGCCTGTCACCCAAGTGGAAAAAGGGCGTGGGCAAGGAGGGGAGCTGGGAGCGGTTGCAGAGGAAGCTCTGGTTGATGACCAGGAAGAGGAAGAGGAAGCAGGCTCCGATGGCACATCCAAACTGGCAATGCCAGCAGTTGTCTCTATTGGCAAAGGCTACTGTAATACTCTCAAGGTTGGTCAAAATAGGAACTTACTGTGTGTTCATTAAATATCAGATTCAATAGCACCCAAGTACATCTTTTTGTTACTATGCTTTAAATTGCATTGGCATTTGAATAAAGATTATAATTATGCCTCTCAGTTCCTTTTGAGTCAGATTGTGGAAACATGGATTTGGAAAGAAAATAGACTCCTCTTTAATTTGTATAAAGATAGAAATGACTGCTCTCGCATTTAAAAATAGGACGTGTGACATCCAGTTCACCTGATCTCAATGTGAGTTTCGTGATGAATTAACTTTAAACATATAACTTGTTTGAATCAATACTGAAGTATAGAAAGATGGGAAAAGATTAGATTAGATTTCCTATATTCATTCCTCTTGGAAAAATTCAAAATTGACATGCCCATTAACATAAAAATTCAAAAATATATGCAATAAAAATTCAGGTGTATATATAAATGAATATATAAGTAAAAAAAATATTTATAAATATTTATTATATAAAAATATTTATATATAAAATCTAGGTGTAACCATGTTTCTATACAGAGCAAGTATATTATATAGAGTATGTTTACTTATCTAAAAATTTTTACATTGTAAAGATTATAAGGAATAAATAAATAGTGTATATTAATGTTTTATTGTTTTAAAATCACATATTAACTTTGAAAGACCATAATGAATTAAATGTATAATATTATACATAAAATATGAAACAGATATTGCTCTTAGTTTTCTGTAGGCCTTGTAGCAGTAGTCTATTTCCTCACGTCTTTTCCAGTCTTCACCTTTTACATTTGTCACTGAATAGTGTAATTGATTTTGGCAGAAAGGAGTTTGAGTGTCTGGCTGTTGTTTTAAGAGGCACGAGACTAAAACCTAGTTTATTATGAGTGACACGGCCATGCAAAGCAGTGTTGACTAAAGTCAAGATCTATCAGGGAATGTTTGCAGAAAAAGGATTGCTGGTACTTCTTTAGATTGAGTTAAATTGAAAATAATGCTGTTTGTGAGAATTGTTCTCATGGGCTGCATTTTTTTTTTTTTGCAGGTATTCCATCCTGGTCTTGATTCCATCAACACTGGAATGGATGATGAGACAACGGCTCAGGTGGATCCTTTTGCTAATCACACGTTCATGCTGACGTGGAATGCTGCAGATTGGGATCTGTATTGACAGTGGCTTGCCAAAGTGTTTTCCGGTGTTCACCTGTCTGTAACCTTGCTAATATAAAAATTTAGCCTAGGCAAAATAATGCGGTTGATAAATTTTAAACAATTTTTGCTGGCTCTGAAATTAACATATTGAATTGTATGAAAGCACCGCAAAATTGCACACAAAAAAAAAAAAATCAAGCAAATAAATGGCCCTTCCATTTACTGCTATGTCCTAACTTCGACAGGATTCCCAAATGGAAAATAGCTACATGTGATAAATTGAGTGTTTTTGGTAGTTTAGGTTACTATGCAACAGAAATTTTTTTTATGTTTTATGTAATTTCTTTTATGTTTATGTAGATTGAAAGTTGTCAATAGCCCATCAGAATAAGTCATGCTTATAGATCTGCTATAAAATATATATTGTAACCTTGTAGTTTCCATTCTTATATTTTCTGTTAAAAAGCACTTAAGAAATACTGGACTGAATGTTTTTAAAATGTTTATTGGTTGTAATTGTAAATATTCGATAAAGTGTATTTCATCACAGGTCTTGAAAATGTTGAGAATACTAGGTGCATGGAATAAATCGATCAGCAATCAGTTTATGAATATGTTTGTCAGTATTTCAAAGAACCAAGAAAACAAAAATTGTGCTAATGGACACTTAGATAGCGTTCTGAACCTATCACAATGAGCCCATGAGCTTTGGGGGATGAGCAAAAGAAGGAGAAAAGAATTTTCATTTTTTCCTAGCAATTATAAGTCTTCTACAAAAACCATGGGCATATGGTATTCCATCATCCAAATGATTTTAATTTTGGTGGTAAGTTTCATTTGGAGAGTTTTGTTTTTTAGTGAAGGAAAATAGAAGATATTTATCGTAACTTTTTAAAGAGTCATTAAAGATTTCAAAGAACAAATATGGAAGTGACTTGTAACTTCTGAGCTTTATATCACTGAAACTTGAGGTTTCTTACAGTTTGTGCATTTTCAGCAAAAAGTGATGATGTAAAAACCCTGGTTACAGCCTCATCTGATTCATGTTTTTTTTTTTTTTTTTACTCTGGCTATTGTCTCTTTGATGCAAATAGTCTGTAATCTTTAGTTTTCATTTCATAGCAATGAATATTTTTTTTTAAATAAAACTCGGATCTGTGAAGTAAACATCCAAAGATCAAGAGTTGAAATCATATGAACAAGTTTTGTAATTGAAAAAAAAAAAAAACTAATGAAAAACATATTTTTGTTTTGAAGTTTCTATGGCTGGCCCTATTGATTTTTAACTTGGTTAAGTTGACTATTTGTTCATTGATATGAGCTCAACCTCTTTTTTAACATGTTGTGCAGCATTCTCTCTTTAAAGTGTGGTACACTAGTCATTTACTTATTATATCTATGTTTATTATAGCATAGTTCTGTAGTGACAGCAGCATGACATAGGGCTGTGTTTTAAATTACGGTAGCCATTATCATCATCATCATCATCAACTTAATCATACTATTTAAAAACATCAACATGAAAATTGTGAAAAAAAAAAAACACCTTGAAAGATGGCCTTGTTGGAAATGTGCTCGCTGATTTTTTTTGTATTGTACACTTTATTGGACTTAACTATTTGGTCATCATCTCAGAAAGTTTTAATCTTATCAAACCAAATTGTTATAGTTTGCATCCCTTGTACAGTTTTGATACTCTTTTCGATAAAGGTTGCCATATCTGGAACTTGGTAGAGAAATTGTAAAGTCAAATGTATCTGGGAATGAAATTACCTTCCCAGTGCTAAGATTGTCTCACGCTCAAGTGCAATAGCATGAACTCAATAAAAAGCCTGTTCCAATGTATCACATTGATCTCTGTAGGGGAATTGTAGATATTTTACACTCACACTTCTTTTTTAAGATCACATTATATATAACTTACGCTGTATAGATAGAAGTATTTTTATAAGTAGATATTCTACACTCACACTTCTGTAAGATCACAATATATATGACTTACGATGTATAGATACAGGTATTTTTATAAGTATGTAATACAAGTATTTTTATAATCATGGCATGAACTGTTTGTTTCATTATGACAAGTATCTGACAAAAATGCTACTAATGACTGAAGAGATCTTTAAATATTACCTTGAAATTTTGCTATGTGTGATAGTATACATTTTAAAACATCTGCAGCATTTTGTATGTTTTTCTACTTTTCTGATTCAAAATTTTTTAGTTAATACATGCAAATGATTTATTGTGTCAGTTTTGGCTTTATGGAGCTATACAGTGCATTTCAAGACAATTATTAGCTAACATGAATATAAATAACATGATTTTAGATAATTTTGGTGTATTTCATTTTTCACAGATTGTCTTCTTTACTAGGATCTTTAAAAAAATAAATAATGTATGTTAAAATATCTTTTCAAGGAACACAAAGGCATCTCTGCAATTATTTTTCCTACCAATGGAAACAAATAATACAGTAACTGGGTTGTTTAATGTACTTTTTTTTTTCATTTCGTGCTTTTTGTGAATTATTTTTTTTTTACTGTGTAAACTGCATTGATTTTAACTGCAGAAAAATGAGAGAGGCTGAAGAGAATTGCTACAAAAATGGTGAAGATTGACTTAATTTGAATTGCCACAGAATTAAGCTAAACTGGTGATAGTATCAAATTACAAACAAATATTTAAACGGCGCTGAACCTGATTGGCAGCCGCAACCTTTAATATCCAACATATTTCAGCTCCTGATAGTTTTTTTTTTTTTTTTTTTGCCTTTTGCCTTCAAGACATTCCTGCTCTTCTCACTTTGATCTATTTCTCCTTTCTTGCAGAGCTGGATGACCGGTATATCTTAGGAATAGGAGGCAATTGATTTTGCAAGATTTCTCATCTTTTTATTTTTTTTTCTTGTATTGAAAAAAAAAAACCCAATAAAGTATGGTTGTCAAAACATGCAAAGAAACAAATAAAAAAGGTTTTAAATTATTTGTTTACATTTTGAACTAATAGGAAATTTAGTAGGGCAACTGTAGCTATCAAGAATGTAAAATAAATTTCATTGAGACTCCCGGAATTCATATGATAATAAATTTCAACAAACTTTGTTCATTTCTTTTCACTTGGTGATATATAGTCCGATGGTATTCGCATGTTTGTTCTGAGTATAAAGATACCTCTAGATTTCTCAGTATTGTGCGACCTATTCATAATGATGTTGTATTTGAAAAACTTATGTTTTCATATTTTAAAGAATATTTTCGTATAATGCAAAACCCCTGATAGCAATGTATAATTGTGCTGCTGTTGTGCAATATTTCTGTTTTATCAAAGCTATGAACATTTTATGTATGTTGTTGTTGTGATTGAAGTATAAGCTCTAGTATATGAGATTCTTGTTGTTTTATATTATTTAATTTACAATTATTTAGTTGCCATACGTAAATCTGTTGCCTTCTTGTTAACTCTAGTATTTTTTATGGTTATGTCAATGTATTGACTATATCAATTCACCCTCTGATAGTCTTTGAAATTTTCTCATAATTTTATTTTTAATTATTCTATATTTTAATAATTTGACATGATTGTACTAAAAACAGTTGAGCTTTTACAAAATGAATAGGGAGCCCTGAAATGTTTTATCCAGCTATGTGTTAAAGGGTAGGTAGTTATAATTTTTTTTACATATATAATATCGTTTGGTATAAACACTGAATATTTGAAATTTTAGAGGACAAATTTCATGCACAACCAGATGCATTAAGATGTTGAAAGACAAGGACATCCTGTAAAATTATGAGTAGGCTTTTCTACTTTGAACCTTTGTACTATGATAATCATAAGTTAAAAAGTAAAGCTGAAAGACAAAAATTTAAATTGCAGGAAAAAATACCCCAAGAAAGCTTGTATTAAGCTTAAATTTCACGTTTGATTTTTTAAAAAATATTTTACTTTTAAAAATGATGTTCAAGAAGAGCATAAGATGTAGAGGTATTGATAAAATATGTAAAGTTCCTTGAACATCTTTTGTATTTTTTCTTAAAATGAGGAATAAAACTGGATGACAAGAGGTTGATACCTCATCATTGTATTAAGAATTATTTTATACCAATTGATCCCTTACCAAGCATATTAATTGGAATATTAAGGGTATGAGAGTTTCTTGTCTACACATGTTATGTCTTAACATCTGTCATTTGTGCAAACAAATAATGTTTATTCTGCATAACTTAAACTGCATGACAAAATTGAAGAATAAACCAGACATTCAAAGGAAGTATATCTAACAAACATATCTAGGACTCTTAAAATAGTCATGGGTTATCCTCACATGCAGGATTTAACTTTGTGGTCATTTACACACTTTTGTTTTCTATTAAAAGCTGATGCAGCTCGATGCACAAGAATAGTTTGAATAGCCTCGCAACAGTCAAATTTTATTTCTTAGAATTGTTTTTAAGGCAATATCTTCATATATTTTCTTGAATATTTAGAAAAATATTATAACTAACATCTTTTTTTTTTTTTTTTTTTTTTTAAAGTTGAAATTGAATGACAATTTTCACAGCAAATTATTATCATAAGATGAGAGAGATTATACCTTTTTTTCTTCATTGATGTGAATAAGAATTTTTATTTTCAGCCTGGGAAAGTATTTTATGCGATGCATGATGAGTGATGAAAAAAGTGCAATACTACTTTATTAATTTAAATGTGTGATCATTATTTAAAGTATGCATATGAGTCTTTTTATAAACTGATTTACTGTAACATGCATGGCGTGGTTTTCTTTTAACCCAATATCCATTGTTGAAGATAATCTATTTAGACCTGCAATGAACTACTTGTTTAAATGGCATCAATAATGATTAAAACAAAAGGGAAGTTTATTGTAATCTGCATGTAGTAACTAAATTTTGCCCTATCACTGATCTCATAAATTGTTATAGCCACAAGTGTGTGGAGTGATGCCTCTGAATTAAAAAAAAAAAATTTGAAATGCAAGCGTGGCAGATATGTTACATGCAAAAACTTGAAACGCTTAGCAAGCTGAAGCGTGAGCAAGGTCAGTTTATGACATAAAAGGGTAAATTTTCTAATTTGAATGTCAAAAACTCGATGTTATGTTTGTAAGTATGGAGTTTTGAAGGCTATAGAAAACTAGTTCTTTTTTTTTGTAAAGCTTTTTTTCCCCCTCCAAACTTGTGAGCAACTTTGTTGTTTTACACACTACCATTTTGATGAATGTCTTTCCACTTGGCTGCTCTAAAACGTAAACTACTTTGTCAAGATACTTAATCATTCGACATGTTTTCTTGAGTGCTTTTTGGTTGTTGTCTTTTTAAGATGCTTAAAGACACTTTACATTCTGTGCATTATTTTCTGCCCTTTTTATTTGGCAAAATTAAGTTAACACAAGAATCTCATGTTTTGAAAGCAACAATGCATATCTGTGGTGCTCAAGAAAAAATGGTCAAAAGGGTCAAAAACAATTCTTTTCTAACCACTCTTATTATCAAATTACATATATATATATGTACATATAAATTAAGGAAAAGTCTATATCATATGGAAAGTCCATAATGCCCAAAACAAAATTTTAATTTTTATGTTTATCATAATTCGACTTAAGAATCTGTATACCCCTTTTACTTTAAGTGTTGTACGGCAAACTTTTTCTTGAGCACCTCACATATGGGAAGCTTATGTGTAAGATGCTTTCCTTTCGAAAATTCTAAATTATGTTACTTTTACTCAATCAGTGTATAGATTCATGTATTCCCTGGCACTAGAGATGAACTGAAATAGATTTTATTGGAATGTGTGAAAATATAGTGAGATTTGATCTCATAATATAGCAATGATGTACATTTCTTGTTTTTTCATTTGTAGTAACAGCATATTTTACATATGGAGCCAATTTGTGGTCAAGATATATTCTTGCATAGAAAAAAAAAAGGAATTTTTAGAATAATGATGAAATTGAAGATAAAATTAAAAAAAAAAAATGCTTTCACTTAATACTGCCACTTACGATCATGCTGAGTAGTTTCTTTTTCAAACATCAATTTCATGCTGTGTTCCACTTAAGTCTAGATGAAACTTGCTTGTCAACAGCTCACTATAATTGGTTCTGAGCTCTTTTTTTTTCATACTGTAACCAACTTTAGTGTTAGTTTTAAAGCATAGTCCCAATCAAAAGTTTACAAATATAACTTTATAAGCCTTCACTGTTACACTATTCCTGATATGTGGCAAACAATAGGTGTAAAAAGAGTACTTTTTTTTTAGTAGGTTAGACGATTTTACTTTTGCAAGTCAGTTAGTTGACAAAGAGAATGTGCTGCATACTACTATATTGTATCATAAAGCTTAAAAGCTACACACAAATATTATTTAGATCTAAGATACGATGAAATCAATTATGATATAGGAGTAATTCAAGGCAGTTTGAAAATTTTCATTTTTTTTTACATCTTCATGTTATTTTGTTTTACAAACTCGTACATACAGACTGTATGTTTTGGGATTAATTCTAATTTGTGAACTTTGAGAGATGTTAATTTTGGAATGGGGAAGGTAAGGGTAGTTTTACCTCTTCATCAGCATTTCAATACAATTGAAGATAGTTTCCATGAATAAAATCTTACCTTTATAAAACTATTAAAAATTAAATAGATTCACAAGTGGGTTTTACGAGATAAAATTTCTTTACCATTTATTTTAACATTCTTTGTTATTTAGTGAAATAATTTATGCCTCGCGCTTTTCTTAGGTGTTTGAAAAAGATTTTTTTTTCAAATTATTGTGCATATTTCTCCCAAATTAGTGATGGTAAAGTCGCAGTGATTATTTGTAATATGAATATTCTATGTTTATATTTCATATGTGATCTTATGCAATATTTTGTTTGTGATATTTGTATAGCTTCAAAGGAAGAAGTCATTTTGCTACGAAGCCATATTTTTATTTTCTTGCAATCTAAAATGCATAAATAAAAGCATGCAACAAAAGTATATTTAAGTTTTTGTTTTTTCCTCCAAATAGATAGCATTGTGTGCCTGAACATTAATCTATATTTGGGTGAATATGACTTCAACTTCAAATTGGGATAGGCTGAGCCCTTCACTAAACTTTGTGAGCATTGATAAACCTAACATGACAAAGTCAGAACCATTTCACATTTCTAGAAACATAATTATGGAAGAAATGGATTTGTATAAATACTGCACTGTTTTTAGTTTTAATTGAAACTGAAATATGAAGAACTCGGGTATTGATTGAATGTGCTCCCGAAGGCTAATAAGATATACGTTTTTGATTTTTAACTATACCAGCACATTTTTAGAGTACGTTGTGTGATGAAATAATAAAAAAGACATCACTGAGAAAAAAAAAAGAGCTATATCAGTTGATGAAGAAAGTGACATATTTCAAGACCAGAGAAAACAATGTTCAGACATGACAGTTTGCTTTACCCATTTTTTTTTTCTTTTTACAATTAAGTAATAATGAAGTCCAGTATGAGATTGACATAAAGTAGCAACTCAGATATCCTGATGATTCATAGCTAATTTAAAAAAACAAGGAGGATTGGCGTTTCCACATTGTCAAAGAAGAAAACAGAAAGAAAAAAGACAAGAAATGGCCACCAGTAAAGAACAGGAGTATCTAGAATGCAAAATTATTATCAATAGAATTAAAATCAGAGTGACCATTGAGAAATTTAACTTCAAGTGATATAAGGAACAACATTGAAATCCCACCAAGATTAGCGGTTCAACAAAATATTTAAAAAGCCATCATAAATAAATGCAGATCTACATTCAAACAAGAAAAAAAATCTTTAATGCTACATAGATCCTATTCCTTTGTGGAGAAGTGAGGCTTGGACAAATGATACGGAAGAGACTGGAGGTAATGGAAATGTAACTTTTGGGAATTAAGATTAGACTTTGCAATATTATTACAGCAAAGAAAGCTACTGAAACCGCATTAAAGTTCATGCAAGATTACCCATACACAAAATATGAAAAGGTTCAGCAATTTTTTGTAGCTATGTGACGAGATGAGAGAAGCTGGAATATCTTATGAAACTAAAATGATAGACAGGAAATGATGCAAAAATATAATGAGTGGAGTAACTCTATAAGAGTGACAGAAACCTTGAAAGCAACTTAGGATCAAAAAATGGGAATGTGAAATGGTTACCTTTGTTACTTTATGATGTCCTGAAAAATAGCATGTTTAAAAATATATGCAAATATTTTGTCAGGTTTCAAATCAAATGTTTGCATCAAATCAGTTTGACGTGTTGCTTAGTTCCAAATACCTTATCTTCACAGCTCTAACATGTCAAAGTATTTCTTTAGAAGTGTTTTTATCTATTAAGTGATGGAATCAAACTTCGTTTTATTTTATTTTTCAGCTTCCACATAAGCTCTGGCACTAATACCAAATTCTTTATAAAACATTTTCGGTTTGATAGACATACAATTTATCTCCCACTTTACATATACGAATCGAAGCATCCCTTAAAATCACCCTTGGGAGCATGGAAAGTTTTAGCAATGCATGTCTATAGTATCCCTGTTAAATGGAGCTAATGAACCTGGAGTCCACAACCTCTCCATCTTGTAGCCTGGAAATCTATGCAAGTTAGAGCATCCAATGAGGCCTGGATTGTTGGGCAACATCATCTTAATGAGTATTGGTTTCCAATAGGAGCAGCTCTCATAATAAGCTATGAGTGAATAGGGTGTATCAAGATCTTAGTGAAGCCCCTATATTAACTGAAAATGGGGTCTAACAACGAAACATGCCAATGATCTCATTTTACTTTTGGTCTATCATTGCACCAAACTGATAATGGTGCAACTCCTCTTTCCTAAATCTCTCTGTGTACTCAGAGTCATCTTGATTTAGATTCTGAAACTTGTCTAAAAGCAAAGATATGTTTAAAAAATTAAACTAAGCCATGTTGATCCTTACAATTACACAGAATGTTGACATGTATTTTCTTTGAAAAAGAATAAGATAATGAGGTATTTTGTCGATATTGCTAATATATTTCTATTATTTTATCCATGACCTTCCATAATGAATGCCTATTATATCACGTCTGAAAGGTAGACAGTGCATAGCTCTAATCAGCAGAAAAATTGTCCACAAATGAATAGTAAAAATAAAAAAAAAACACGACAAAACTAAATTGAACTTGAAGCAATAGTTTCTTTAATCTCTGGACATTTTGGGGCCTTCAAACTCAATGTTAGAGTAATTTCATATTCCTTTCATAAATGAAAACAGATAAAATGTTTAAAAGAAAAAAAACAAACACGAGTTGCATAAGATAAAAGATAAACATCCAAAGTTTGTATATCTGTAAGACATGACCCAGTTAAGGCTAGTTATAAAGTGTAAGATTTGTTTAATTAAAGTAAGATGTCCAGAGCAGAGTTCCAAATACTGCACTCAGAATGACATAACTGCAAATTTTTACATACCTAAGTGACAGGAATGTGTGTTCACCAGAACATGTGAAAAGTAGCAATGGGAAATTTATTTTTAAATGCCCCTTCAGTGCTTATGTAGTATGTCAAACACTAAATGCATTAACGAAAATTCCTTTTTGAAATTGACCAGAGTACTCTACATGATTGCAAAATATTTATACACAACATGGATTTAGAGGAGAGGACTTTACCCAAATGTATCAATATTTCTACAGACCCTTGTTTTAAAAAATGTTGGCACCTTGACCGATTAAAACAAATTCAATGGGACCTATACTCATGATTAAAGTAAATACAAAAAGTAACAAGGAGAGGGAGTGCAAATTTAAGAAATAGCAAATGATACCTCTGATGCATTATTATCCATTAATATTATTCAATGTGTATACGACATCTACACTAAATGTGGGATTATATGTGCTGTGTACATGTATGTGCATGCTATATTTATTTCTTGAAACTGGTATAAACTGAATAACAGTCATAAATATCAAATCACAAAAAATGCAGATATCTAGAGAATAAAATTTTCTTAACTTAGAACAGCTGGAAGTTGCAGGAAGTTACGTAAGTTTTTCTCCAGAAATAATAGCAAAGGTGAAAAGGATTGTATTTTATTTATTTTTATATTTGATCCGATATACCGTCTAACTGCTATTTTTACACAGCCTGCAAGATGACTATCAACTTTTTCTAGGTCTGAAAAATATTCCTTTCTACAATCCGTTTTTCTTTTTTTTTTTTTTTTCTTACATGGATTATTATAAGGCTGCACCCGGTATTGTTACCATCAAGTGTTCTGTGAACTATTTGTAAACACTGTCAAGATGGCATATATTGAATCTATCAAACTGGCTCTAAGTGAGCAGCTTTAATTTAGCTGATAAGCATAAAACTACTCAATTTCTTTTTTTTTTTTTTTAATTTTGAAAAAAAACTTCATTATTTTGCTTTACCTATCCATCATTCAACTCACTCTTTTTTGTGTCTGCAAATAACTTTTTTCTCTACTCTCCTTTTTCTGCTTGAGACTAAATTGTGATCTCCCTCAAAAAAAAAAAATTTTGCTTCCCTTCTCAGAAACTGGGTTGATTAAAAATGCTGACTGAGAGACTGATAAGCTGGGCATGACCTAAAACCCAGAAAAACATCCGTTTGTCTTTGCAGGACTTGAAAATTTAAGATAACTTTGAGGAATTTCCAGAATGATGCACTGATTAAAATAAATCATAAAAGCTTATCAATCAGTGTTGGGATATGACCTTCCTAGAGATAGATAAACTAATGTTCAGCTCAGAAACTCATGATCAAAGTTTAATATTTTTTATGATAGGTCTCAAGTGCTTGAAATAAATTACAAAAAAAAAATAAAGGATAGAAACAAATTATGCAGTCCTACAATTAGTACAACCAATGTCCTGTCAAACTTTTGATGGCCAAACTAAAGATTATAAATGAAATAGAGAAAATTAAGAATGGCTTTTATATTGCTTCTTGGTTACATTTTTGTTTTCAAGGTTGTGAAGGTTTTGTAAACAAGGTGCACATATGATTTGTTTGGAGATCTTATGGTAAATGAAGGCACTTTTGAAAATAAATTTAAAGCTTAAGCAATTGCAGTAAATAGAATTTGATTTTAATGTACAGAAAATATGCACACTAAATCGGTGAAGGTTATAGTTTAAAAAAAAGTGTGCATCAAATAGACAAAAAAGTTCATAACTTGACCACTGTGAATCAAAGAAATAGCTTTAGTTCTCCTATTATCTTATAATCAATTGCACTTAAATTTCGTGATCAAAAATGTTCCTTAATAATATGTAAAGGGAGAAGGAAAAAGAGCAGAAGTCAAGTAAATATTACCTGATTTATTTGCTCTTAAAGTCAAAATGAAAGACGATTCATGCCAAAAGGATTTACTTTGTTAGATGATTATGGTAAACATTTCCAAATGTTCTGGCCAAGCTCAAACACTCAAAATTCAATATTTGAATTGAAAAGTTTGTTTTAGCCATCGACGCTTCAAAATATGATTTCTGCCTTATTATCTTAATATTAAAAAAAAATTGAAGCAAATCTATTATCTTTGCAGCATTAAAAACATTGACAATCATTCCATTCATATATTTATGGTGCATGTCACAGATTTAACCATATATTTTTTTCTGTTTAAAAAGATAACTTTGCTTAGTACTTTTTACATCCATCCATACTAGTAAACTTTTGAAGTGTTGAAAATCAGTTACTCCAGTGTATGAGTTAGCATGGTCAGAACAATTTAATCTGGAAAAAAAAACAAAAAAAAAACAACCTGAGCTTTATGGTTGAAGACAAACATTTATGAATCATTACTGTGCAAATTTACTCTTTCACTTATTCATGGCATTTCATTAACAGGATCTAAATCTGGCATACATCAACAAGTCATCACTTACTAAGTATCTCTTAAGAATTAATGTAAAGGTATGATTGGTTGCTTTATAAAGAAAACCATTAATGCATTAGGGCCCACTCACATTCATCATTAATTTGGCAAGATGATTAAAAAAAGAGTTGGAGTAACCTGGTCACACGGAGAAAAGTATAAGAACATTATCTTTCATGTTATGCAAATTGAGTAAAATCATTAATCAAAATTTATCAACATACAAAAGTCATGAAAAAAGGCCGGAGAAATGTACAAGTCATAAATGGATAAAACAGAAAATATGTAAAACTATGCTTGCTTCAAAAACGTTGATGAACAATTTCTTTAACATATTAGATGTAAATAAACAAAAGAAAAAGGGCATGCAAATTTAAAAAGTGTGTAGAATAATAGAGCAAACTACTTTGAAAGTAATTGTGATTTCTTTTAGTCAACTAAATTAAAAAAGCAGGCACGGTGAATGATTAACAAGTAAGAAATTTAAAACTAGTGTTATCAAGTAAAAGTGAATACTTTGCCCTTTCAGAAAGTGAAAAAAATTATAGTTTTAGCGTGTCTTCATTCATAAATATTAAATTTTAAAATTTTTGATAAAAATAAGATCATCAAATAAAAGATATCAAATTTTAATGGGGGCTCTAGTTAACTTGTGACAGAGGTGCCTTGGATACCTCACTAGTTATTTGTTAGAAGAGTAAAGAGCAAAGATATAGAACCTGAGAACGAATAAAATATGGCCAGCGTAAGTGAACCATTGCAGTAACATGAATGGTTATGCTTCGCTTTCAAATTATAAAACTCCAATTCTTTTTAAAGCTTATAAGAGAAGAGAAAAATTGAGTATTATATAGATAGAAGTAAACACTCTCTCTCTCTCATTATATATATCTTATATCTATCTATCTTTTTCAAATCACAGATACATAAGAGACACTTTCTTTTCTACTCTTCAGGCTCATGAACCAGCAAAAAAGGCATAGGGTGCAAAAGTAATTTAGAGCTTCCCACAAGCACATTAGTAAAGACATAGGTTATGAACCTGAAAAAAAAAAAAAAACAAGCAACTGAAGACTTTCCTCTTGCATTATCTCCATACATCTCTGTCAAAATTTTGCTCCCAGACTTAATCATAAGTTATTAAGAAGCAAGAATCAAATTCCCATTGCATTTCAAACAGTAATCTATAATGAAAAGCAAACGGAAAATAAGAACAGATCTTAGATTCTTTCAGCTGAAGGAAAATTCATACTCAGTCAGCATTTGAAATCGCCCAAGCTTACTAAATCTTGTATTTTTCTTTTCAACTTTTGTTTGTTTTTCTTGTGTCAAGACAAGACTCAAGTCTTTTGGCCATTCAGGTGCAGCTCCTCTCCTGTATGCTGTGAATTTCCATTAGTTTTGAGCCTTTTGGGTTCAGGCTCGCCATTTGATTTACTTTTCCCATTTGCCACTTTACATTCCGAGTGTTGGGGCATCTTTCCCTCAGCAATCTCAGTAAATATAAGGTCCAGCTTCTCTACAAGGGTTTCTGCATTTTCCACAGAGAAACACATGGGTGCTTTGAACTTGATGACATTGTCATGGGGTCCATCCCTGCTCAACAGAACATGATTTTCCTTGGCCCTGAGAAAACAAGTCATACAGGGAAATTTTGACTAAAAGCCTTCAGAAAGAGATGTAATAATGTTTTAATAGAAGACCTGAAACAAAAAATTGAAAAATGCATAATTTTTGGCTTACTTTTTAGCTGTAGAATACATTGTGTCATCTTTCAGTGTGACTTATACTTATTTATGTCTAACAAATACTTTTGCTTAAATATCACTGCTCTATGATGAGAGTAAAACTTACAAATGTTAAACTTTGGGTTACATATCAATTGCTCAGTGCAACAACTGCACCAATGCTAAAGTCAGGTATATGAATTATCATTACTTTTTAAGCCAATTTTACTTTTATTTTCTTTGCTTACATTTTTAAAGCTGTAATAGTATTCATTTTTAATTTATGGACTTTTTATAAATCTCAAAACTACACAAAAATATTTTAAGGCTGGTTCAGGACCAGCACAAAATTATCCATGCAAGTTAAATTTTGGCCTTCTATGCCCATTTCCACAACCTTAAAGAAAAAATGTCACACAGCTTTTATTTTCATTAAATTTCTGGGCTAGATGCAGAGGAATCTAAGAGAAAGCATAGCATAAAGGAAGAGAATAAAAAGAAATGGAGTTAAGAAATAAAAAAAAGAGAAAAAAGAAGAGGAGGACAAATGGCAAAAATTGAAAAAAGAAGTTAATACGAAATAGGATGTGGTGACAAAATTTGAAATGAAGGAAAAAAGGGAGTTGGTTCAAGAGCATTAACATTTTTTTTTTAATTAAAAAAAAGACAAACTAGAAAGAAAGAACATGCACAAAATCCACTTACCTTTTCACAACATATGCAGCTTCATCTGTCGCAGGTTCTCTACTTGTTCTATCTTTGACGAGGTCTAGACCCCAGAACATACCAACACCTCTATAGAAAAAAAAAAGCCAATTGTTGTGGTAAATTCATTATTCCTCTTCTGACATTTCTTTTTCATTTCCTAAGCCCAAGGGATTTGAAAATTTTACCTCCAGTGAGAATTATAGAAATTTTAACCCCTTTGATCACTGATAAGCTCAGAATTGTCATTCTTAAAATATCGCGATTTTTATAAATATTGTGATATCAAATCACTTTCAGCTGGGCCCAAGACAGGATTAATTCTTAAATGTTTCAAGAGAGTACTTCAACAGCTCAATGCAAAAAGCTATCTCTTTCTTATTCCTCCCCTATTTCAGCTTACCTGACATCTCCCACAAGCTGGTGACTGGATTTTAGTTCATTTAGTTTGGCATCCATAACTTTTCCAACTTTTAGAGCATTCTCCATCAGCTTGTCATTCTTTATCACATCTAATACAGCTAGACCAATGGCACATGACACTGGGTTGCCCCCATACTGATTAAAAAAAAATATTGAGCAAAAAATAATTATACATTTCTTTTAATATATTTAGTTGGCTACTTGAATACCTCAATTATGGCACTACATATCGAATTGAACTTTCAAAAAGAAAATTCAACAACTTTTTTGTTATCTCATTATTTAAAATATGTTTAATCTAAAACCTTAATCCAAGTAATGTCAAAGAGAAATGGATATCAACAATTTAAGAATTAAAAGAAAAACAACACTTTTAACATTGTTTTTTGTTGAACTATTCTACTGTAAAAACATTTCTATCTTTATTTACAACAGTCATGTACCCATACTTCATTTTTGTTAATTTATAAATGACATATAAAGCATAAAAAAAAACCTCTAAATTTGTCTGGAGGAATATCTTCATTGCCTGACAAAAGTATTTTACTTACAGTGTTGAAATACTCTATTCCACAAGCAGAAAAGCTGGCTGCTATTTCCCTTGTTGTCACAACGGCAGCTATGGGATGACCATTCCCCATGGGCTTGCCAATTGTGACAATGTCAGGCAAACATCCTAGTAACAGAAATAAAAAAAAGTGTTAAAATCAATTTTTAAGCAAACTTTTAAAATACACAAGAATCATGTAAGAACCTTGAGAGGAAAATGAAATATGGGTTTAAAAAAAATAATAATAGATCTATCAGTTTTTTTTCATCCCTTTTGCAATACAGAAATGCTCTATAACAAATGTGCATTTTTTCTTAGCCCTTTTAATAAATCCTTTCCAGACTCAAATCCAAATGTGTCATACCTTGAGCATCAAATGACCACATGTGAGTACCCACACGACCAAATCCTACTTGCACTTCATCCGCAATATTTACAGCTCCTGCTGCTCTCACAGACCTTGCCAGAAATGATAAAAAAAGAATCGTCAATATTTTAGAACAACATTGCTTCTTTATTGTGTAAAGTTTATATTTTGAAATAAAGAGTCTTTGGTACAAAAACTTTAAAAGAAATTATAGTTCTAGCTAAGATAAAAGAAACAACTGCAATTCTAATTTTGTTTGATATGAAGAGATATTTGATTTTTATTACTTTTAAAAAGTAACATAAACAAACAAATTCTTTTCTTTAATGTGCTCCAGCTCATATACACTTTGTTACTGAAATGCTCTAGATGCCTCATATATTGTCTTTAACAATTTATGACAACCAATAGCTGTTACTAGAAGAGATACAGCTATACATAATTAGATCCACTTCACTTGTATGAATTGAATAATTAAATAAAAAATGATTAAACAATGTATGGCATAGAGGATGAAACCAAATCGATTTTAAACATCCAGGCATAATGATAACTTGACCTCTTTGTCCTCAGATGTTTTGAACACTGCC
This sequence comes from Elysia crispata, assembly GCA_033675545.1. Classification (NCBI taxonomy): domain Eukaryota; kingdom Metazoa; phylum Mollusca; class Gastropoda; family Plakobranchidae; genus Elysia; species Elysia crispata. The sequence continues at coordinate 140,741 of JAWDGP010003789.1, forward strand.
TCTTATGTTGGAAATGTGTGACATTTTAGAATTGGAAATCACATACTTGAGACCCTTCATTATTTAAAAAAAAAAACAAAGAATTTGTTTCAATGTCTTCAGTGATTTCCGGGACTAAATACTGTTTTCTTTTTTCCCCTCAGGGATAACATGTTAGATGACTTTCAAAAATTCAGAATCAAACAGCCAAAGTTTACAAACATTTAAAAAGAACACATGTGTTCATTTTCTTTTTGTCTGACAATCCCCAATGAATTTGGACTTTTTGCGAGACAAATTAAATATCGCAACCTACCATGTTCAAAATTTATACAATAGCAAAAGAGGGTGAAAGGAAAGGGAATATAAAAAAAAGAAGAGGTAAAGTGTAAAAAAAAAACCAATAAACATACAGCTAAATTTAATGTGTATTTAACCTTATAAGTAAGCTTGGTATGACACTTACTTAAATACTTTACTGAGATAGCCTTCAGGGTAAAGAATTTGTCCACCACAGCTTTGCATAGATTCAGCAATAAAGCAGCTGACTTGCTTGTCAGCAGCATGGATTTTACCAATAATATCATTCACGGAGCCAACATAGAGATCGGCCAATTGTTTCATCGGATAATCGGTATCCCTGTACTTGCCGCGGTAAGTATCTGGACACTCAGCCTGAACGAATATATTTCAATTTGCTTATTAGAGAAAAAAAAATGAAGTTTTCTGTCAAGAGGATGGTAAACACAATCAGTTAGCAATATTTTACAGAAGAGATCCTAGAAGCAAAATATCTGCCTATGACATCATTGAACTTTTATGATCTATGTTTACTCATGATGGAAAACCAAGAAGCATTTGAAAAAAATCTTTAGTGTTCAATACTTTGACCTCAACCATGATATCACGCCGTTAAAAAATTAGCTTTAACATTCTTGCATTTTCTACTACTAGTTTTGATCTGAGAGCAGTATATTAAGACAGTCATGACATACACTACAACAAATACACCTTATGTTGAGTATCTCAAGCAGTGCTCAGTGTATCTTTACAGATTCAGATTATTATACATAATTTGCATGATCCCAAAGCAGCTGAAAAATGATGAGCATTCATCCATGATGAGCATTTTCAATTATAGAAGATGATATTTTTGCTAATGTACCCAACGCTGTTTTGGTAGACCTGTTTTATTAAAGTGACATTTTAACTGGAATAATTCTGATGTTTGCATCAAGCACAAGGCAAACAGTTTAAAAATAAAAAGAAGAAAAAAGGACTGAACTGATGGGTTATTTTTAATAAATAAAAAGCACTAAATGCGTACTCACAATATGTACAAAGTCAGGTTTGGTGTGCATCCCATCAGTTATATGGTTGAGTTTGTAGGTGCTCAGGTCAATGAGTGACAGAACATGCCCATGGTATGCCCTTGGTTTTAATTTGTGAAAAAAAAGTAACAATAAAAGAGTTTTAAGACCTTGTTAGGTCCACATATTTATATACTACTACTACCACTGCTGCTGCTGCTACTGTTACTACAACTGCAGCAACAAAAACTTCATTACTACCCCTGCTTTCATTACTATAGAAAACCTTTACTGCATCAACTGACACCACCCTTACTATTGCAACAGCAATTGTTCTTACTATTACTACAACAATTACTATCTCTGCTACTTTCACTGCTGCCAACATCAGCAATCTCTTAACTAGTTTATGCTTGTTAAAATTAAAATGCTTTTCCTGTTTGTTGTTTTTCTTTAGAAGAAAAACATTACATAAATATATTTCCTTTTTACTCCCATATTTTTTTAAATGTTAACCGAATCATGTTACAAAATAAAGCTTATAACACAAATAGTTCCAAAAGACCTGACATTCATTTAAAAAAAATTGTTCTTTATCTATGTATTTACATAAGCATGACCACAAATTTTGTAATTACATAAACTATTAGACAAGATAACAACGTTACCATTCTAAAAACTATCTGCGCTGGTAGTTCAGACAATGCCATTGAGAACATTGCTTATCAGACATTTGGCCTAATCTTGATAAAAATGTAGTTACTTCAATAAAGTAAAAATCATTCAAAAAATGCAAAAATTCATAATTAGCCCTGAAGCCTAGAGATTTCTCATGTTCATCCTTACCCAACACATGTTAAGTTATTATTAATTGTGAAAATAACAAATACTCGGATTAAATCCCACAAAGTTATGATGGGAAGTCGCAAAACAAAAAGTTTTTTTTTTTTTTTATATATTTTAGCCTCAGATAACCAAGGCAAAACTAAATGCAAAGGGTCTTCATTTCTCTCATTGTGGGCATTTTAAATTTATGTAGAGACCAATGTGATACTTTCTTAGAACTGCAGTCTGTATAAGAGAAAGTATATTTGCCATTTCCAGGCATTTAACTTCAGCAGACTATAGAGTACATTGAAAAGATAAAATTTTGACAGTTACCTCTCCAAAGTAATTATTTCTGATCCTTTTGTGTGATGACGAGCAAGCCTAAGCGCCAAGTCATTAGCCTCAGATCTTTACAAAAGGAAAAGAAATATTACTCTTACAAATACACACGCTCAGAATTCACTATCAATATAAAAAAAAATAATAAAGAAAAATGTAGATGAGCTTTAAGTAAAGTAAAACTGCTCAATCAACCATTTATGAATGAATAGATGGTGGTTAACACATGAGAAAAGTGTTTTCTTCTCCCACTTTCACACCCTACCCATTCATCTTTTTTTTTTTTATTATTTTACATTGATAATAAATAACGATAACAACTGATAAAAAACTAGGTCAAGAATCTTTTAGTTCTCAACATACTGCATAAAACTATCATTTATCACAGAGATAAATATATGTATCCCGTTTCAAAAATATTGAAAACTTGTAATCAACTGACAAAAAAAAAAAAAAATAATGAATTAGTTGATCAGGAAATTAATGTCTAATTCATTTTACTTGGTCCCTGTATGCTCTACAAGTTAGGCAATTTGATGAAAAATTGCATTAAATAAATTACCAAGCAATTACAAATTGTTCAAGAGAAATGCATTGTTTATTCTCCTGAGTATATCATCATGATAAAAATTTCCACACATACGCCCACACCCCTTTCATGTTCTTAGCAGTTATTGAATTCAGAGCTAAAGCTGCAGAAATCTCCTATACTGGAGCAGCCTGGATTACTGACCCTGAGTTCACAAAGTAGACCATGCAGAGTGAAGGTGGCATTGTTTCTACAAGTCTCTGGGCCAACATCACCAAATTGTCGTGAAGAAATCTGGAGTTAGTGTTGAGTTTGTGCATCTGTTTGCAGCCTGCCTCCACCACAGTCGGGTGACAATGGCCCACTGAAATCAGCAACAAGAGCTTATTAACAACAATAAGTTCACTGCTTTTACACAGAAACCAGCCAAAATCCTAAATTGTCGCGCTCATTCGCTAAATGACTAACTCAATTTTTGGTGATTTTCTTTAATGCAATTCTTGTATACTACAATTATAGATTCCTTCATTTTGTTTGAGCCCTAATAAGTTTTGGTTACTAAATATTCAAATTATTTAAATCAATATCACTAATAATACCAAAAAAGGGGCTTTTTGCATAACTTAAAACAGGTAAAAATGAGTTAGGCATTTATCGAATGAGTGTGACAAAATGACTATGAAGGAACATGAATATTTAAGCAGCCATCTAATTTCTATGAGAAAGGACATCTGAATGGGTCACAAATAAGGCATAGTGTGAAGGTAGCTAGGAAGAAGAGTGTAGAATTGTGAAATTTAACCCAGTTTGGACAGAATTTGAGCTTGGTTTAAAAATTTGAGTCTTGGCAAAAAAGAACTAATAGCTTTGATATAAATATTATGGGGCTGAAAAGAAATGTGAAGGTTTTTAAAAAAAAAAACATAGCAGGTTACACTACTTTATTTCAAGATCTTGGAGGGTACCTGAACATTCATCTTCAAAGGCATCTAGAGACTGAATTGGTTGAAAACTTATCAACAATGTAAAAAAAAAACTTTGATCATGGCTTAACTAGAGCTAACCTTTTTTTTTTTAACACTTAGATTAAAAAAAATTACTCAGATTGCTGGCTATAGAAATAGAATCCTGATCTGGATTTTATAATCTCAATTTCGCAATAAGGTTTAGATGATGCATCCAGTCTATCAACATGCCAGCTCATTTGATTTGTTTGTCATGTGACAGATCAATCTTAATAAGTAATGAGTTCTGGGCACAACAGGCTTCAGAAATTATGAACAGAGCCGTGAGTAGATAAATTACAGTTCTAATAAAAAAAAAAAAAAGTGGATCTTGAAAATGATTCACTTTGATACAAGCCCCAATAACTTGATTGATAGAAGAAACACAAAAAGAAGGGATTGATCGTCGAAGAAAAGATCTGTAATTAGATTGCTATGATTAAAAAAAATATAAGACTGCTAAAAAAATTATCTTTTAATTTTTACTAGAATTAACAAACATTTTGGTTTATGTAACATTTGCAACACTGATCCATGACGATACCCTGCACAACAATAATAAGAAAGAAAATGGCAAGTATGCAAACTCATTGATCACTTAAAAACCTAACAAAATAAGTAAAATTTAGTTGAATCCTGAAAATGTCAGATCCATTATCGTCTCAGTTCTTTGTTTCCTTACCATGGCACACATTATTGATACAGTCTAGGTAAGCTTGTCCCTTCTCATCATACATGTACTGGCCTGAGGCCTCATCAATCTTCAGTGGATCAGATTTGAAGAAGAGCGTACAGGATGGCCTGAAAATAGTCCTCAATCATATATATTATAAATATTTAATCAAGAAAATCTTTTGAGTCTTCTTTATTCTTATGTATACTCACAAAGATTGAAGATTGGAGCCACATATTAAAATCTGAATGCAATGCTATTATTATAAAAAAAAAAAAAAAATTAGTAATGCTATTGTAGCCTAAACTCACTCTAGGAAATAAGAAAATACCACTTATAAATCTTTTGAGACATAAAACAAGGTGACAAAGTAAGAACTATGATAATTCTAAATTTCACACATCACAATGCAAACTCAATTACATTTAGGACAATAAATAACTTTTCTTTCAAGAATAATCCAGTTGAAACTTTCAGTCAGAAAACATGTCCGCCAAAATAGTGCAGGTCAGAACAGTTTAATTTAAAGAATCCAAAGTGTTAATCCATTTTTTCCCTTTTTATGGTATCTTTAACAACTTTTCCAGGATTTCAAATGGCTATGTATGCTACTTCACAATAACAAAATGTGCTTTGTACTCCATGATTTAGTCTTTGCAACTGACTCATTTGAACTCATTGTAGGACACTGTTTTAGGTTTTGAACGATCCCTGTTGAGATAGCATGCAAGTGATAAGAAGCCAATAGAATGAGCTACTGATAATGCCTTCACATTCCCCACCCCAAGCTGACAGCTAGTCAACACTGGCTCCGATAATGGCCCTTGAATGCGCCATTGTCCTTCACCTTTTCTTTGGTGTTTGTTTGTGTTACAGGATAAAAGTAGACATCATTTGGTTACATGTAATAAAGATTATAGCAGATTGGAGACATTAAACAAAAAAAAAGCTGTTGAACTTTTCCTGATATGTTTTTTTTTTAATTTTGTAATTGACATTTCTTTGCAATTACAAAAAAACCTTGACTGTAAAAGAGCTAGCTGCCCTGTTAAAGTGTCTTGTCTTTGATGTATTTAGATGTGCATGTTTTAAAAACTTTCTGCCTCCCTACAGCACTCAGAGTCAGATTTGAAAAATAGTTTTCCTTGAAACAATACCAACTTTCATATTAGAATATTCTTGGGCTGCCACTTGATTCATTTTTGTCAGACAGCTTCATTCACGCTCCATCAGAACAAAGCATCTCCAGTGTTTTTACCAAAACGAAAAAAAAAAAAACCTCTAGTTCACTTTTTAATTTATTTCTCTTCCCAATTTCAGAGGTATTGTGTGATTTGATGCAAGCCTGGTTAGCCAAAGTGAGGGCATAAACTGTGGCTACAGATTGAAGATAGAAAAGTGAACTTGACCACATGAAATAATTTATTTTATATTTTACAATCACTGCAACGATAGTTTAAATTGATGTTCTTTGGTAAACCACTATCTGACTGGAGAAAATTAAATTTGTTTCAATCCTTTGACTATTAGGATTTCTTTCCCACTTGGGATATGATAATAATGCTTTATACAGCGAAAACTCTTTGCCCTAGAAAAGTATTTGACATTCTATGCATTTCAGGATTTTTGGGTCCTGACTTTGCGATTCCAATGTACTGTGACTTTGCAACATTATTGGCATTGACTTAGCTTCAGTCTGCTGTCAATCCTTTCTCTAAAATACTTCCATTTTTTTTTTGACCAAAAAAAAAAAATGAAACCAGACAATCTCTGACCAGCACATTATAGTTTAGGACCTCCATTTTAGCAAGTGACCTTGCACTGTCCTCTCGTTATCATGCCAATTTCTATGAAAAAATCCTTAAGCTCAGATAAATTGTGTTTCTTGGTGGATTAAAAATAATGACTGACAAAAAAACAGAAATAAAATAAAACAAAACAAAACCAAAAAAAAGGAATAAAAACAGATATTGGCTACAGAAGTTAAAAAGTTCCTCAGAATCTTAGTTTTAAATTAGGTTTTATATAGCAAAGTTAACAAGACCAGAGCATTTTATTTACTTGGGAATTATGTCAGATTTATTCAGAACTAACTTACCAAATCTTAAGCAAAATAATGGAAATAAAGAGATTTTGTGCCATGGCCAAAAGAAAAACAGGCGTTGCCAAAACTGTGCACTCTTAACTCTTCTTTATCGATTCAAATGTTGACCAATGTTTGAGAGATTTAGAGTAAACATTTTATATTTTATTTGAAACACTTGCAAATCTATATCTAGGAATATTTTAGACCCAGGAGAATAAGTTAAGAACTTTGGGAGTAATGTCAGCGAAAAAAAAAGCAGAATTAGTTATATTTTGAAGACATACGAAGTGAAGAGAAACTGCTTGGCAACTGCAGTAGAGTATTTTTAAACTAACAAGCTGAAGATACGGGGGGGGGGGGGGGGGTTAATTCTTGTCTTAATTAGCTGGAGTCCAATCCCATTCATCCAGTCTTACCCCTGGCTTGATTGAAAATGAGAAAGCTGACGTCGTGGAATAAAATTCTTCAGATGACTTGAGTATAAAGCTAATTAAAACCGAAAATGCATACTGAAGGTATTACAATCTGCTGCTACTGGTGTATACAAAACCACACAGAACAATTCAATTGTAACCCGCAAGAAAAATAATTTTAAGAAAGAAGTTATTAACACCTTTTAAGAATCAAAAGAAACAAAATATGCATGAGACGAGAAAAAAAAAAGATGATATTGCATGCAAAGAATGTTGCAGTAAGAGATGTACTATTTATCTATGCTGAGGTGCAAAGAATAAAAATTAAGGGTCAAGATGATGCTGGAGTTCAAGCTCAGGTCAATATCAAAATATCTATTGGCATTTCAAAAAAGTTTGTTATGACAAAAACCAATAACATAAAGGAACGATGACCTTTACTGGTAACAAACTGAATATACGTGTATGAAAAGGATTAATGGGAAAAAACTTCCACTTTCTGTTTGAAAACCCAAAGCTGAGTTTCAAGGCATGTCAAGCACAAGACTTTCAGCTGATCAAAATGAGAAATGAAAAAAAAACTGCATGCAGACAATTATGTTAACAATAGAAAAGCCAAAGGCGTACAGTTTGACCAAAATACTTTGAGCTTGAATTGTCATTCGAATCGCTCACCTTGTGACATTGGAAGACAGCAAAACTCAAAAAAGAGAAGCCACAAATATAAATATAACGACAAGAGTGAAGATAGAAAATTTTAGACCACGAGTGAATCCTATGCTGTGGTAAAGAAACCACTTTACGTATCTTCTTCCCATTTATGGATCTCATAAAACTCAAGAGTGATTTGACACAGCAACACTTTTCTACTTGGTCCACAGATCAATTTTAAAAAAAAAATTGTTGCGACTCCAATGAGATTCATATACATATATATGTATATATATATATATAAGTATTCCCAACTTTATTTATTTTTCTTTTTTCAAATTAATTTTGGCAGAATCATTTGATTTTCAGATGTTAGCCATAATGACTGGCCTGATGGTTCTCAACCATACTGGCCTGCTGCTTGATCCAATTAGGGTCTGCACTTCACCATCATGACAATTACTTGTATCTTAGGATGAGAACTTCTAGGTTTCCTTACTCTCTTCCTCATGACTGCTTCGAGCCTGTTCTTGAAATTTGACTAAGGCTATGTAAGAGTTGACTTTTGATTTAGTCCAGGGTTTTAAGATTTAATTTTTTTTTCAGTGAAATTGTTACAAAGTTGGTATTGCATAAGGTGTTTCATCCAGGCTATTATGTGAAGAGAAACTTACAAGGGCTGGGCATACAGGTGCACTGGCTGTGCTACCTTTCAAGTAATGTCACAATCGGAATCAGATGCTGCCAATAAACTAAATAAACAAGACTCAAGCCTGATTTTCCAACTCTGAATGTATCATGCGAGACTAATTAACATCTTAATTGGATAATTCCAAAACACCTGTTACACTGCAGACAATGCAACCATTCATTTGAACAGAGCATCTTCTCTTTACTCCTAATACTTTGAATAAATTTTACATTTTGCACTAGAATTAATTTTTGTCTAGTCTTAGTAAACAGGCACCAAAAAAATAATGACTGCGAGCCTTAGAATTCAATAACTTTTCCAAACTTTAAATTTGAAGATCCAAAGGCAGGTATGCATCCATTATGATTATCACCCCAAACATTAAAGCATGGATGAGAACAAAAAAATGTCACTAACTTGCATCAGTAGAATGAATTTTGCATTACAAGATGAGGAAAAGGCTTAAAAGTTCAGCCTCCTAATTTTGCATAAAAAAATAGCACTGCTCAACAATCCTGACAATTAAATAGCTGGGATGGTGGTGCATTTTCATTAATTTTTATAAATATTAAGAGCCTAATAACTATATAAATCTCATTCTCCAACTTAAAACAGCTCTCAGGTTTCAGAGACGACTTATGTAATGCTGATCATAAGTCATTATAACCCATTCGAAAGTTCTTCCTGGAAATCTAGAAATTAAAACTATTTCATACCAAGCCCACCATGTAGATCAGTGTGGATCAGATTTACCAAACAAATTGAAATGTTGAATTTTAAAGATTTTCATCTCTTTCCAGATTCTAGATATAAAAATCTAAGAATTTATGTACAAATTGATCAAGATACGTTGGTAAACACCTCTTAGACCTTAATAGATCGGTAAATTTGCAGATATCGGCCCAACTGACGATAGGCTTCACAATTGGGTAAAATTACAGATATCAGCCCACCTCAGGTCGGGCTTCACAATTGAATGTTTCCAGACGAAATCGAAGCTTGTAGTTTAATGGGATTTTAGAGCAACACAAAAATGCTTGTAACATATTGAAAAGTATTTATTTGCTACTAATAAAACATTCATATTCGTGATCAGCATATCAAATTCTTTAAGAAAAATACAAATTTAAAGCTTAACCACTCAGGTGCCATGGGGTCGATATCGACCCCCTCAGTATAAGTGCGATGGGGTCGAATTCGACCCCTATTTGGCCTGGCTATTTCAAACTGGCAATATAAAAAGCAGCGTTTATCTGGCCGTTTAGTTTCGTTTCCATTGCGTTCTAGGAATGTAAACAAGTGCGTATGGCCACAATTGATCAACTTTTTACCGAAAATTTCTGTAAAAATGGATATTGAAGACGAAGGTCTAACCAGTGAGGAGGAGATGTGTTCTTCAGATGATGACATCAGTTTTGATGGTGAGTTTTCATTTATTTATACTTTTATTTTATCACTAAGAACGCAAGAATTAGTGGATAGTGTAAGACGAAAGTGTGAAGCCTAGATCTAGCTGAATTACTGTTTTAGGAATTTTTTTTCTCAAAGTTGTACTCCTAGATCTAGGTCTTTTCTCCAGTTTTAGAGAAATCTTTTACTCTGCCTTGGTGTAAACTTGGTATTTCTTTTCTTTTTTTTTTACCTGGAATAAGTTTAGCTTTTATCTAATCGTCTTCTGAATACTCCTTTATTTTCTGACCAGATCCAGGTGAGACAGACTCAGCCCTTACAGACGATGACAGTGCTTTGGTAGACGAAGGGGCTGCCGCCGGTGACAATGCCTTAGGGGTCTGGATGAACATTGTAGGGGAAGATCCTGGTCCACTAAATGTGGAATTTACTGTCAACTCTGGGCCTAGAATCCACCTAGCCAGGGACTCAGATCCAATTGATTACCTACAACTTTTTATCACCAATTTTAGCTTGGATAAAATTGTCACAGAAACGAATCGCTATGCACAACAATGGATTGAAGGTCATCAGGATTATCTTGTTCAACATCCTCACTCTAGAGTCCACAGCTGGATAAAACAAGGGACTACAAACAGAGCTGAAATAAAGGCATTTCTATCACTTTGTATCAACTCTGGCTTGATAAAGAAATCAGCCATCCATCATTACTGGGATAGTACAAATCCCAGCCAAGCAACACCGTGGTTCATCGAACGATTCAATAGGGACCGGTTTCAGCTTCTACTGAAATTTCTCCACTTTGCAGACAATGAATTACAGCCAGACCCAAACAGCCCTGATTACAAGCTTTACAAAGTAAAAGAAATAGCTGATCACTTCAGAAATAATTTTAGGAACTTATATGTACCGGGTGAGGACATTTCGGTAGATGAAAGTATGGTAGGTTACAGGGGGAAGACACCTCACCTGCGTCAGTACATGCCATTGAAACATCATGCTAGATTTGGCATCAAAATATGGTGTGTGTGTGACTCTCACTCTCACTATACTGTAAATTTTGAAATTTATAAAGGAGCACACAATGAAGCTGATAGAGCTGAAGAAAATGTCACTCATAATCTGGTGATCAGACTTTTGCAAGAGCCTCGCCTTCTATATTCTGGTCATCATGTCGGCATGGACAACTATTTTTCATCCCCAAAACTGTTTTTGGAACTCTATAGAGCTAATACAAAAGCAACAGGCACTGTCAGATCCAACAGGAAGGGTTTGCCCAAGGCAATCCTCAAAAAAACACTGCCTAACAACACAACGATTGAACGACGGAAGGGTCCCCTGTTGTGCTCAGTCTACAAAGATGGTGGAAAAAGACCAGTTCTCCTGTCGACGGCAGCCAAAGGAGGATTTGTTGATCAGAGAAATGCAAGGGGGGTTATGAAACACAAGCCTGCTATTGTTGCAACATATAACTCCATCATGGGAGGTGTAGACACTACAGATGCATGTCTGTACACCTACCTCAGTGAACGCAGGACTATGAAATGGACCCACAAACTTGTTTTCAATCTTATTGGTAGGTGTGTTCTGAATGCATACATAATATACAAAGAGCATACATCACAAAGACCTATCAAAGACAGGCATCAGTTTACAGTAGAGTGTGTGGAGAGCCTTGTGGGTAATTACCACCCTGGTAAGACGCCGCGAAAACGTCGTCGCGCCGCAGCCGAGCGCGAAGAGGGTGCTGGGAATGAGGAGATGAACATTCAACCCCCTGATCATGACTACCAAGCTGCACCCCCAACATGCACCCTTGTCAGGATTGGAGATGGGAAGAGGAGGCAGTGCATGCACAGGGTGCACCAGACAAGAAAGAAGACTGTTTGGGAGTGTTCGTCATGCAAAGTTACCCTATGTCCAGAGTGCTTTTTACCATATCACAGGGTTATCAACATGATTCAATAAAGGTATATATATATATTTTTGAAATCCTGAAATGTTTATATAAATCTCTCTTTGTATCTGTTTTTTTTTTTACCTAAAGTGTTGTCTATGTTCAGAAAAATAATAACAAACAAAACACATAACTCAAATTCAAGGGCAATAACAACTTTTATTACTCTTTCATACTATAAACATCCCATAATTTTTTTCCGAAAACTGATCTATTGATTTATATGTAGATTCCTCAAGCATTCACCTTTCATAAAATGTATACATGTAATGGGTTTAGATCAAAGGTAAACCCACCAGAAGCATTTTTATACACATACCCCAAGTTACATAATTTTACCTAATTATAACTCAGCACTCTTCACTCAGAAATCAATTATAACTCAGCACTCAAGTGGTTAAGGTAAGTTGGGCCGAAAACTGCAATAATACCAATAGATCTAATCTAGACCTATCAGTACTGATCAGATAAAATGTATTTAATAACAGATCTAGATCTAGAATGTCTTGATTAGAATCTAGATCTAGAATAGAAATCTAAACAAATATCGGTGTATAACTTAATCCTCAAATTATAAATTTACTTACCCTACATATTTTTGGCGTAAGTTGAGAGTTTCAGATTTGTTCAAAGTTTGGCTTAAATTTGATGAGCCGTCCATCCCTCGGTGCACGTAAGATCTACTACAGGGTAGATCTAACTCTAGATCTAGGTCTAAAGGTCGAACCGTCGGGGCCTGGCCTACAGATTCTGGTAAAGATCTTAAACTAGATAAATCGATCTAGATCTAGATCTATATTTTAATTTGATGATTCTAGATCTAGTTCTGAAATTGACACAACCAAAAGCCTATGTTTTTGGCTAATATAGTTTCTTCTTCAATATAGATTCTAAGGCCTAATTGTTCAGTTCTTGATCTTTAACATTTAGAGTCCTCATTTTTCTTATTAAGACCGCAAGCCGATCCGTTAGGTCAAGGGTAGATCTAGATCTGCATCTGCTTTGGTTGTGTTGTGAAACATATGCAGTAGACCGTTTATGATTCTCCGTTACAGAACTGGATAGAGATAATCAGCTGTGAGCCTCAGCCTGCTCAGCAGTGTTTGCACTCGTACTTGAAATTCCACATCGCGAGTAACCTCAAAATATGTAAACAAGAAATATGGGCAGTTTCGATACTTTTATTTTATTGCAGATAACATATCTTTCTATTCGGTTAACCACTTTGTTATCATCTCATTATAAATTTTTTAAAGTAATTATAATGTTGAATTTTTTAAACCTCTCTCCACTTTCTTGTCCGTATTCCTCTCATCTGTGGTTCCCCCTCCCACCACCCCCCCCCCCCAAAAAAAAAATATGATTTATTCTCCCCTTTCCTCTCTCTCTCTCTCTCTCTCTCTCTCTCTCTCTCTCTCTCTCTCTCTCTCTCTCTCTCCCTTTTCTGAGTCTGTGAAGAAGATGAATAGTCTTTCTTTGTAAACAGTCGACTCAAGACTTCACACCTTCAGTCTGCGACAATCCATCAAGTGAGGAATATTTATGATAATTATAATTGGATTAATTATAACATCCTACTTGTGGTATTATATCTGTTTTAAAGACACAAAAAGCCAAGATATACCAATTTCGAAAGTCAACTTGTCGTGTGTCGAAATTGCTACGATGACAACAACAGCAGTTTATCAGCACAAATAAAGAAATACACAAATGTGTACCGGATCTATTATTTCACTGCTCAGTATTCGCCAACCGTTGAATTCTCAAACCGAGTAACCACGACCCAGGCTATCCGGACAACGACATAATTTTCATACAGTACAAAAGCACTCAACTTCTTTCACATCGTTCAAGACCCTAAGTTGCTTTTTTCTTTTTCTAGGACACACTACACCTTTTACATTTCAATATCCTGATCTATATTTTTACTCGAGACAATCGCTGTTTAGTTTTCATAATAAGTTGGTTTATTAATTCAGTTAGTTCTCTCTCTCTCTCTCTCTCTCTCTCTCTCTCTCTCTCTCTCTCTCTCTCTCTCTCTCTCTCTCTCTCTCTCTCTCGCTCTCTCTTATATTTCGTTCTGCTCTGTTTTTGTAAACATGAGTTATTTTTCCCAAGCTGTATTTGTCTTATTCTCTCACTATACTCACCTTTCTCTTCCTCTGAATACCTCTTCTACCAAAGTGCCGTTATCTAAATCTTTCTTTTCTTTTCTTTTTCCTAGGGTCCTCTCTCTCTCTCTCTCTCTCTCTCTCTCTCTCGTTCTCTCTCTTTCTTTCTCTTCCCCCCACCCTCTCTCTCTCTCTCTCTCTCTCTCTCTCTCTCTCTCTCTCTCTCTCTCTCTCTGTTATATTTCGCTCTTCCAAAACTTTTCTGTCTTGCACTTTAAGCTTTCAAAACAGAACCGGTTTCTAAGGTCAAACTTTCTCTCTCTAATCATGTTTCAGTTAGCCCAAGTTGCGGTTGAAAGCGCCTTGCTACGTTTCAAAGGAGGCCGTTAAATATTAAGATCTAGCCTCAATATGGCCCTAGTGGGGCATGACTGAATTCAGTGTGCCTTGAAATTATATTAAAAACTACAAAAAACAAAAACATCCCAAAAAAAAAAAAAAAAATGAAGAAAAAAGTATCTCTTTCCCTTTTTAACACTGGGGGGAAAATTAGATCAACGTGTAGCTAGCTAGGCTACTCAGTAGATTATCTAAATTTAACTGGGATAAACGAAAATGTTTATACCCCTTAATGCTCTTTAGATGTCCGGTAAAATAATTCTAGATCGATTACAACCATCAATGAGATTTAAGGTCAGCATGCATAATGAACAAGCCCAGGAAATTCTATTCACAGCGGAAATGTCATGACGAGGTTTTAAACCTTATTCACGCAACAAAAACAAAAACAAAATAATAATAATAATAATAATAATAATAATAATAATAATAATAATAATAATAATAATAATAATAATAATAATAATAATAACAATAATAATAATAATGATAATAATAATAATAACAATAACAACAACAACAACAACAACAACAACAACAACAAAAACAACAACAATAATGCTAATAATAACAACAACAACAACAACAACAGCAGCAACAACAACAACAACAACAACGATAATAACAACAACAACAATAATAATAGTAATAATAATAATAACAATAATAATAATAATAATAATAATAATAATAATAATAATAATAATAATAATAATAATAATAAAAATAATAGTAGTAGTAGTAGTAGTAGTAGTAGTAGTAGTAGTAGTAGTAGTAGTAGTAGTAGTAGTAGTAGTAGTAGTAGTAGTAGTAGTAGTAGTAGTAGTAGTAGTAGTAACTAATAATAATAATAATAATAATAATAATAATAATAATAATAATAATAATAATAATAATAATAATATTATTATTATTATTATTATTATTATTATTATTATTATTATTATTATTATTATTATTATTATTATTATTATTATTATTATTATTATTATTATTATTGTTATTATTATTATTATTGAGCCCTTGTACTCTCAAAGCAAGGGACATTGAATCCAAAGACTGTTAATTATTTTTTTCACTTGTGTCAGATGAGTTTCAAAGCATTTGTGTTTCAGATGAAGCATTTATCAATTTTTGCAATGTCGGCACTTGCTTTATCTATCAGTAAAATTTGTTTTCATTTTAATGTAAAATACAACTGTGACAGGTGTTCGAAGTTAGCGTTTCCATAAAAAGGTGAGAAGGTCTAGTTCAATAGATTAGCTGGTTTGTTTCCTTCTATCAAAAGTCAAGTTGATACCCGACGGATCACTTCAACAGCTTATAGTATTTTTAAAGATTTGAATACACTTCATGAAGCAATGTGAATAAAAATGAACAAAAAAAAAAACAAAAAAAAAAACAAAAAAAAAAACAAAAAAAACCGGGTGAGCACTTTGCTGCAATACATTTCTTTTTGTCTTTGCCCATTCACTTCAATTTTTTTTTAAAATCTTATTTCATTATTTTTCAGTTGTCATTCCAAAGCCATGCTATTGTAATAACAAAGATCATTTTGTCAGCCTGTCTGCTCGGCGTGTTGTGACATTTTTTTTCTTTTTTTTTTTTTTTTTTTTTTTTAAGCAGGGAAACACTTCTGCGCAATTATTTTACGTTTTCGGGCCATAATTATCTGATAAGCAGATATGTCTTCATCACACAGGCTCAAGGTACTTTGCGAACAAGCATTATGTTAAGCCATATTGTAATTAATTTACCCTTGAAAATGTCATGTAAGGGAGAATCACATGACAAGTAGAGGGCAGAGAGGATAGATATGGTAGAGAGGCAGTGACACTGACAGTCGTCGGACTAGTGGGCAGAATGGCCAAGTAAAGAGAGAAAAATGGAGAGACAAACAGAGAGAGAAAGGTATAGAAAAACAAGAGAGAGAGAGAGAGAGAGAGAGAGAGAGAGAGAGAGAGAGAGAGAGAGAGAGAGAGAGAGAGACAGACAGAGAGAGACAGAGACAGAGACAAAGACAGAGAGAGACAGAGACAGAGACAGAGAAACAGACAGACAAAGCGAGACAGCGACAGAGACACAGACAGAGACAGACAGATGGACAGACACAGAAACAGACAGGCAGACAGACACACATTTAGACACGCAGAAAATGAGACTCATCTATCTGTAAATGACGCCCCTCGAAAGTTCAGATTACAAACAATTTACTCGCATTCCAAACGACATGGACGGAACACTGCATTCTTATTAAGCTTTGTGGCGTTGATGATGGTTGTAAAAACCATGGTCGTCAAACGTCATTTGCCTCATTTGTCGACTAGGCTCTATGCTGCATGGTTGTTGCTGTTGTTGTTTTTAGTTTTGCTTCGTTGCTGTTGGTTTTGTTTTTTTTTTGTATTATTATAGATAGCACCGTGCTGTTGCTTTTTAATTTTTGTTTAGATTAAAAGCAAAAAGGTTGATTTTAAATGCATTGAATCTTGCGCGCTCCTAATTTTTTTTTAAAATATCCTCATGGACTTTGGAATTTGGAGTTTATACAAGGTCTATGACCTATGACAATCTTTGGATTTTTACCGTCGTAATTTTTGGTTGGATTGCTTTGATCTCATTGACATTAATTTTTTTCTGGTTCTTGTTCTTTGTATATAACCTGTCTGTGGTTTTGTATGATTTTTTTTCCAAAACATCCAAAAATGACGTGGGAAAAATTAAGGTGGAATGAGCCTGACAATTTGTTGTCTTGATTAGGCCTATATTATATTTATGTTTTCATTTGATCAGACATATGTAATAAATATATTTTTTCTCTGTAACATGTCTTTTGTTGTGCCTGTGAGAAAAAATGAAAAGAAGAAATCAGAAAAGAATGCACCACACCCTCCCCCATTTCCTAAACGATTTTCAGCTGTATATATATATATATATATAGGAGAGAGTGAGAAAGAGAGAGACAGAGAGAGTCAGGGAGAGACAGAGAGAGAGGGAGAGAGAGAGAGAGAGAGAGAGAGAGAGAGAGAGAGAGAGAGGGGGGGGGAGGGAGGGAGAGAGAAAGATCTGCATCAAAATGGACAAAGTTTGGCTATGGAATTTTATACGACAAAGTGATCTAGGTGCAAAATAATAAAAAGAGTTTACCGAAAATAAAAAAGGCTGAGGGGGAAGAGAGAGAGAGAGAGAGAGAGAGAGAGAGAGAGAGAGAGAGAGAGAGAGAGACAGACAGACAGACAGACAGACAGACAGACAGACAGACAGACAGACAGACAGACAGGCAAAACATATAATACAGTGTGAGGTAGAGAGTCATGCAGAAAGGGGCAAACATAAAAAGAGAAAAACAGGTTTGGATTGGTGTGGGGAAGATGGGGAAAAAAAGGGGGGGGGGGGGGGTGTTAAGACAAAAATTGTTTTACGAGAACGAGAACACTACATAACCTCGACATAACACATACACATCCATTAACCGGATTTTCTTTCATTTCATTTTTTTAATCTGTCACCTTTAGTACCGGGTATCATTGAGTTTAAAGCTTAGATTTATCTTCAAGCTATTACTTACGTCTAAAATTTCGAAAATCGAGTTTTTGTAATATATTTATATAATATATATATGGAAGAAAACAGAGTTGACTATAAGAGGGACGAGGGGGAGTGGGCTATAGATAGGTTACATTTCTTTGGTGAGGAGGTCGCATAACAATATTGTGGTCTATACGGAACCTTTAAAATTCTTACCCTTCTTTTTTTTTTTTTTTTAATTTAGGCTACATTACTGCTAGGAAGGTGGAAAATTGGGGGACCAAGAAAATGTAAAAGAGATTGAAAAGAAAAGAAAAACACAATGTGTTAAAATCAAGAAGCAACCAAGACTACTTCGTGTGAATTTCGAGGCTAAATTCAGTTGGCCTGCTTCAATTTGGAATGACCTAAAAACCAAATTTATGAAGTTTAAAAAAGAAACTGCAGGCAGTCTCCGAAATTGAAGCGCTTTGTTCATCTTGCAATAAAAGCTGATTAATGGTGATACAAAAGGCCAACAAACTTTTGACCTACTCAAATGTATATCTGCATAAATAATTGGATCGCTGAAAAGGTCACACAAGGGTCATCTGTCCGCTCGGAGAATGGTTTATCTTCAGTGCACGTACCGAAGACATGAGATCTTTTTTTTAAAAGCTGACAACGAGTCTCGTATTTTGGGTTGTTGTGTTGTTGTTGTTTTTTTTATTAACCAGCATACAGGTCGTTTAATATAAAAAAGAAATCAACTAAACTGAAATGGGTTCAAAAGACTAATAAGCTACATTTAAGACATTAGTCCACTGGCACCTGGCAGTCATAAACACCACACAATTTGAGTTTTTTTTTTTTTTTTTTAAAGAATATGATTCTGTTAGGCGACAATTCAACTGAGTGTATTCTCAAGCTTATATGTACATTCACAGGGGAGATGAGTTACAGAGGCAAGCCTTTTAAATTTTAAATTCATGTTTGATTGTGAAAGAAAACCAAAGTTTTGTACAAAAAAGCACACATCTAACAGCATGTGCTTCAATATTAAAATAACCTGAGAAGAACCTCAAAAACCTCTGAGTGATATGTTTTCCACTCGACTTAATCAAAAGACAAACCAAACTGCATTAAAAAAGCAAAACAGGTTTGAAATTATCTTCTATAACGTTCAAACACCTCCAAGGCCTTTAAAAAAAATTTTGTGGTCTTCGTTTCTCGCGAGTGCTAAGTCAGTAGAACAGACGGATAGGCCTACAAGATCGTTACAATTTTTATATCATAATGGGTTCTTTGTAGAGCAGAGTTGCAAGCTATGTTCGTTAGCTTTGTATTTCAATCTTTTAAAGGAAATTTCTTTGAAGTCACTGTCCCTGTGGCTAGTTTAGAAGAAAGATTTTGTCTTCATTTTATTTGAGAACGCAGAGGGCCTTAATTTTGTTCCACTCTATTTGCTCTTCGTTTTTCTACTCTCCCTCCCCTCTCCCGCTCTCTCTGTATCTCTGTCTTTCTCTCTCTGTCTCTCTTTCTGTCTGTCTGTCTGTCTGTCTCTCTCTCTCTCTCTCTCTCTCTCTCTATCTATCTATCTATCTATCTATCTATCTATCTATCTATCTATCTATCTATCTATTTTGGCATTTTAGATCATTAACTCTTTCCTCTCCCTTTAATTAATGGACGCTCCTTTGAAAGGTAGGTCAAGGTCGGTTGCACCAACATTCCCTGAATCTTAAGTCTTAGTTTGTTTTTGTTTTTTTTGTTTTTTGTTTTTTTTTTTGTTTTAATGTTTTTCACATTTGGAAAAAACATAACGAGATTGCTCTGTCCAGTATAAACTTTTTGGTAGATAGACAGATAGATCAAAGCAAAAGTTCTTTTCAGCCGGGAAGCGGGGAAAGTCAAGCTAACGAAAAACCTTAAGCATAGCATAAGCAGCAGTCTCATGTGGGATCTCTAGGGTGCGGAGTGCTGAGATGTAAACATGAAAAGAAGAAAAACAAAATTAAATAATGTGGCTTCAGAAGATGTTGCATAATTACAAACACGCAAGTCACCATTACCCATGAGGACTTGGTGCTAGTCTATATACAACTTCCGACAAAAATTCCCCGCCAGCATTCAAATACCACAACCCCGGTGTATTATGGGAGGAACCACACCAGGGGTAATTATGTCGCCTGTCGAACGTCGTTATAGCATGTGGACATTGGCCTTTTACGGGCCTTAACCATGTCTAGGTTTGGAGCTAAGTCTTGAACCCAGTGTCATCACAGAAGTAACGTGGTCACCCATGGATCTTTCTTTAAGCGATTTACCAACCACAAATTTTCTTACAATTTCGGTTTCCAAATATTTGAAAATTTCAATTAACATGAAATTTTAGTGTAAATCAAAATCTTTCCTTAATACCGATTAAATATAAATTATCCCCCTGATACATTAGCGTTATTTATTTTTTACTTAAAAAAAAAAAGTTAAAGCTATGATTCTGTTTTATCTGTATTATTAGATATGTAGTCCTTTTTCATAATCCACGAACTTAAAATAACTCCCCTATAATTATGTGTATGTCAGTGTATTTGTTCCCGTTTTCAACAAAATTTAATCTCTTAACACATCTTGCCCTCAGTCTGGCCTTGGCTGCCTCTTGAGTGTTACTTATAAGTTCTAAATGACTAGAGTAAAATATTATGTCTGCTTAGCCCATTCCTCCCTTGCTTGTTTAGCCTGGACACTTCCACCACCTGAGCTGCTTTAGCAACCAGTATTATAATTATTTATCATAGCACCAGCAAAATCCGCTCGAACACAAGAACACAAAAGCTAAATTGGCCGGAAGAAAACTTTGTAAAGCAAATTCCAAAATATGGTTTGGATCGAACAATCTTTGTTAAGAGTAGGTTTGGATGCGATTTTGTAAGTCACTATGCAACTTCAATTATAGACCAAGCTACTTCAAATATATGTGTAGTCCGATAGAAATGTGTTAAGAGGGAGGGAGGATTTTTTTTTTTACTATGCCCTAATATACGGATGTAAAAAGATTGGATTTAACAAAGATATTTTGTAAACAATACAAAATTAAGGTTGCTTAATCTCAAGGTTAGTCCGTCTTTCTACCTTCTTTTTCCTCCCTTTAATTACTCTTTCTTTTTCCTTTCGTAAGTCCAAAACAACACAAGCCCTGCTATTTTGACGATATGCATGGACCCGTCCATCTAAAAATAGGAAGCAGAAAAGGGGGAGAAGGGAGAGGGGGAAGTCTTTCTCTTATTCATAAAAATTTACCATTTAAGACTACACAAAAATCAAAATTGGAAACTGTAATGAACTATTTCGAATCTATCTATCATTTATAGTCATTTTATGATTGAAGAATGCATAAAAATCAAATTTGAAATCTGTAATCAAGTATTCCGAATACATATGATACCATTTCATTTCGTCATGAATCGTGTCTTACGTTTCATGAAAAAGAAGGCTCATGATCTCCCTCTATTATTTCTAGCAGATTTCACATACACGCATACATGTATCTACATTCCTACTTCTTTCTCCTTTTGAAAGTTACAACTAGTAAGATCCTCTTTTTATCCGATTCTCACATTTCCATTGTTAGTTTGTTTTATTGTCTTTCATTTATGTGTTAAAACCATTTTTAAACCATCTCTCTCTCTCTTTTCTCTTTCTCAAACTCTCTCTCTCTCTATTGTCTCTATTTCTCAAACTCTGTTGTTCTTCATTTTTCTACCTTTTTCTCTTTTCCTTAGACTCTACTATATTTCCTCTCTCTCTCTCTCTCTCTCTCTCTCTCTCTCTCTCTCTCTCTCTCTCTCTCTCTCTCTCTCTCTCTCTCTCTGTCTCTCTCTGTCTCTTTCTCTCTCTCATTCTTCTCTCCCAACCTTCCTTTTTTCCGTCCGTCTATTTCATTTGTGTCTTTTGCCTAATGCCCCAAGGCGCTCAACATGAACTATACTACTACTACTACTACTACTACTACTACTACTACTACTACTACTACTACTACTACTACTGCTGCTGCTGCTGCTGCTGCTGCTACTACCACTACTACTACTACTACTACTACTAATAATATTACTACTAATACTACTACTACTACTACTACTACTACTACTACTACTACTACTACTACTACTACTACTACTACTGCTGCTGCTGCTGCTGCTACTACTACTACTACTACTACTACTACTACTACTACTACTACTACTACTACTACTACTACTACTACTACTACTACTACTACTACTACTACTACTACTACTACTCATAATAATAAAATAACAACAACAATGATGATGATGATGATGATAATAATAATAATAACAATAACAATAATAATTATAATAATAATAATAATAATAATAATAATAATAATAATAATAATAATAATGATGATGATGATGATGATAATAATAATAATAATAATAATAATAATAATAATAATAATAATAATAATAATAATAATAATAATAATAATAATAATAATAATAATAATAATAATAATAATAATAATAAACACAAAAAGAACAGACACAAAGTATTAACAATTTGTCTTATCTGTAAATTTATTGTGACAGTACAGTGAATAGCCTATGGAATCAACTTTTGCCTTTTTCCTCCTTCTTCC
>JAWDGP010003792.1:0-5000 GCA_033675545.1 Elysia crispata
GAGAGAGCGAATGATAGTCATGGTAAAAGCTTGAGAGAGAGAGAAATATATATATATATATATATATATATATATATATAGAGAGAGAGAGAGAGAGAGAAAGAGTGAGAGAGAAATAGAGTGAGAGAGAGAGAGATATATATATATATATATATATATATATATATATATATACATAGAGAGAGAGAATGAGAGTGAGAGAGAGAGAGACTGAGAGAGAAATAGAGTGAGAGAGAAATATATATATAGAGAGAGAGTGAGAGAGAGAGAGAATGAGAGTGAGAGAGAGAGAGACTGAGAGAGAAATATATATATATATATATATATATAGAGAGAGAGAGAGAGAGAGAGAGAGAGAGAGAGAGAGAGAGGCAGACTTTAAAAACATGCCTTGATTACTTCAAGATGTACCGTGTCAAAGAAAATAATATTGTCACCTGTATATTAAAAAACGTACTACAGAAAAAAAAAACCACAAAAGTATTTGTAATAAACATGTAGGCTAATAATTCTAACGCAATATGTTTACTCACACAAGTAAAGGTTGCACCTCAAAGTAACACATCCAAATTTATCATAGAATCAGACGGACGTTAAAAGAATTCCAAATCTAAACCATCAAAAACAAAAAAAAACAAAAAAATAAATAAATATTCACAAATTCAAAATAACGCACCGCCGCACACTTAAAACTTAATCCATTTAGAACTAGACCTAGGTCTTTGATCCCGAGAGTATTCTTATGTCTTGGCTAACTTGGCCAGATCTAGATCTAGATCTAATCTAGCCTGGTTCACTTCTTTCCTACTAGCCCGGTCCAAAGATCGCTCCAGACAACAAGAGAGGTTGTACGACCCGAAATGAACTGGCTGGCTGAACCAACTTGTGGCAAAGATTTCAGTTGACGCCGGAGAGCTTAGCAGCGGTTGAGCCAACGAGATGGGGTAGCTGGGTCTAGATCTAACCGCGGTAACCGGCAGGCGTAGCTTGCATGCGGTGGTGTGCAAAAAGTGACGGGTTTAAAAATAGATCCCAAGTCAACACATCCACTTGAATTCGTTAAGCGGTTGCTTCATTAGAAGAAAGACTATATTTTGCAAAATTTGTCCACGGTGTGATAAATATAGCTATAGCTAAGCAATTACTTTCTTTGTTTCGATGAATGGAAATAAAAAAAAATTGTATTAATGTAATAGTAAAAAAAAAGCATCCATGTTGAAGGCTAGTGGTTTTGTCTTTTGTTTCTAAAGCTGGAAGCTTAGTCTGTCTGAAAGTCTGTTCTATCTCAACATCTTTTACTCTTATTTTCTGTATCTCACTCTCCTTCTATTTATCTTTTCTGTCTATCCCATCTTTACCTCTCTCTTAATATCTACCTATCTTTGTATTTAACCATCTATCTATCTATCTAACTATCTATTCATCTAATTAATTAGCTACCTATCTCTATCCATTTCCTACTTATCGTTCTACCTTTCTCTCTACCTCACTGCTTGTTCGTTCCCCCCCCCCTTAATTTGTCCCACTCTCTATCTATTCATCTCTCTCTCTCTCTCTGTCTCTCTCTCTCTCTCTCTCTCTCTCTCTCTCTCTGTCTCTCTGTCTCTCTGTCTTTCTTTCTCTCTCATCTCCGTCACACATTCTAAAAGACCTTGACCTCCCTCGGGTAGCAAACCTAATCTAGCCTGATCTACGAGATTAACCAGTCCTTGACCACTTCATGGCAAAGTTTGGACCAGACAAACAACCGAAAAGATTATTATTTTTTTTCTCCCATTTCTTCTCCACACCTCGTCTCGCCTGACTAAAGACACAATTTCGGAATACCACACTTTATGTTTGTTCCCCTTACTCCGGCCAGATCTATAACCCTAACCAGGCGATTCTTAGAAACAAGGCCGGTTTGTCGGCAAGGAAATCAAAGAGCTATGCCCCAACGCGTCCTTCGTAAATGACGTACTACACGTGGGTTGTGCAGCTCAAACTAATAGCGATACTGATCTTAGCTTCCAGTCACTTTGCCGAATTATTTTGTCCATATGAAAAATGCTGGACATTTTGAGGTAACTGAATCTTTAGGAATGCAGCACAGATTGGTACGATTGATTGTGTATCCGGTTCTTGACTTTACGGGTACCGGTAACCGAATCTCCAGGAATGCCACATATATCTATAAGATTGTGTATCCGGTTCTTGAATTTACGAGTATCGGTAACCGAATCTCTAGGAATCCAATATAGATCTATATGATAGTGTATCCGCTTCTTGACTTCACGACTGAGTGTCAGCATGGTCTACAAAAGAAAAAAAAAAGACAACTTGCGTTTATAGTTACTACATGTAGTGTATCCAGTTTCCACACTGATCTTCACTGGTTGTAACAAACTCAGAGCGGCGTTTGGTATACTTACTAGTCATTATTAGTATTCAATTTTTTTACTAGACGACCCTCTGAAGTCTCTCCAAAAAAAAAATCTTAAAGACGGGACAGTGGAAAACTGTTAAACCGAAATCCCGGGGGTCTTTATTAGGATTCAGTACCCAAAGTCACTCAATTTTATCAAGACAATTATTACTAGACGAGAACATTTTTTCTATAGACGATTTAGAAGTCGATTACTATAACAACTCGATCGAACAAGAACCGCTTTACTTAAAGTCCTATAATATAACTACTTTTCGGTTGAACATTGGTTCTTAAATATATTTGAACACTGAAAAAATTTTTTTAAATCTCTTGTGTTTTGACAACGGCAAAACAGCTTTATAACATCAGAAAATATCATCTTCCGTGTTCGTATTACAGCCAGCCGATGCAAGAGAGCTGTTTCTTCGTAACTTTCTGATTCATCAGATAACATGGGGGGGCATAAAATTACTTATATGGTCTCATATTTATTGCTTAGCCTTTGGTCAAAAGGTCAGAACAATCGGTCAAAAGTTGGAATCTCTTGTGATTGATGAGGTTTGTAGATATAAAGTGACGGTTTTTTGTTTTTTTGTTGTTGTTTTTTTTTTTTTGGTGGCTGGGTGATCCAGACTCCGCCTTAACCAATAACGCGGTATGAGAGTGAGTTCGAATCCACTCGACGCTTGGCTCTTTCGCCCTCCGTGCCTGAACTGGAGCAGGAAGTGTTTCCGACAGCCTGGTCACGGGACGTGAACCAACATGAACAATTCAAAATGGACGGGGCTGTATCGGCAATACACTGAATAGAGTGCCGTAGATTTCTTGCATTCCTCGTCACGGTTGATTGGATCTGGGAGAATAACACTTAGCCGACCAAGACCAAGACTTATAATTGCCGTCCGGTTGGCTTTGACCTCCCTTAATATTTGGTTTTCACGCTAGGGTGGTTTTGGCTGCAATAAGAGGTTCTCTAAAATGTAACGTTTCCTAAGCCTATTCCGTCAGTTTATGTGAGGGTTTCTTATGAAGGGCCGCAATCTTGATTGAGAGAAAAATCAATGAGACACTCCTAGAGCGTCTCTGACGGTTGACTTTATTGGCTGCTGTTTTATTAGAAGTAGTAGTAGTAGTAGTAGTAGTAGTAGTAGTAGTAGTAGTAGTAGTAGTAGTAGTAGTGGTAGTAGTAGTAGTAGTAGTAGTAGTAGTAGTAGTAGTAGAAGTAGTAGTAGTGGTAGTAGTAGTAGTAGTAGTAGTAGTAGTAGTAGTAGTAGTAGTAGTAGTAGTAGTAGTAGTAGTAGTAGTAGTAGTAGTAGTAGTAGTAGTAGTAGTAGTAGTAGTAGTAGTAGTAGTAGTAGTAGTAGTAGTAGTAGTAGTAGTAGTAGTAGTAGTAGTAGTAGTAGTGGTAGTAGTGGTAGTAGTGGTAGTAGTGGTAGTAGTAGTAGTAGTAATAGAAGCAGTAGAAGTAGTAGTAGTACTAGTAATAGTAGTAGTAGTAGTAGTAGTGGTGGCGGTGGCGGTGGCGGTAGCGGTAGCGGTGGCGGTGGCGGTAGCGGTAGCGGCAGCGGCAGCGGCAGCGGCACCGGCAGTGGCAGTGGCAGTGGCAGTAGCAGTAGCAGTAGCAGTAGCAGTAGTAGCAGTAGCAGTAGCACTAGCAGCAGTAGTAGCAGTAGCAGTAGCAGTAGCAGTAGCAGTAGCAGTAGCAGCAGTAGCAGTAGCAGTAGCAGTAGCAGTAGCAGTAGCAGTAGTAGTAGTAGTAGTAGTAGTAGTAGTAGTATTCTAGAAAAACGTATGGACAGACGGAGGTCTGGATGGGAGGAAAAGGCAGGCAGAGAAACTGAAAACAAGACATCTAGAGATAGAAATACAGAGACAGACAGACTGAAAACAAGACATCTAGAGATAGAAATACAGAGATAGACAGATGGGGATGATTAGAAGAGGAGAGAAAACTTATAACCCATACATGTACACACGCAAAAATGAAAAATACAAAGCAGCAATAGAATGAAATATTTGTACTCAAAAACATCTAGCATTCTATAGACCAATAGAGCTAGCAAAATAATAAAAATTA
Organism: Elysia crispata; assembly: GCA_033675545.1. Classification (NCBI taxonomy): domain Eukaryota; kingdom Metazoa; phylum Mollusca; class Gastropoda; family Plakobranchidae; genus Elysia; species Elysia crispata. The sequence goes on from JAWDGP010003792.1 coordinate 4,485, forward strand.
ACAAAAAAAAAAAAAAACATAAGAAGAGCGTCAAGTCCAAATTGGTGCGGGCGAATAATAAAGTCGTAAGTCTAAAATCTTCGATTTAGACTTACGATTATCTTATTACCTCGGGCTGAAATAATTATTTCCACGAAAGCTGCGTCAAAATTAACCTTTACGCTGATCTAGGTAGCGAATTCACGGTAGAAATACTGATTCAAAATAATAATAATAGGCGAATGTCCGAAACTTTAGATTTAGACTTACGATTGTTTTACCGCCTTGGGGCGAAATGTTTCCACGAAAGCTTCGGCAAAATTAACTTTTACGACAGATCTAGGTAGCGAAGTCAAGACAAAAACATTTGATTTAAAGTAATACAGGTGTACTTCTAAAATATTAGATTTAGACTTATGATCATTTTATCACTTTACGATGAGATATTTTTAAGACTTCTGTAACGTTAGCTTTTATCCCGACCTAGATAGGAAAGTCACGGTAAAAACAATAATTCAAAATAATACAAATGTTATT
>JAWDGP010003792.1:15000-42500 GCA_033675545.1 Elysia crispata
TCTCTGTCTCCCTCCATCCCTCTCTTTCACTCTCTCCCTGTCTTGCTCTCTCTCTCTCTGTCTCCCTCCATCCCTCTCTTTCACTCTCTCTCTCTCTCTCTGTCTCCCTCCATCCCTCTCTTTCACTCTCTCTCTCTCTCTCTCTCTCTCTCTCTCCCACCCTATCTCACTGTGTCTCACTCTCTCTCTCTCTCTCTCTCTCTCTCTGTCTCCCTCCATCCCTCTCTTTCACTCTCTCCCTGTCTTGCTCTCACTCTCTCTCTCTGTCTCCCTCCATCCCTCTCTTTCACTCTCTCCCTCTCTCTCTCTCCCTGTCTTGCTCTCACTCTCTCTCTCTCTCTCTCCCTCTCTCTCTGTCTCCCTCCATCCCTCTCTTTCACTCTCTCCCTGTCTTGCTCTCACTCTCTCTCTCTGTCTCCCTCCATCCCTCTCTTTCACTCTCTCCCTCTCTCTCTCTCCCTGTCTTGCTCTCACTCTCTCTCTCTGTCTCCCTCCATCCCTCTCTTTCACTCTCTCCCTGTCTTGCTCTCACTCTCTCTCTCTCTCTCTCCCATCCTCTCACACTGTGTCTCTCTCACTCTCTCTCTCTCTCTGTCTCCCTCCATCCCTCTCTTTCACTCTCTCCCTGTCTTGCTCTCACTCTCTCTCTCTGTCTCCCTCCATCCCTCTCTTTCACTCTCTCCCTGTCTTGCTCTCACTCTCTCTCTCTCTGTCTCCCTCCATCTCTCTCTTTCACTCTGTCCCTGTCTTGCTCTCTCTCTCTCTCTCTCTCTCTGTCTCCCTCCATCCCTCTCTTTCACTCTCTCCCTGTCTTGCTCTCACTCTCTCTCTCTGTCTCCCTCCATCCCTCTCTTTCACTCTCTCCCTGTCTTGCTCTCACTCTCTCTCTGTCTCCCCTCCTCTCTCACTGTGTCTCTCTCCCTCTCTCTCTGTCTCCCTCCATCCCTCTCTTTCACTCTCTCCCTGTCTTGCTCTCACTCTCTCTCTCTCTCTGTCTCCCTCCATCCCTCTCTTTCACTCTCTCACTCTCTCTGTCTCTGTCTCCCTCCATCCCTCTCTTTCACTCTCTCTCTCTCTCTCTCTCTCCCTGTCTTGCTCTCTCTCTCTCTCTCTCTCCCTGTCTTGCTCTCTCTCTCTCTCCCTGTCTTGCTCTCTCTCTCTCTCTGTCTCCCTCCATCCCTCTCTTTCACTCTCTCCTTGTCTTGCTCTCACTCTCTCTCTCTCTCTGTCTCCCCTCCTCTCTCACTGTGTCTCTCTCCCTCTCTCTCTCTCTCTCTCTCTGTCTCCCTCCATCCCTCTCTTTCACTCTCTCCCTGTCTTGCTCTCTCTCTCTCTCTCTCTCTCTGTCTCCCCTCCTCTCTCACTGTGTCTCTCTCCCTCTCTCTCTCTCTCTCTCTCTCTCTGTCTCCCTCCATCCCTCTCTTTCACTCTCTCCCTGTCTTGCTCTCACTCTCTCTCTCTCTCTGTCTCCCCTCCTCTCTCACCGTGTCTCTCTCTCTCTCTCTCTCTCTCTCTGTCTCCCTCCATCCCTCTCTTTCACTCTCTCCCTGTCTTGCTCTCACTCTCTCTCTGTCTCCCCTCCTCTCTCACCGTGTCTCTCTCCCTCTCTCTCACTCTCTCTCTCTCTCTCTCTCTCTCTCTCTCTGTCTCCCCTCCTCTCTCACTCTGATGAAGCCACACTCTGATGAAGGCGAAACGTTTTTATGTATAATCTATACTTGTGTTGTTTCTTTTTTTAGTCCCGTAGTTATAAAGTGGTGTGCCTGTCTCTTTTTAAACCTTCTCTCTCTCTCTGTCTCCCCTCCTCTCTCACTGTGTCTCTCTCTCTCTGTCTCCCTCCATCCCTCTCTTTCATTCTCTCCCTGTCTTGCTCTCACTCTCTCTCTCTGTCTCCCCTCCTCTCTCACTGTGTCTCTCTCTCTCTGTCTCCCCTCCTCTCTCACTGTGTCTCTCTCTCTCTCTGTCTCCCTCCATCCCTCTCTTTCACTCTCTCCCTGTCTTGCTCTCACTCTCTCTCTGTCTCCCCTCCTCTCTCACTGTGTCTCTCTTGCTCTCTCTCTCTCTCTGTCTCCCTCCATCCCTCTCTTTCACTCTCTCCCTGTCTTGCTCTCACTCTCTCTCTCTCTCTCTCTCTCTCTCTCTCTCTCTGTCTCCCCTCCTCTCTCACTGTCTCTCTTCTTCTCTCCCCCTCTCTGTCTCTGTCTCCCTCCCCCCCTGTCTTGCTGTCGCTCTCTCTCTCCGTGTCTTTTTCTCTCACCCTCTTAACTTTCGTTCTCTCATCTCCCTTCACAGCCCCCCCCCCCCCTCTCCGCTTTACCTCTCTTTCTCTCTTTTATATCATCTCTCTTCATCTCGTATTTTTTTTTTTTATCTTTTTAATCCACCAAAGTGGTTGCATTCATCTTTCAAGCCCTCTCCAACTCTTATAACCATCTACCGGACTCAATAGCTGTCCGAAGCGTGACTGGCTGGTGTGAGTATGGACATCGCTCGATGCCCCCCCCTACCCTCCTTCCTTTTCTCTCTATCTCTCTCTCTCTCTCTCTCTCTCTCTTTCTCTGTCTCTATCTCTCTCGCTCTCTCTCTCTCTGTGTCTCTCTGTCTCACTCTTTGTCTCTCTCTTTCCCTCTCCAACACACACCCTCTCTCTCTGTCTCACTCTTTGTCTCTCTCTTTCCCTCTCCAACACACACTCTCTCTCTCTCTCTCTCTCTCTCTGTCTCTATCTCTCTCGCTCTCTCTCTCTCTCTGTCTCTCTGTCTCACTCTTTGTCTCTCTCTTTCCCTCTCCAACACACACCCTCTCTCTCTGTCTCACTCTTTGTCTCTCTCTTTCCCTCTCCAACACACACCCTCTCTCTCTCTCTCTCTCTCTCTCTCTCTCTCTCTCTCTCTCTCTCTCTCTCTCTCTCTCTCTCTCTCTCTCTCTCTCTTTTTTCCCACCCTCTCTCTGTCTCTCTCTTTCCCATTCCATCACACCCTCTCTCTCTCTCTCTCTCTCTCTCTCTCTCTCTCTCTCTCTCTCTCTCTCTCTCTCCCACACACACACACACACACACCACCGTTGACGGTGTAACAATAGACGCAACACGACCAAAACCCGAGCTATTCGATCACCGCGTACTGTTTTGGGTCGCTTCTTTCCGTCAATCGTAAGCTAATAATGCTTTTAACGAAGAGCTACGATACGTCGTCAAGTTCCATTACATATTTATTCATTGGCACCCGCGCAACTCTATCTGATCCACGAAAAAAATATGAAGAATAATTATTATTGTTAACTAATTTTGTAAACTCCCAATCTATTTACAAACTCCAAATCTATTTACAGATGTTTTGAAACATTCGTTATCATGTAGGTTTAAATAACTGTGCGGCTAAGAATTCCCGAAATGCTAGAAATTCTTACAATAGCGTCCGCTTAATAAGGGGAGGTTGAATTTTGATTAAAAAAAAAAAAAAGTGTTTTCCTTATGTAGGTCTATTACGCCAGAGAGCCAAACTTGTCCGTATCTACATTGTTTTTACGTGTCTTGAGTTGTCCGGATAAATTTATGCCGGAAAGAAAAAAAGACCATTCTAGTTTTATTCTAAAAATGCTAGAAATTATAGCAACAGCGACCGTTTAATTAAGGATACGTTGAATTTTAAGTAAGAAAAAAGAAAAGCGTCTTTCTTATAATTATAGGCCTAGTACACCACAAAGTCCAAACTTCCCATTTATTGTCTATATTGTTTTTTGTTGTTTTGTGTGTGTGTGTGTGTGTGTGTTTTTTTCATCTCTTAAGTTCTCCACATAAATGTGTGCTACAACGAAAAAAAAAAAAAAAAGACAGTTAATGCAGTCTGATGTAAAAAAAAAAATGCTAGAAAATAATTAAAGAGCTTCCAGTAATTTGTCTCAGGGGACGTAAAACTAATTAAAAAAAAAAAAACTTGTCTTCCCTGTGTAGGCCTATTTAACCACAGATTCCAACTGATCCGACATCTACATTGTTTTTTTCGTCTCTTAAGTTATCCGGATAAATTTATGCCTGAACGAAAAAAAGACTGCTAAAAAAATCCAACGCTAAAAATACTAATAAACAAAATGGCGTCCGCTTGATTTGGCCCCGGTTCCACATGAGCTGCTCTGTTCTCAGCCGGGTCATGCCTCATTGCTCACACTGACCAGAGGTCAAGCCAGTACTAGTGAAGACCCTGCCGGCCGCTCTGTCAACTGCCCACTGTCCAGAATGTGGAAAAAAAAAGTCTATAGAGCATGGCGACCTGGCGTTGACCTATGCGGTCTATATTACGAGTTCACACGTGAGGTCAGGTCAAAGGTCAAGGATAAGACCTTATGGATTTTTTTTGAGGGGTGTTTTTTTTGTTTTGTTTTGTTTTGTTTATTTGGCGTGTCCAATATCGTTTTAATCTTTCAGTACCCATTTCGATTAAACAAGATTTAGAGATTTCACTTTCGTGTTCAGCTACAGTAACTGTTAAAACTATTGCTAAAACTTTATTTTTTTTATTTTTTTTATTTGTTGTCTGATATAGACCGTCCACAAACGGTGATCTCATGACTTTAAAAAAAAAACTTTTCTTAATTCATTTTTTTTTTTTTTTTCAAACCAAACTTAAGCCCCCGTCAAGCAAGGCGGAAGTTGAGGGGGAAAAAACCGTCAGTCCACCCTCAATGGCCATCGTGAGCATGATGGGTCCGCGACGCGGATACTATTCGTTATTTCAAAAAAAAAAATTAAAAAAATTCTACAGAACGATTTATGCGATCTAAAACTGATCAGAGGATTACAGATGTGACCATCAAGCAGTGCTGCTGAATACAACCACGTAACAAACTACGGTCTGTAAAAAAAGCGACGAAGCGTAAAAATATCATAAACTGATTATATGAACCGATTCTTAAACCGTTAATCCGGATATGACCCTTACCACTGTAATAATAATGTTAATAATAATAATCCTTTCTGCCCTAGCTTTGTCGTGTCTGGGCGTGACCAGTGGTCAAGGCTTAACGGCTGGCTGACCAGTACGGGCCAGTGCTGAATGTCCAGTTCCAGACGAAAGACTTCAATGTGTCAGGGATCATCGCTAGGAATGAAAACCGAATGACTCGGATAAAGTTATGGGACAGCTCGATTGGATAATCCCTGGTGTTCAGAGTTCAGAGTTCAGAGTTCGTGATCCATGGATGTGCGGTGTTCCTGCCCAATCGATGTGAGTGTAGATGGCTTTGCGACATTTACTTCCTCCGTCACTTTTTCTTTCTCTCTATCTTCGTGCCGAATCCCTCCACCGCCTCTATTAGTCTTTGTCTGTCTGACTGTCTGTCTGTCTGTCTCTCTCTCTCTCTCTCTCTCTCTCTCTCTCTCTCTCTCTCTCTCTCTCTCTCTCTCTCTCTCTCTCTCTCTCTCTCTCTCTCTCTCTCTCATATTCACCCTCTATCCTTCTTGCTCTATTCCATTTCTCTCTCACCTCGCATCCTTTCTATTCTATCGTGCCCTCCCTTCCTGCTACTTGAACTCTTTCTTTCACTTAGACTTTCTCTCGCTCAATATTCTATTATCTTCTTCTTCTTCTTCTTCTTCTTCTTCTTCTTCTTCTTCTTCTTCTTCTTCTTCTTCTTCTTCTTCTTCTTCTTCTTCTTCTTCTTCTTTTTCTTCTTCTTCTCCTCCTCCTTCTTAGTCTCTCTCTCTATCTATCTATAATTCTATCTCTCTATCTATCTATCTTTCCATTTATCTATCTTTCTATCTCTATCCTCAGGAAACGTAAATAATAACCCAATTGTTACACAAGTTCTGCAATATGACCATTTAAACAACCTAATGTTTTTGTCCCTGGCCCAGTTGACGGTAAGCAAAGCAATTCCATCTCTTAACAACCAGTACCATTTTCTGAGAGAGTAATGGGGCAAAAAAAAAAACCTTTCTACTTCTGTTTTTCACCCCCCCCCCCCCCCTCCTTTTCCCCCCTCGTGTCACCAACTCAACGTTATCAAATCGTCATCCCATGTCCCTGGCAATTGTTGAGTTCCGTTTCCCAGCCAGTTCATTCAAACCCTTTCAGGTTTTTCTTCATTGTGTCAATATTTAATATTAACACCATGAAAAAAATGGTAAAAAAAAAAAAAAAAAAAATTCCATCAATTTTATGAAACTGTTTTCTTCTCTCATTCTAGCGAAGTTTTCCCAACGCCTCATTATCGCACCTGTCAGGACCAGGATTCGAACCGCGGGGCCCCTGACCCGAGAGCACAGATGTAAACTATGTGATCGAATCGAACCTATGTTTATACTGCAGTATTCTGTTGCCTCGCCTCTTTTTTTTTAATCCATAAAACCGGAAACAAACCTCCAGCGAAAAACGTGACAAATAAAACTATAAAAGCTAGATCGTAACTCTCGAAACACAACATAAAGCTTAAGTTCCAGGATCGATTAAGATGTAGATCTAGGGTAACCGAAGATGTTTGAGAAAAATTAATGTAAATAAATAATAAAAAAAAAAAAAATATATATATATATATAACAGTCACCAATTTGAAATCAAGGACAATGAACTAAATCAAAACAATAACTGTATTCAACATAGAGAATGTTTCGCAATTTATTTTGGCTTAATCGCTACAGAAATGAAGTGTTGGTGAGCTGCTGCTGATCTTACCACTACCCTTATGGCCAATGGATGCAACATATCAACCTTCATCAGTAGAGAAATGAAGTGTCGGTGAGCTGCTGCTGATCATACCACTACCCTTATGGCCAATGGATGCAACATATCAACCTTCATCAGTACAGAAATGATGAAGTGTTGGTGAGCTGCTGCTGATCTTACCACTACCCTTATGGCCAATGGATGCAACATATCAACCTTCATCAGTAGAGAAATGATGATGAGCTTCTGCTGATCATACCACTACCCTTATGGCCAATGGATGCAACATATCAACCTTCATCAGTAGAGAAATGATGATGAGCTTCTGCTGATCATACCACTACCCTTATGGCCAATGGATGCAACATATCAACCTTCATCAGTACAGAAATGATGATGAGCTTCTGCTGATCATACCACTACCCTTATGGCCAATGGATGCAACATATCAACCTTCATCAGTAGAGAAATGATGATGAGCTTCTGCTGATCATACCACTACCCTTATGGCCAATGGATGCAACATATCAACCTTCATCAGTACAGAAATGATGATGAGCTTCTGCTGATCATACCACTACCCTTATGGCCAATGGATGCAACATATCAACCTTCATCAGTACAGAAATGAAGTGTTGGTGAGCTGCTGCTGATCATACCACTACCCTTATGGCCAATGGATGCAACATATCAACCTTCATCAGTACAGAAATGTTGATGAGCTTCTGCTGATCATACCACTACCCTTATGGCCAATGGATGCAACATATCAACCTTCATCAGTAGAGAAATGATGATGAGCTTCTGCTGATCATACCACTACCCTTATGGCCAATGGATGCAACATATCAACCTTCATCAGTACAGAAATGTTGATGAGCTTCTGCTGATCATACCACTACCCTTATGGCCAATGGATGCAACATATCAACCTTCATCAGTACAGAAATGAAGTGTCGGTGAGCTGCTGCTGATCATACCACTACCCTTATGGCCAATGGATGCAACATATCAACCTTCATCAGTAGAGAAATGATGATGAGCTTCTGCTGATCATACCACTACCCTTATGGCCAATGGATGCAACATATCAACCTTCATCAGTACAGAAATGAAGTGTCGGTGAGCTGCTGCTGATCTTACCACTACCCTTATGGCCAATGGATGCAACATATCAACCTTCATCAGTACAGAAATGATGATGAGCTTCTGCTGATCATACCACTACCCTTATGGCCAATGGATGCAACATATCAACCTTCATCAGTAGAGAAATGAAGTGTCGGTGAGCTGCTGCTGATCATACCACTACCCTTATGGCCAATGGATGCAACATATCAACCTTCATCAGTACAGAAATGAAGTGTCGGTGAGCTGCTGCTGATCATACCACTACCCTTATGGCCAATGGATGCAACATATCAACCTTCATCAGTACAGAAATGAAGTGTCGGTGAGCTGCTGCTGATCATACCACTACCCTTATGGCCAATGGATGCAACATATCAACCTTCATCAGTACAGAAATGAAGTGTCGGTGAGCTGCTGCTGATCATACCACTACCCTTATGGCCAATGGATGCAACATATCAACCTTCATCAGTACAGAAATGAAGTGTCGGTGAGCTGCTGCTGATCATACCACTACCCTTATGGCCAATGGATGCAACATATCAACCTTCATCAGTACAGAAATGAAGTGTCGGTGAGCTGCTGCTGATCATACCACTACCCTTATGGCCAATGGATGCAACATATCAACCTTCATCAGTACAGAAATGAAGTGTTGGTGAGCTGCTGCTGATCTTACCACTACCCTTATGGCCAATGGATGCAACATATCAACCTTCATCAGTACAGAAATGAAGTGTCGGTGAGCTGCTGCTGATCATACCACTACCCTTATGGCCAATGGATGCAACATATCAACCTTCATCAGTACAGAAATGTTGATGAGCTTCTGCTGATCTTACCACTACCCTTATGGTCAATGGATGCAACATATCAACCTTCATCAGTACAGAAATGATGATGAGCTTCTGCTGATCTTACCACTACCCTTATGGTCAATGGATGCAACATATCAACCTTCATCAGTACAGAAATGATGATGAGCTTCTGCTGATCATACCACTACCCTTATGGCCAATGGATGCAACATATCAACCTTCATCAGTACAGAAATGAAGTGTCGGTGAGCTGCTGCTGATCTTACCACTACCCTTATGGCCAATGGATGCAACATATCAACCTTCATCAGTACAGAAATGAAGTGTCGGTGAGCTGCTGCTGATCTTACCACTACCCTTATGGTCAATGGATGCAACATATCAACCTTCATCAGTAGACACAGTCGCGGGGAAAATGCAGCAAAAATCTTTGAAAGCTTTTCAAAGTGGCAGCAAATTTATTACAATCGCGGCGAAAAGAGAGAGAGAGAGAGAGAGAGAGAGAGAGAGAGAGAGAGAGAGAGAGAGAGATAGAGAGAGAGAGAGAGAGAGAGAGAGAGAGATAGAGAGAGATAGAGAGAGAGAGAGATAGAGAGAGATAGAGAGAGAGATAGAGAGATAGAGATAGAGAGAGAGATAGAGAGAGATAGAGAGAGAGAGAGAGAGAAAGAGATAGAGAGAGATAGAGAGAGAGAGAGAAAGAGATAGAGAGAGATAGAGAGAGAGAGAAAGAGATAGAGATAGAGAGAGAGATAGAGAGAGATAGAGAGAGAGAGAGAAAGAGATAGAGAGAGATAGAGAGAGAGAGAGAGAGAAAGAGAGAGAGATAGAGAGAGAGAGAGAGAAAGCAAAAAGTAGAACTCTTGTCTATTTTGAGAGAACAAAGAGAACCTTATACACGGCATCAAGTATTTTGACCTTTTCCCATGCGGCAAGTGACAACCTGTGGCCACGTCAAGAAATGAGTTACAGTAACAAAAAACAGTGCAGTTTTCTTAGACCTAGATCTATAATTATGGCCGGCTACTCGTGAGATACAGGCTACTTTTATGAAATGATTTCCACTTGACCACACCAGAACATTTTCACCAAAAATATTTTCCTTTTTTTTTTTGAGTTGATCAACATAAATACAGAAAAAAAGCCATTTTTAAGTCTTTTCTCTTACGTTAGCAACACAATGCACTTTTCTTGACCTCAATCTATAACTATGGCCGGCTAGCCATGAGCTAATGACAGGCTACATGTATGAAATGAATTCCACTTGACTGACGGCAATTTTCTCCACATTTTTTTTTTTTTTATTTGTGGCAATCACCGTCAATACAGACACTTAAAGAGCCGCCTCAAGTCTTTTGTCTAACGGCAGTGAAACGCACTTTGATCTCATAAGGACACAAAACCCGCTTCACATCGACAAAGAGAAATTTCTCAGTAGATCTGCCTGGTCGAGAGAACCTATTAATTAAAATGTGAAGATTTCAATTTTCTTGTGCCATGCCGACCAAAAAAAAATTATAACCCCCGTCAGATAGCTAAACCATGACCTCGCCAACTAAAGAAAACACAAAAGCTGCGATTAAAAACAATAGGGAAAAATGGCTAATCATGTAGAATTCAAACCTATTTATAGATATTTTTTTCCTTTTTTAAGTTCTTTATCATGTAGGTTGAAATAAATGCGCAGCTAGGAATTCCCGAAAGGCAGTGCACCGTTGTGCACTTTTTTGCGGGACTCGCACGTCTTCTTATATGGGTTTAAAAAAGGTCTCAAAGTATATATGGAACTGAATTAGAATGTGGTCGATTTACCCTGCTAGATTGGTAACGTTTTGATGCTATTGGCTTAAATATACATTTTTTTTTTTTAATCATACTGCAGGACAAGTCTAAAATCAAACAAACCCCTGACAGCCGTTGAAGATCTTAACTCTTTATTTTTTTTTCTTTTGACAACAATCATAGAAAAAAAAACATAAAAAAACGAGTTCTTCTTGTAATACCAATCTGAGCGTTACTTGCTATAGATCAACATTATTCTTAGACTTTAATTCGCATCTTCTTGCTTAACAGAGAAATGGCCAGGTCTAAACCCAAACAAACCCCCGCCAACACTAAGAAGACCTCTCTAGCTCTCCACCCAAAGAAATCAAGAAAGCTGCGACTAAAAACACACGCGCGTAAAACCGTCTAAAACTAGATCGATTGGCGCACGCTATTGGCGAACGGCTAGAATTTAATTACTCTAATTGTCTTTTTGTTTATCACGTGACAGGACAGGCTTGAAGCCGAAAAAAACCTCACCTGACAAGCCGTTAGGCTCTTAATAACATTTTTTTGTAAACAACATACAAAGAAAAATAAAATAAAATAGATAATTAGATGAATGCATATGCTATATAGCACCATGTATATTAATTTTTGTTTTTAAATTTCTTGTTTATGACATATTAACAAGACAAGTCAGGTCAGGTCTAAAGTCAAACAAACTCCTGACGGCCGATGAAGATCCTCACATTTTTGTCTCCATCAACAATCAAAGAAGACACTAATTCTCCAACTTAAACAGCTTCGATTGCCAGATAATAATGATCAACATCAAGATTTCACTTCTTGTTTTCCTGTTTATCAAAAAAATAGGACATACAATTCTGAGTATATCAATATCTTTTTTAAATAAGAACCAAGAGTACACAATCACAAATTCTATAATTATCTAGAACCTATTCTATTGGTGGGCCTACATGTTAATGACCAACATCTAGAATTAAGTTCCTGTCTTCTTCTTTTTTTTTTTTTTTATCACAAGGCAGAACAGATGTTAAGCCGAACAAACCCCGCTCAGTATCTCAACATTTTTTTTTTTTAAATAAGAACCAAGAATATATAAATTCTATAATATTATCTAGAACCTATTCTACTGGTAGGCCTGCATGTTATTGACCAGCATCTAGATTGCAATTCTTGCCTTCTGTTTCTTTTGTTTCATCACAAGACAAGACAGGTGTCAATCCAAACCTCCCCCCCCCCCCACACCCCCCCCACACCCCAACCCACCCCCACCCCCACCCCACGGATGAAGAACTTGACAATTCGTTTCATCACGAATTCTTCACATTCATAAATGCGAATTTGACTGGTAGTAAAATAACAATGCTACTGATCAACATCCGATACTTCTCTTCTTCGCGCTCATTAAAAAAAAAAAACAGAAGAAATCTGAAGAGGCTCAAAGTCCGTAGAGTCCAGCGGTAGAGGTCACGTGGAGAAACCCGAAGCGGTGACCTCGGATCTCATAGATTCACATCTCGGGGCAGCCAGCGCGGCGAGAACTTACTGGTGGGGCACGGCGAGCAGACGATAATCACGATACGGACCAGACAAAGGCTCCAGTCCTCTCTGGTCTCACACAAGAGTATCTCACCATACAGTATAGATCTATTCTCTCCAGTCTCACACAAGAGTATCTCACCATACAGTATAGATCTATTCTCTCCAGTCTCACACAAGAGTATCTCACCATACAGTATAGATCTATTCTCTCCAGTCTCACACAAGAGTATCTCACCATACAGTATAGATCTATTCTCTCCAGTCTCACACAAGAGTATCTCACCATACAGTATAGATCTATTCTCTCCAGTCTCACACAAGAGTATCTCACCATACAGTATAGATCTATTCTCTCCAGTCTCACACAAGAGTATCTCACCATACAGTATAGATCTATTCTCTCCAGTCTCACACAAGAGTATCTCACCATACAGTATAGATCTATTCTCTCCAGTCTCACACAAGAGTATCTCACCATACAGTATAGATCTATTCTCTCCAGTCTCACACAAGAGTATCTCACCATACAGTATAGATCTATTCTCTCCAGTCTCACACAAGAGTATCTCACCATACAGTATAGATCTATTCTCTCCAGTCTCACACAAGAGTATCTCACCATACAGTATAGATCTATTCTCTCCAGTCTCACACAAGAGTATCTCACCATACAGTATAGATCTATTCTCTCCAGTCTCACACAAGAGTATCTCACCATACAGTATAGATCTATTCTCTCCAGTCTCACACAAGAGTATCTCACCATACAGTATAGATCTATTCTCTCCAGTCTCACACAAGAGTATCTCACCATACAGTATAGATCTATTCTCTCCAGTCTCACACAAGAGTATCTCACCATACAGTATAGATCTATTCTCTCCAGTCTCACACAAGAGTATCTCACCATACAGTATAGATCTATTCTCTCCAGTCTCACACAAGAGTATCTCACCATACAGTATAGATCTATTCTCTCCAGTCTCACACAAGAGTATCTCACCATACAGTATAGATCTATTCTCTCCAGTCTCACACAAGAGTATCTCACCATACAGTATAGATCTATTCTCTCCAGTCTCACACAAGAGTATCTCACCATACAGTATAGATCTATTCTCTCCAGTCTCACACAAGAGTATCTCACCATACAGTATAGATCTATTCTCTCCAGTCTCACACAAGAGTATCTCACCATACAGTATAGATCTATTCTCTCCAGTCTCACACAAGAGTATCTCACCATACAGTATAGATCTATTCTCTCCAGTCTCACACAAGAGTATCTCACCATACAGTATAGATCTATTCTCTCCAGTCTCACACAAGAGTATCTCACCATACAGTACAGATCTATCCTAGTGCTCTCTAGTCTCACACAAGAGTATCTCACCATACAGTATAGATCTATTCTCTCCAGTCTCACACAAGAGTATCTCACCATACAGTACAGATCTATCCTAGTGCTCTACAGTCTCACACAAGAGCATTGTATGATAGAGTGACGATAGTCGTCAGGAGTGGTGACATAGAGCAGACGATACTAGCAGACGGTGGATTCTCCAGGCCTACTCTCTACTCTCAGTCTCACCATACAGTATAGATTTATCCTAGTGCTCTCCAGTCTCACACAAGAGCATTGTATGATAGAGTGACGATAGTCGTCAGGAGTGGTGAGCATAGAGCAGACGATACTAGCAGAAGATGGATTCTCCAGACCTACTCTCTGTTCTCAGTCTCACCATACAGTATAGATCTATCCTAGTGCTCTACAGTCTCACACAAGAGCATTGTATGATAGAGTGACGATAATATCAGGAGTGGTGACATAGAGCAGACGATACTAGCAGAAGATGGATTCTCCAGGCCTACTCTCTGTTCTCAATCTCACCATACAGTATAGATCTATCCTAGTGCTCTCGAGTCTCACCATACAGTATAGATCTATCCTAGTGCTCTACAGTCTCACCATACAGTATAGATCTATCCTAGTGCTCTACAGTCTCACCATACAGTATAGATCTATCCTAGTGCTCTACAGTCTCACCATACAGTATAGATCTATCCTAGTGCTCTACAGTCTCACCATACAGTATAGATCTATCCTAGTGCTCTACAGTCTCACCATACAGTATAGATCTATTCTAGTGCTCTACAGTCTCACCATACAGTATAGATCTATTCTAGTGCTCTACAGTCTCACCATACAGTATAGATCTATCCTAGTGCTCTCCAGTCTCACACAAGAGCATTGTATGATAGAGTGACGATAGTCGTCAGGAGTGGTGACATAGAGCAGACGATACTAGCAGACGATGGATTCTCCAGGCCTACTCTCTGTTCTCAGTCTCACCATACAGTATAGATCTATCCTAGTGCTCTACAGTCTCACACAAGAGCATTGTATGATAGAGTGACGATAGTCGTCAGGAGTGGTGACATAGAGCAGACGATACCAGCAGAAGATGGATTCTCCAGGCCTACTCTCTGTTCTCAGTCTCACCATACAGTATAGATCTATCCTAGTGCTCTCCAGTCTCACACAAGAGCATTGTATGATAGAGTGACGATAGTCGTCAGGAGTGGTGACATAGAGCAGACGATACTAGCAGACGGTGGATTCTCCAGGCCTACTCTCTACTCTCAGTCTCACCATACAGTATAGATCTATCCTAGTGCTCTACAGTCTCACACAAGAGCATTGTATGATAGAGTGACGATAGTCGTCAGGAGTGGTGACATAGAGCAGACGATACTAGCAGACGGTGGATTCTCCAGGGCTACTCTCTACTCTCAGTCTCACCATACAGTATAGATCTATCCTAGTGCTCTCAGCCTCACACAAGAGCATTGTATGATAGAGTGACGATAGTCGTCAGGAGTGGTGACATAGAGCAGACGATACTAGCAGAAGATGGATTCTCCAGGGCTACTCTCTACTCTCAGTCTCACCATACAGTATAGATTTATCCTAGTGCTCTCCAGTCTCACACAAGAGCATTGTATGATAGAGTGACGATAATATCAGGAGTGGTGACATAGAGCAGACGATACTAGCAGACGATGGATTCTCCAGGCCTACTCTCTGTTCTCAGTCTCACCATACAGTATAGATCTATCCTAGTGCTCTACAGTCTCACCATACAGTATAGATCTATCCTAGTCTTCTCCAGTCTCACACAAGAGCATTGTATGATAGAGTGACGATAGTCGTCAGGAGTGGTGACATAGAGCAGACGATACTAGCAGAAGATGGATTCTCCTCTCTACTCTCAATCTCACCATACCGTAAAGATTTATTCTCTCTGGCCTCACACAAGAGCATTGTATGATAGAGTGACGATAGTCACCACACCGCACTGTACCGTACAACACCACACCACAGAACACCACACCGCACTGGACCGTACGACACCGCATCACACTACACCACACCACACCGCACCGCACTGTGCCTTACAACACCGCACCACACCACACCGCACTGTACCGTACAACACCGCATCACACAACACCACACCGCACTGTACCGTACAACACCACACTACACCACACCGTACTGTACCGTACAACACCGCACCACACTACACACCGCACTGTACCGTACAACACCGCACCACACTGTACAGTACAACACCGCACTGTACCATACAACACCGCACTGTACCGTACAACACCGCACCACACAACACCACACCGCACTTTACCTTACAATACCGCCCCACACAACACCACTTCGCACTGTACTGTACAACACCGCACCACACAACACCACACCGCACTGTACCTTACAATACCGCCCCACACAACACCACTCCGCACTGTACCGTACAACACCACACCGCATCGCACCGCACTGTACCGTGCAACACCGCACCACACCGCACTGTACCGTACAACACCACACCACACCACACCGCACTGTACCGTGCAACACCGCACCGCACCACATAACACCACACCGCACCGCATCAAGCTAGGTCAGCTCATCCCGCTGTGACCCGATTCGACCCTCACAACCAAACCCAACCAGACCCTGTCACTGTCACACCAGACACTGACACTGACACTCTGACAGCAAGACTGACAAACTGACAGCAAAACTGACACACAGTTCGGACATAACCCGTGGACTTTGACAGGCACAAAAGATGACAGAAGACAGGGGGAAAAAAATAACAAAAACAAAACAAAACCAAAAAAAATCAGAAAACCCGATCCGTCGTGAATCCATACAGAGAGCACGAGTGATAGCGTTCTGTTTATTGTCTAGTTATGTGGAGTATATGTCCATTGCCACGTTCTTGAAGGTCATGAAAGGATGAGTATTATTCTCTTGCAGACAAATTTAACCTTTGTTTCTAAGGATAGCCTTGTTGAGCTGCAGTGGGTTTGTAAAACTGCCAACCATACTTTTTTTTTATTATTATTATTACCATCAGCCTAGCAAGCATAACTTAGGAAAAATAGCAACCAATTTTTTGGGGGGTTTTTTCTCATTATTTTAAATCAGTCTGAAAAAGCTGCCGTGGTTAAGAAAAATATATATATATATTGGGTTGGAAAAATATCAACCATTTTTTTAAATTATTATTTTGATTAATCTGAAAAAGCTGGCTTATGTTAGGAAAAATATCTACCAGTTTTTGTTTTCTTTTTATTATAATCAGCCTAACACGGATTTAGCTCAAGAGGCTGCATGAAGTATTCACAAACGGGCAATTTAAAAAAAAAAAAATAAACATTAAAAAACCAACAACCAAAGATTTGGGAATTCTTCATTGTGCGGTTTGCACTTGTAACTATGAAGAAATCGAGCTCGTTCAGAGGCTGTGGCGGAAATAACGCGGAAAGCAGAGTTCTAGAAACTTCTTGACAAAGGACAAAATCCATGTTTGCTTCCCTCGAGGAATGACGGGACTAGCCAGTCTATCCATTCAGCTGATAGCACAGGATAAATAAACAAAAAAAAAAAAAAGCATCTTCCAATACTGCACTTGGTTTATTTGTTAGTTCGAGATATATAGCCTCACCCACACATGGTGATCCAAGGCCTTTTTTCTACACACCGTGCAAACCTCCGTCGGGCGGGGTTAAGTTAAAAAAGTTAAGGGTCCAAAACTCACCCACAGATGGTTTGGGTTTATATACCGAAAGGAATAGTCACTTTAGATCGCAGGGCGGGTGTTCTAACTCCACAACCACCTGGGATCTTAAGTCAATACGTAAAATGTGAAATGTAACGGGTTTAAGTGAAACTAAATCCAAAGGAATCTTTTTTTTTTTTTTTTTTTTTTTTTTTTAGATTAATTGTCTAATTATAGTATACTGTTCCACCGCGACCTTGTTTCCTGACGTCACACACTACAATACATCTAACCGAGCGCTACATACCTCTGAGCAACGTGACCTCTTCCGCACTTCAAACCGCCACGTCAAGGCTCTTGTGTTGTCTTCATGAAGAGGGAAAAAAAAAAGAAAAGAATGAACGAAAGAAAAACCGGAAACAGTGGGGGGGGGGGGAAAAAAAAAAAAAAAATGAGCGAGTTTACGTCAGCATACAATGACTAATAACGCTTACCATTAAAGTCATGAGAGAGATGAAGAAACTGAAACAAAGACAGGTCTTGATTACAGAAGACTATGGCATACAGACAGACATTGAGTGATGTTATGAAAACATTCTCCGGCACTTCCCAGGGCGCCATGACTTAAACTTGAGTTCGTGGCGTACGAGACCAGTGATGATTATAGCCTGTAGGGCATTGACGCAAAACACAGAGTCTGCCTCTGTTCTTCTTCTTCTTCTTCTTCTTCTTCTTCTTCTTCTTCTTCTTCTTCTTCTTCTTCTTCTTCTTCTTCTTCTTCTTCTTCTTCTTCTTCTTCTTCTTCTTCTTCTTCTTCTTCTTCTTCTTCTTCTTCTTCTTCTTCTTCTTCTTCTTCTTCTTCTTCTTCTTCTTCTTCTTCTTCTTCTTCTTCTTCTTCTTCTTCTTCTTCTTCTTCTTCTTCTTCTTCTTCTTATTCTTCTTCTTCTTCTTCTTCTTCTTCTTCTTCTTCTTCTTCTTCTTCTTCTTCTTCTTCTTCTTCTTCTTCTTCTTCTTCTTGTTCTTCTTCTTCTTGTTCTTCTTCTTCATTTTCTCCTTCTTCTTCTTCTTCTTCTTCTTCTTCTCCTTCTTCTTCTTCTTCTTCTTCTTCTTCTTCTTCTTCTTCTTCTTCTTCTTCTTCTTCTTCTTCTTCTTCTTCTTCTTCTTCTTCTTCTCCTTCTTCTTCTTCTTCTTCTTCTTCTTCTTCTTCTTCTTCTTCTTCTTCTTCTTCTTCTTCTTCTTCTTTTTCTTCTTCTTCTTCTTCTTCTTCTTCTTCTTCTTCTTCTTCTTCTTCTTCTTCTTCTTCTTCTTCTTCTTCTTCTTCTTCTTCTTCTTCTTCTTCTCCTCCTCCTCTTCCTCCTTCTCCTCCTCCTCCTTCTTTTATTACTTCTTCTTCTCTTCTCCTCCTCCTCCCCCTCATCTTCTTCTTCTTCTTCTTCTTCTTCTTCATCTTTTTCTTCTTTTTTTCTCCTAAAATAGAAGCCGTCAAACATCGATATAGACTGGGATAGGCGAAGCTAGACCTAATGAACTACAGATGCAAGTGACAGATAAAGAAATACAAAGCTCACTAAAAATCAATCACAAATTGGTTTGTGTCTAACTCGAAACTGTCAAAAAGGAAGAAAGGTGAAAACAAAAAAAAAAAACGAAAAAGAACAAAATATTAATGATATGGACAGGGCAGGAATCGAACCCGCATGTCTGCACGCATCACCCACCGCCCTGCTGAGACACAGGCAGACACACTAACCATAAAGCCGTAACTGTCAAAGTGACATTTACACTAGCCTCAGGACATAATTATGTACAATGAACCTTGGATCCAAGGATCCGTGAGTCAAAGTAATTTTGGGTATTAAGATTTTTTTTCCGTCTTTAACTCTATTAAATAATTCTTTATTATTATTTTTTTAAATCATGGCACGACTTCCGCGTTGAACCGACCTCGGCTCCAAAGAAAATTATTTAACCTTAGGGTACTTTACGTTCCCTGAATTTTTAACACTTACGGTACTTTATGTTCCCTGAATCTTTAACCCTTACGGTACTTTACGTTCCCTGAATCTTTAACCTTACGATAATTTACGTTCCCTGAATCTTTAACCTTAGGGTACTTTACGTTCCCTGAATCTTTAACCCTTACGGTACTTTACGTTCCCTGAATCTTTAACCTTACGATAATTTACGTTCCCTGAATCTTTAACCTTACGGTACTTTACGTTCCCTGAATCTTTAACCTTACGGTAATTTACGTTCCCTGAATCTTTAACCTTACGGTACTTTACGTTCCCTGAATCTTTAACCTTACGGTACTTTACGTTCCCTGAATCTTTAACCTTACGGTAATTTACGTTCCCTGAATCTTTAACCTTACGGTATTTTACGGTCCCTGAATTTTTAACCTTACGGTACTTTACGTTCCCTGAATCTTAAACCTTACGGTGTTTTACGTTTCCTGAATCTTCAACCTTACGGTATTTTACGTTCCCTGAATCTTAAACCTTACGGTGCTTTACGTTCCCTGAATCTTCAACCTTACGGTGTTTTACGTTCCCTGAATCTTCAACCTTACGGTATTTTACGGTTCCTGAATCTTCAACCTTACGGTATTTTACGTTCCCTGAATCTTCAACCTTACGGTATTTTACGGTCCCTGAGTCTTTAACCTGACGGTATTTTACGGTCCCTGAATCTTTAACCTTACGGGTTTTTTTTTTACGGTCCCCCCCTTTTTTTTCCCTCGCTGAAAATAAACTAGAGATAATGGAAAAAACCACGCATTGCACAAAATTAATAGGAACAAAAATCAGTTTCTTTGACGAATTCTAAAGCAGACCAATATCAAGTTGACTTTTCGGGTTCAAAGTTCACTATGCATATATATATATATATATATATATATATATATATATATATATATATATATATATATATATATATATATATATATATTGTGTCCTTAATTGAACTCGTGGTCACAGTTTTAGAAAACGCCTAAGGAGAAAAAAAATAAATTGTAGGTTTTTTTTTCTTATTATCACACTAAATCAATGCACATGTTTGATATAGTTTGTCTACTACAGAGACTTTTCGGGCTTTCTATTCATTATTTTTTAACGCATGAAATACACTGCTCTAGGGTAGGGCAGGGTTGAAAAGAATGTGAGCTCTTAGAAGTCTTTTTATTTTTTTTTTTTTTTTTTTTTTTTTTTTTTTGGGCCAGTCCGCATTCAGTATGAATGCAAACCCATCAAAACTCTTATAATTATGTTCATAACTTTTGAGCGCTATGAGACTACGGTTAAGCTTTTACAGTGAAAGGCATAAAGCACAAAAATAACATTTAACTTGTAGATCTTTGTGGTTCAATTGACGACCGCTTCCATTTCCTGCCGTTCCAGTAATTTTGCCGACAGGAGCGGGGCAAACTGTGTGCCAGCTCGGCAAGATTCAACGCGCATTCGGCCAGTTCACACTTATCTCGCTAACCGGCCAGTTCACACTTATCTCGGGTTATAACGGGTTAGATCGGGGCTCTAATTTGTTGTTGTTGTTGTTGTTGTTGTTTTGTTTTGCGTCGTTTTGGGTTGTTATTTTTGTTTGTTTGTTTTTGTTGTTGTTTTGTTGTTGTTGTTTTGATTTGTTTTTGTTTTTGGTTTTTGTCTTTTTTTCCTGTTTGTTTGTTTTGTTTTGTTTTTTCCTGTTTGTTTGTTTTGTTTTGTTTTGTTTTGTTTTTTTTTTGTTTTTTGTTTTTTTTTTTTTTGGGGGGGGGGGTCTAACTTCGTTAAAAAAAAAATAAATTAAAAAATTCAACTACTATAAATCCTTTTAAACAGTCCATTATCATATAGTCAAAATAAACCCGCAACGCAGTGCACATTTAGGCGCTTTTTTATTTCCAGCAATTCATACACTTCTAAAAACGTTAAAAAGGATCTTTTGATAGAGTAGCAAATACCAGAATTGGCTGATTTGCTATTATATTATTATTTTATCTTTTCGAATCTACGAGACTGGCGCTTTATGTGGAAACGCCCAGAGAATAAATAAACGAAATCGACCAAATCTGTACTTTCCCAATCTGTTTTTTTTTTTTTTTAAACCTTTTAAACGATTATTAGAAAGCTGTGAATTTCCGCATTAAGTGCATAAAAGTGCACTGCCTTGCGGGAATTCTTAGCCGCGCATTTATTCAAACCTATATGATAAGGAATGTTTCAAAACAATCTGTAAATAGATTTGGATATATAACAAAATTGGTGAACTATTTCTATTTCCATGAGAATCTACTAATTTTAGATCTAGAAATTCGTGATATTTTATAACAGGCTGGATGGGAAATTTAGAGAGGGTCAAATTTAGAAGAGAAAGCTGCTGTCATGTCGGGGTTTTAATCTGTCAAACAAAGTGTCAGGAGCACTTGAAACTTCATAATCTTTCTATTCTGGGAATTTATTTTTAGCGTGGAGGGTTGGTGATAGGCCGGTGCTATGGGAATGGAGGGAGGGAGGGGAGAAGGAAGGAAGAGAGAGAGAGAGAGAGAGAGAGAGAGAGAGAGAGAGAGAGAGAACAGACACACGGACAGACAGAAGGAGGGAGTGAGAGATATGTAGATAGTGACTTTCCGTCAAGCCAAGTATAGGGCTAGTTAGGTGAGAACCGACCTCACTACCAGATGTCCAAGACAGGAAACGAATCCGGGACTTCCTGTCTGTCAGTCCTACGCGCTACCTCCTCGGCTATCTGGCATTTTAGTCTGACGTCCCTCCCAGAGTCTTACACGGGGACAGTCGGTGACGCGTTTCAAACCAGCCATTGGGGACCCTTTATTCCTTGACCAAATTCCTCTAAAGGCGAGATTTCATTCAGTAATATTCAGGCAAGATTACTCGAGTTGATATAGCCTGCGCACTTAGGTGCTGCTCCCTCCCAATCAGACAGAGCGCATGCGCTAAGCTTATAGAATAAAGGCTCCCAACCTAACCCACACATCCACCCACTCGCGACGTTTAGTTCTAAATTGATAACGTCCTTTGTTTCAACCGGGATTTGAATCCGGGACTTCCAATCTGTTAGTCCAACGCGCCACCAACTCGGCTATCTCAGGCGCTGCTGGTTTCCCTCAGTCCCTCTTAAGATTCTGCTACGGGGACAAACAATGACGCGTTTTCGAGCCAACCATCGGGGGAAAAAAAACAACCTTAACATTGAATAAATCTACATACAGGGTTTGGCTTCATTTAACATAATCAACAGCCACTCCAAACAAACAATCAAAGTCTGAAACAAAATTGTCTCGCAAACATGTTCAAAGCGAGGCGTTACAAATTAACAAGGCTTGAAATGAAAAGCTGGCACCGTTGAACAAAAAAAAATAAAAAACAAACAAACAAAAAAAAACCCAAAGTTTTCTTTATTCAAGGGTAAACATTCTCCGTAGATCTAGCCGTGCCGAGCTGAAAGCGAAAAACGAAAAGCGAAACATTTTGTTTGCTCAGCTATAGACTCTAATTCTAGACCTTTTGGCCGTGGAACTAGCGACAACAACAAAAACAACAAAAAAATTGTAACTATGCCAAGGTCGCCTTGTTCTCTTCCATGTATCGCGAGGTCTTGGCCCGTTTGGAAGGACAAAGCTTCCCACATATTGGAAAATGTCCAAGGCTTTTGTGCTGAGCGGTTCTTCAAGACGAAAGTGTCTCGGAAATATTGTGTTACGGGGCGGAACAAATGGTGCGGTGCTGGAACAATGCCCCACACACGGGGCGCGCTTGAAAGCTTTATGTGCGGCGCGTAAAAAACTGGGAGTTAGTATAATTAGATATATTTCAATGAGGACATTTTAGCTCATTAAATAAAATACGATGCTATTTGTAGATCCTTTTCACTGATCTTTATGGGTTTTTTTTTTTTAATTAACATTCATATGGTAATTTAAATCATGTTTGTTTTTAAGTTTCGTTTAGTCAAGACAAAAAATTCTGATGAAAGACAATTTTTTTTCATTAATTCTCGGCATGCGTGTTATGTCGCTTATTTATTCATATACACGGATAAATTATGCCATTTTATGAAAAAGCATATATACGGGTTCATACTCTAATAAATCTAACCGATGAATCAAAAGTTATTTAACTGTACAGTATAGAGCGAGGTGACGGATTCATATTGTAATAGATCTAATACTAGGATATATTAGTGCAGTAGAAAGAATGTTGTGAGGTGGTCCATTCATAATGTGATACATGTAAAACATGAATAAATAATTAGTTAACTCGAGACTATAGAATGTTGTGACGGATTCATATTGTAATAGATCTAATACTAGGATAAATTAGTGCAGTAGAAAGAATGTTGTGAGGTGGTCCATTCATAATGTGATACATGTAAAACATGAATAAATAATTAGTTAACTCGAGAGCAAAGAATGTTGTCACGGTTTCATACTGTAAAAGCTCTAATAGTTGGATAAATTAGTGCAGTAGAGAGAATGTTGTGAGGAGGTTGATTCATACTGTAATAAATGTAAAACATGAATAAATAATCAGTTAACTATAGAAACTTATAGAGTGGCGTGACGGGGTTCCTACTGTAAAGAATTTAATAGTTGGATAGTTGGCTAGTGCGCTAGACAGACTTTTGTGAGGAGGCAGATTCATAATGTAACACAGTCTCGTAGAACACGGACGCATAAGTTTACTAAATAGTGTATAAAGCGATCTGACAGATCCATACTGCAGTAAATCTAACACAACGGATATTTGTAGTTTCCTGAAGAGCATAATATATAGCGAGATGACATGTTTATTAAAATCTATGCAGGCCAGCTAATTTTTTTTTTTTTTTTTTTTTTTCAGGCCTGCGATTTTGTTATCATTTCACACCCCGGACCTGCTTCAAGACCGTAATTCAAGGGTTTTGTTTTTTTGTTTTTTTTGTTTTTTTTAAATATATATATAAGTAAAAAGCGGAGGCTAGAAATGGAGGGGGAGTGGGAGGAGGGGGAGGGGGAGGAGGGGGAGGAGGGGTTGTCCCATGACAGGATCTTGATCCGGGTGATACAGCAAGTATTGAGCGTCTTCTGTGTCCTCTGTGCTGTGTTTTGTCCGTTTTGCCCCAGTGACCTAGCCCGGAGGTGTAGCAGCTGATGACTTTGTCAGCTTCTATATATAGACTTGTTTGTTTAGATACCCTAGATTGTAGAGGTAGGTGGGTTGGAGTCGGATAATATAAGAGAGAGAGAGAGAGAGAGAGAGAGAGAGAGAGAGGGAGGGAGGGAGAGAGAGAAAGAGAAAGAGAGGGAGAGAGAGAGGGGGGAGGGGGGATGAATACATAAAAGTAAGCATAAATTAAAAGGAAGGAACAAGAAAGAATAATATGATTTGAAGGAGAGTGTACGGGTGGGGGGGGGGGGATGTCTAACAAGCGGGTAGGAAGAGAGAGAAAGAGGGAGAAAAAAAAAAGAAAAGGATAAGCCAAGATATCGATACTGATAGAGAGATAGATAGAGAGAGAAAGAGAGAAAGAGAGAGAGAGAGAGATGAGGAAGAAGAAAAAGAAGCCGGAAGGCAGGAAGAGCAAGAGAGACATAAAGGATAAGAGAAGAGAAAAAGAAGGAGAAGAAGAAGAAGAAGGCACAATGACATAACGTGACGAGAATAAGAGAGACAAAGACAAAGAGTCAAAGGACAGGCGACCGCTTCAGAGAAAAAAAAAAACAAATAAAAATACAAGAAGCTTGAGACAAGTGGATTGGACAAGCCGACACCCTCAAAGATAAAAGATCGAAACAGAGAGAGATAAAGGATAATAGAAGAGAAAAAGGAGAAGAGGAGGAAGAAGACCACGCAATGACATAACGTGACGAGAATAAAATAAGAGAGACAAAGACATAGAGTCACAGGACAAGCGACCGTTTCAGAGAAAGAAATAATACGGTAATAAAAAAAAAATAAAAAAAAACAACAAGAAGCTTGTGCCATATGGTGCGGACAAGTCGACACTCTCAAAGATCAAAGATCGAAACAGTCTTGATTCCACCCCGAGCAATCCTTTTCACCCACTAGATAATCTGGATCCTTGCGACCCGTTCTGCTAATTTGGATGCGCCGATTTAAAAAAATAAAAAAAAAACCCAATTCAGTTTTTTTAGCTTAAATAAGTATTTCAATATTTTCAACGGCGAAATTTTTAATTTTACCCCGCGTCGCGGCGTATTAAAAAAAAAAAAAAGAAAAAAAAAAAGCCATTTCCTGCCCCGTGCCCGAGTCTACACTGATCGGTCGAAACATATCGGACAGCGCCTGATGTTTTGCGATTTATTGTACAATCTGACAGACTGACCACGATTTCCTAAATCCCACGCCACGATCTATCGAGGACGACTTCTTTCTCAGGCGGTAGATATATCTCTGTGTGGAATAGACCTTTAAGACCGTCCAGAATCTAGATCTAGATCTAGCCAACCCTTCTTACACAATTCTCAGGATCGATAACTGCCCGGCGGCTGTCTCTGGCGATAGATCGGTAGATATATCTCTGTGTGGAATAGACCTTTAAGACCGTCCTGAATCTAGATCTAGATCTAGCCAACCCTTCTTACACAATTCTCAGGATCGATAACTGCCCGATGGCGGATCGGTCAAAAAATATCAGACAGCGCCTGATGTTTTGCGATTTTTTGTACAATCTGACAGATTGACCACGATTTCCTAAATCCCACGCCACGATCTATCGAGGACGATTTCTCTGGCGATAGATCGGTAGATATATCTCTGTGTGGAATAGACCTTTAAGACCGTCCAGAATCTAGATCTAAATCTAGCCAACCCTTCTTACACAATTCTCAGGATCGATAACTGCCCGGCGGCTGCCTCTGGCGCTAGTTCCCTCCCCCTTGATCATGGCGACACAATATCTGTGACCCGAGAAATGACACAGATCGCGTTCTGTCCCCTTCTTCTTCGCTCTTTGTACGGATGGGAGTTTGGTGTGCTGACGTCATGATCTATTAACTGTGTTGTTGTGTAGCTGAAGTCGCGTCTTTTATATTGGTGGGTATTGGTGTTTTTTGTTGTCGTTGTTGTTGGTTGTTGTTTTTTTTAGGTTTTTGGTTTTGCAATGAATCACGAGAAATCAACATTGGTATTCTTTCTTTGTAAAAAAAAAAAAAAAAACCATCCCCGATATTTCGATTTGAACAATTAACAAGGTGTTTCATTATGAAAAGAAATATGAGGGCGTCAAAGTTTAGATTTTATGAACAAAAAAAAAGCAAAACAAAACCAAGGCTCAAGCAAGTCTAAAAAAAAAAAAAAACACCCCCCATATTTTGAATTGAACAATAAACAAGGTGTTTCATTATGAAAAAATATATGACGGCTTCAGCGTTTAGATTTTATGAACAAAAAAAAAAACAAAACAAAAAAAAAAACCAAGGCTCAAGCAAGTCTTAAAAAAAAAATTTCACTCACCAAGTCCTATTTGCAGAAAGTGAAGACCTAAAGACTTCTTTTAGGATAATTTAAAGTGATTGGCCGATGTCACAAACAGAGCGGAGAATTTTTTAAAAAGAACCAACTAGCTATGAAGAGAATGGTGAGGATCGAACAGGAGACATATCGCTCAAGATTTTCATTTTTTTTTTCTCTCCAGCACCGTTTTTTTTTTTTTTTAAATATACTGATTGATAATAATAATAATAATAATAATAATAATAATAATAATAATAATAATAATAATAATAATAATAATAATAATAATAATAATAATAATAATAATAATAATAATAATAATAATAATAATAATAATAATAATAATAATAATAATAATAATAATAGGAAGAAGAAGAAGAAGAAGAAGAAGAAGAAGAAGAAGAAGAAGAAGAAGAAGAAGAAGAAGAATATCAACTAAACACAATAACGACATATCGCAAGTTGACATTGATAGACATAATAAGCCAAACCCACATGATCCCATAATTTATTGGTTGTTTTTTTTTTTCGTATCGAATTCAATAAGCACATCAATCCAATTCTTTAAAATCCCTATCTACTTCTATATACATTTTATTTTTGAACGCCTCTTACAACCTTAGAACGACGAAAAAAATAAATAAATAAATAAAAATAAGATTTTCCCGCAAAGCAGTACACATTTAGGCACTTTTTATTTTGTACCTACACAATTTTATAGTAGGTTTTTATATGGATCTCTCAATAGACTAAGAACGTACAGAATTTTTTTTTTTTTTTAATTTTTCTGTTTGTCGCAGGTAAACACAACGACTATGGTTAGACCAGACTAGGGAGAACTACATAAATCACGCGGGCATGCCCTGTTTAGATCTATAGGGTTGGATTGGGGTTGAAAATTGCGGGGCATTGTTTAAACCTCGTATTTTTCTTTGTCCACAAAGACATAGACATATAGATCTAGTACGAAGGAGGTAGTAATTATGAATACTGGTC
>JAWDGP010003792.1:52500-77500 GCA_033675545.1 Elysia crispata
AACAGAATGTAAAACAGCGGACCAAAAAAAAAAAAAAAAAAAAGAAGGCGTAATCTTATGAAGATAATTAGTGGCAGTCATGTCAGTTTGTACTTTGACTGGCAAAGACACCATTTGTGACCTTATTAGGGTACGCGTGTACACGTACGTACATGTATTCAAATATGTTGAGAAGACGGAGGGATAAACCTAAGAAAACACGTGACCTCGATCAAAATTGGTCAAAGATAAACAGACAGGGTGGAGGGTTTGGGCTTTTATGGTTACTTTTCTTTTACTTTTTTCTTTGGTCCACATTTCAGCTAAAAAAAAAAAAAAGAGAACCAACAAAAAACCCGTAACTTTGAGCGTTGTAAGTGGCGTAAACTTATCAAAGGTCAACAACGGTTCTTTACTTTGTGTGTGTGTGTATGTGTATGTGTGTATGTGTGTGTGTCTTTGGTACTTTGATAACTGGCTCGTAATAACTACTGCCTTCACACATTTATGGTCTTTTAAGTCCCTGATAAAGAGACTCTCTCTGTCTCTCTCCCTATCTCTCTATATCGCATTATGTCTCTCTCTATCTCCCTCGGTATCTCTTTTTGTCTCTCAATCTCTATCTCCCCCCTCTCTCTATCTCCCTCAATATCTGTTTTTCTCTCTCAATCTCTATCTCCCCCTTTTTCTCTCTCTCCCTCAACTCACTCTATCTCCCTCAATATCTCTTTTTCTCTCTCAATCTCTATCTCCCCCTCTTTCTCTCTCTCCCTCAATATCTCTTTTCTCTCTCAATCTCTATCTCCCCCTCTTTCTCTCCCTCCCTCCTCTCTCAATCTTTCTCTCTCTCTCTCTCTCTCTCTCTCTGTCTCTCTCTCTCACTTAATGAACTTCGACTCGGGGTCAAAGTCCAGCAGCTGATCAAGCTGTGATTACCACAGACTTCGGGGCTGAGGCAAGACAAGACCTACCAGTCGCGTTATTTTTAGCGGCAAGGTCAATAAAGTCTACACTGATACAACCGTACATCCCCTTAAAAACGACGTCACGATGTAGTTGGCGCAGCACGCAACGCTATAAATAACTGGCCAAGACCTGAACGGTTACTCGAACGTAATCCTTTTTTTTTTTTATCAGCAAGGTCAATTATGTCTGCAGTCTTTAAACCGGTTCGTTCTTCATTAACGACGTCACGATCCAGTTCGCGCAGCACGCATCACTATTATTGACTGGCCAGGAAGTAAACGGTTACTAGCGGTGATCCCTAGGGGATCACAAAACGTCTGGCCGATTCTTGCCTGATAGGACTGGACGATTGAGTAATACCCTCAAAATAGCGGGGGTGTTGTACAAAGGTTACACAGAGTTGGACGATTTGGGTGAGGGTGCAACAGTATAGCTCAGTGGGTAGAACGTTCGAATGATAAGAGAGAGGGAGAGGGAGAGAGAGCGAGAGAGAGAGAGAGAGAGAGACAGAGACAGAGACAGACAGACAGACAGACAGACAGACAGACAGACAGAAAGACAGACAAACAGACAGACAGACAGACAGACGGACAGAGAGAAAAGTTTGGGGGGGGGGGGGGGAGAAGAGAGAGAGAGAGAGAGAGGGAGAGAGAGAGAGTGAGAAAGACAGAGACAGAGAGATAAGGAGAGAGAGGGAGAGAGACACAGAGAGAGACTGGGAGAACGAGAGAGAGAGAGGAGGGGGGAGAGACAGACAGACAGACAGGCAGGCAGAGTGAGAGACAGAGAGACAGAGAGATAAGGAGAGAGAGGGAGAGACAGAGAGAGAGAGACTGGGAGAGCGAGAGAGAGAGAAGGGAGAGAGAGAGAGAGAGACAGACAGACTAACAGACAGAGAGACAGAGAGACACAGAGAGAGATAGGGAGAGAGACAGAGAGAGAAAGAGAGACAGACAGACAGACAGACAGAAAGACACAGAGACACAGAGAGGGGATATGGAGAGAGCAAGAGAGAGAGATAGAGACAGACAGATAGACAGACAGACATAGTGAGAGGGAGAGAGAGGCAGAGACACAGAGAGAGATAGGGAGAGAGACAGAGAGAGACTGGGAGAGAGAGAGAGACAGAGAGAGACTGGGAGAGAGAGAGACAGAGAGAGACTGGGAGAGAGAGAGACAGAGAGAGACTGGGAGAGAGAGAGAGAGAGAGAGAGAGAGAGAGAGAGAGGTTGTGGGTTCAATCTACGTCCGAGGACATTAGTTTGAGGAAAGGACTTGGGTCTCATCTAGCTCGCCCTACCCATTGACTAACGGAAAGTCGTCAGCTACGTCCTAAAGACTTAGGGGAGTTGAAAGTTATCAAACAACGAGCTGGGTTGATAGACTAACTAAGACAGAACTTCAGACAGGTTAAGACATCAAGACATTACAGCCTAGACCAGATGACAGGCCTTTTCTATAAAAAAAAAAAATTAATTGATTGCAATTCTTTTTTTTTTCCAGGTTAAAAAAAAAAGGAATACAAGAACAAACATCTCAATTCCGGCTTCACCATGTACTTTTTTTTTTTGTCTGATACAGACTGTCCACAATCATCTGACAATATAATAAGCAGAATGGGGCTGAAAACCCAGTAGGAAATTTGAAGATTCCTGTAGATATCATGATGGCCAAGTGCTATTTTCGTCATAAGTTTGTTTTTTAATTAATTACAAAGCCATAGCTTTTAAATAAATTATGTGGGATCCTTAAAATATATGGTCAATAATTTAATTACACAAAGTTTCAGTTTCAGTAAAGTAATTTTCTGGGTAAGAAATACCAAAATATCTATCTGTCTAGAGTTTTCATGCTCAACTATATTACCATAAAACTAAAAGGGCCTATAATTCTAAATTTAAAAAAAAAAAGCTTATAATTCGAGAGTCTTACTCTCTTAGGAACACTAAATAGTGAGATAAGATGAACTGCATTTCATTTTCAGTGTATGTGCACAATGGACGGACAGCTTGTTTTAATTTGTTCTCTGAGCTTTAAAACAAAAATATTTAGTGTTGCTCAAATATGTTTGATAGGCATTTACCTTTTGTTAGCCTAAACTGTAATATTAATAAGCTTCAAGTTTTAAAAAAATCACCATTTATATGTCTGGTTTATTAATCTTACAAAAGATTTGTTGCTTGAATATTACTGAAAAGAAAAGTTTGCGAGAAGGCCTTTACTTAGTTGCTGAACTCATAACCTGAAAAGCTAACTCTAATTTGCTATTCAAATTGTGGTCATATCCAATCCTATAAAACTTTACATTGGGTGCGAGTATATATTTCTACGGCTTGGTACTAATAACAACACCAACAGCCCTCTGCAGTACTGGTATTACCAGGTTGTAGTTGTAGCAGCAGTAACAGTAGTTGTAGTGGTAGAAGTGGTAGAAAAAGAAAGGCTTGTAGTAGTTGTTGAAGCAAAATATTGTGTAATTCGTGCAATGCACACAAACGGATCCAATTATCTGAAGGGTAAATGAATCTACATCTAGATCTAGAAATCTAAATTGAGTTGAATTTTGTTTTCTTTCATTCAATAGATAGATCTAAAATCTATAGATCTATATATTTTTTTAATTGGAAATCGAGGTCTAGAATAGATTTAAGGGAAAAATTGTAAAAAAAATATATTCTTAGAAGCATCTCAATTTCATGCGGGAAGAGTTCCTTTAAGATACGGACTTACACACCAAAGAGGGCTTCGTTTGATCGGGACCATAGAAAAAGATTGGGCTCGGTTTTTGCTTTCCAAGAGAAGGGGAATAAGTTAGATCTAGATAAGAGTCAGAGCTGAAATAAATTAGTTTTTCTTCTTTGTGTAACCCCGAGCAAAAATGTGTAAATTAGTCCGTACCTAAAAGGAACTCTTTCCTTTCATGCTTGCCTATAAAATGAAGTTGACGCAACATTTTCTACTTATTATATCGATTTAGATCTAGAATCTAGATCTAGATCTTGATTATCTAGAGTCTAGGTTCTACACAAACACCTTTATTCAGTACTCACTGTATACTGTCTGCTGAGGTAAGCTCCTTTATTTTCCAATCGAAATCTCTTGATAAAGATCTAGATCTGTCGATTAGACCCAATCAAAGAGTGATTCCTGATCTATGAAATGTTAATCGTTGAATTGTTCAAATGTGATGAACCTCCGTTATCAAAACCACCTAACAGCTGATCGGAAAGGTCTCTTATCTCATTCCCGCATCGCTGAGAAACAGCAGAAGACAGTGTAGCAGCCAGCAAAGTCTGCAAGCCAGACTAGCTAACCTTTGTTTACGTTTTTCATGGTTTTCGTCACGTGACTACCCAAATATCCATGACGTCATTATAGGCCAGCATATTGAAACGACTATTTCACTTCGTGTGCATAAGATGGCAGTTGTTGTTAACCTGGAGTATGGAAATGAAAATGAGTGGCGTACATTAAATGGGGGGAGGACTAAAAAAATGTTAATTTTTTTTTAACTATGCAACGAGCTTTTAGATTTTTTATTTATTATAATTTTAAGTATTTCTTCATTTATCAGGAGCATCGGTGGTCTAGTGGTAGAATACTCGCCTGCCACGCGGGTGACCCGGGTTCGATTCCCGGCCGATGCAGTGTTCTTTTTGTCTTTTCTTCTTCTCACTGATTAAGATTGATTTTATATTAAACTAGTACAGCATTTTTTACGAAAAAGTTCTTTTACTTGTAGCATAAATTGGATATCAGGCTTCTTTGTTGGACCTTCGTCCTATAACATGGAATCTAACCAAGACCACGTTACTTCAGAGCTCTACCGACTGAGTCATAACTAAACCTCCACTACTATGCTTCAGTTGGGATTCTGATAATTGCTTTTTGATTTATTTTTTTTTTTTTGTTTCATTTTGTTTCCCTATCAAGGTGCCAAGATCATAAACAGTTCATGTAACGAAGATAAAGTGCCGGTACTGTATATATTAAAATGAGAGAAAAGAAATTCTGTAAAGGGCCATAAGCTGTGCCTAAACGCAGCAGATTGTCTGGCAGTGACAGGACAGAAAGATTTTAAGCTCTGTTGTTGGTGTTTTAGCAACAGTGTTGCTGTTGTTGCTTTAATATTGGTTTTCTTAGAGTTAACTTCGTTGACCATTCCCCCCCCCCCCCCCAAATCCTTTTCCGGAAAAAAATAACAATGCTCTCTCAAAACTTTAGGGGGATTTTTAGTATCTTGGTGAACCTACATCTATCTTTCATATAAAAAGTAGCTTCGATTTCTTTTTGCGCTATCTCCTCCAAAACCACTCAATGTGCAGTGTTGAAGTTTACTGAAGTTTGATCTGCCATGATCAGTGTCTATGTCCTATGCCATAGAAAAAAAAAATTAGAGAAAAGCTATGAATTTAGGCTAACAAATCCTTTTGAAAGTTTATTATATTTTTATTGCAATTACGACATCTTTAATGCTAGCACCATAGATGCTTTCATTATCAAGACATCTTTAATGCCAGCACCATAAATGCTTTCACTATCAAGACATCTTTAATGATAGCACGATAGATGCTTTCACTATCAAGACATCTTTAATGATAGCACGATAGATGCTTTCACTATCAAGACATCTTTAATGATAGCACGATAGATGCTTTCACTATCAAGACATCTTTAATGATAGCACGATAGATGCTTTCACTATCAAGACATCTTTAATGCTAGCACCATAGATGCTTTCATTATCAAGACATCTTTAATGCTAGCACCATAAATGCTTTCACTATCAAGACATCTTTAATGCTAGCACCATAGATGCTTTCACTATCAAGACATCTTTAATGATAGCACCATAGATGCTTTCATTATCAAGACATCTTTAATGAGAGCACCATAGATGCTTTCACTATCAAGACATCTTTAATGCTAGCACCATAGATGCTTTCACTATCAAGACATCTTTAATGCTAGCACCATAGATGCTTTCACTATCAAGACATCTTTAATAAAAGCACGATAGATGCTTTCACTATCAAGACATCTTTAATGATAGCACGATAGATGCTTTCACTATCAAGACATCTTTAATGATAGCACGAAGATGCTTTCACTATCAAGACATCTTTAATGATAGCACGATAGATGCTTTCACTATCAAGACATCTTTAATGATAGCACCATAGATGCTTTCACTATCAAGACATCTTTAATGCTAGCACCATAGATGCTTTCACTATCAAGACATCTTAAATGAGAGCACCATAGATGCTTTCACTGTCAAGACATCTTTAATGATAGCACCATAGATGTTTTCACTATCAAGACATCTTTAATGATACCACCATGGATGCTTTCAATATCAAGACATCTTTAATGAGAGCACGATAGATGCTTTCACTATCAAGACATCTTTAATGATAGCACCATGGATGCTTTCACTATCAAGACATCTTTAATGATAGCACCATAGATGATTTCGCTGTCAAGACACCTTTAATGATAGCACAATAGATGAATTCACTATCAAGACATCTTTAATGATAGCACAATAGATGCTTTCACTATCAAGACATCTTTAATAAAAGCACGATAGATGATTTCACTATCAAGACATCTTTTATGAGAACACCATATAATGCTTTCAATATCAAGACATCTTTAATGACAGCACCATATAATGCTTTCAATGCCAAGACATTTTTAATGATAGCACCACAAATGCTTTTAATATGAAGTTGTTAAGCCATCAGTCATGTTAACACAACTGATACCTTCGTTGTCAACCTTCCCTTAATGAAAGCATCACTTTAACACGGACACATAAACACCATTAAGGCATTCAATGAACAGATAAACACCATTAAGGCATTCAATGAACAGATAAACACCATTAAGGCATTCAATGAACAGATAAACACCATTAAGGCATTAAACGGACACATAAACACATTAAACGGACACATGAACACCATTTAGGCATTTAACTGACACACAAATACCATTAAGGCATTAAACGGACACATAAACACCATGAAGGCATTAAACGGACACATAAACACCATAAAGGCATTAAACGGACACATAAAAACCATTAAAGCATTAAACGGACACATTAACACCATGAAGGCATTGAACGGACACATTAACACCATTAAGGCATTAAACGGACACAAGAACACCATGAAGGTATTGAACGGACACATAAACACCATTACGGCAGTAAACGGACGGGAGAACGTTTTTTTTTTTATTTTTTTTGTAAAGTTTTATCTTTATTTCCACTAACGTTAATACATTGAAACGTTACAAAGATTAAAAAGAACACAAATTATTAATAGAATAATAATAATAATAATAATAATAATAATAATAATAATAATAATAATAATAATAATAATAATAATAATAATAATAATAATAATAATCGTTATTGAGGCAAAAAGGGGCGTTTGAGGCAGAGGCGTTACAAGAAGAGCTTGGTGTGTACGCTGTCAACCGTATGGTGAGTCAAAAAAAAATAAAATTACAAAGCAAGCATGCCGGCTCTCATAGGAGCAACATAAAGAGATTAGCTCAGGGGCACAGCTTGTCAAAAAAGTAGCTGTAGTGTAAGGTATTTCATAAGCATTTATTTTAGAAGTCTTAAAAAATATATATATATATAATAGGAAATGTTACAACAGTAATGGTTATCGTAATATATACAGTATATATTTATTGATTTATTTACATGTACATAAATTTACATGAATGTTGTTAGTAAGTGTTTCTATATCTCCACACTACGAAGATTTTTATTGGAAACAAAATGGAATCAAAGCAGTTGCAAAAATTTGACAATGAAAAAATGTTAATTTAACTTATATCCTTTGAAATAAACTTCAACTTTATTAGAGTAGCGAAATTTAGGAATTTTAAAAAGAAATTCGTCCTATGAAGTTAAATGAAAGAAAATTATTGAATTCAAAGAAAGAAGATAAACTTTTCTGAATTGATTTTTTTCTTTCTGCTTTCTAGTAAAATTTAGGATATTGCTTTGCTGAAAGAAAAAAGCAAAACAACCTGATGTTTATTTGTATCAGGTTTTAATAGACAAAGAAAATAAATTGTTGTAAACAACATTTTTGCTTTCCAGCTACAAAAAAAAAATAATCAGCAACTGAACAGTGCAATTTATTAGTAAAAATTTGAAAGTCATAACGGTTGTGTCATTATTCAATGGGATTTCAAGAGAAAGTGCCTAGTGGAATAATATACTATAGTTATCTAAAAATTTTTGAAGCCGCTAATTTGTGCAATGCAAGAGACAAATTCTACAAAGTCCTGGCGACTGCATTGTTCCTGATTACTGAGACATGTTTGGTGAAACCAGTACGAAAGTTTGAACACATGTTATCGACAAACTTGAAACATTTGTGGGTTTTTTTTGTTTTGTTTTTGTTTAATTCATGATTACCTTCATAAAGCCTGGAGTAAAAATCCTAAAAAAAAAAAATAAAATAAAATAAAATAAAATAAAACGGCAAGAAAGAAAATGAATAATCAAAGTAGATTTTACTTTAAACAACAATTATAATTTATATCAATACTGCTGAAAATATTTTCAAAATGAAGAATTAGAGAACATCAAAATCAGTGAAAGAAAAAAATAGTCACAATTGAATCCTCCCCTTTCTTTCTTTCTAAAATGTTTTTTTTCTTTTTTTCTTTTTCAAAAATTAACAACCATGAACAATGTCTCCCCCACCTTTTTTTTTTTTTTTTTTTTGCAGTAACACTTTTTTTTTGCGACTTATGCATTCATTTTATTAATGCCTTTGTCACTTAATTTCAAGAGGACAAGGTGAGCGATGGAACAAAAAGTCGAATTTGAGTTGAAAAAGTTCAGGGGTTGAGATACTTAAATTGCTGACTGTGCATTGCATGTAAATTTATTGTGAAAGAAATGTTTCGCTGTGTGAAGTTTTGGTTCGGGAAAAGTTTAGCTTTTCAGTGTGAACTTGTTATCATTGAAAACTCGAGGTACTGAGCAAAGATGTTATAATTGGAAGAGAAATAATTTGCATATTTCTTGCTGCTTGGGGGAGCGCATTGACGGCTAGAAATATCTGGATAACTGGTTGAGTTTGAAGATTTCTATGTTAATGAGTTCTAATACGGTGACAAATTTAGTGACTTTGTGTAGCAGTGATTAATAATAATAATAATAATAATAATAATAATAATAATAATAATAATAATAATAATAATAATAATAATAATAATAATTTGAACGAGGCCTTTTAACAACTAAGTTGACCTTTTTTTTTTTATACATTCGCCAAAGTTATAAGGGTTATCAATACGATCCAGTGATAAAAAATTATCCCTTTTTAAAATCATGTAAGATACTAAAAAGATGAAAAGTGTTCACCTCTAAGCAGAAAATTTTCAAAAATGGATTTATATTTGCATCTTTTCAATGAACCCATCATGCATTTAATTTTTTTTTTTTAATAAGTTAGAGTGATTATAATTACTTATTTGATTACTGCAGTCAGGACTTAAAAAAATCTTTCACTTGTGCAGGCCGTCCACAATTTACAGCTTTACCTCATATTTCCAAAATGTTGATAACACACCACAAATTTCCATAACTTCCCCCACAATTCCTTTTCTTCTTCATATAGAAGTCGGCTCAATAAAATGAAAACTTATTGTTTTCCAAAGGCAATGCAAGTGAAACTTTGATTGAAATCGAACACATTTAACACTAAACCACACTCCAATTAAAAAGTACAAAAATTTATAAAATAATGATAAAAAAAAAAAGCCTTGAATAAGCAGAAGTTGCTGTAGAAGTTAAAAAAAATTATTTGGGCAAGATTTGAAGAAAAAAGAAAAATGGTTTACATGTTTGCCAAAAAAAATTATGAGAGCAAATCGTGTAATGAAGACATGAGATTTCAGAATAAAAAAAGAAACTATGTACCCAACACGTAATATAAGGAGACGGGTAAAACTACCGCATACATATAATAAAATAAATTTTCAAAAAGGTTTAGTAGTGAGCAAGAGACTGCAAAAGCTTTTTTCTTCTTTGTAAAGAAAAGTGGTGATCCTTTGGTGACAGATCAACCACAGCGGCAAGTTACATCTACATTGTAGAAGTACAAAAAAAACTCATTTCGGAGTTTAATCTCAAAAGTGAAAAAAAATTTCAATCCTACCCTTCCCCAAAAATAGGTCCCATTCCGAAGCATTCAGAGTATAAATCAGCAAAACATACAACACTGCTTTGAGCATTACCGTAAAAAAAAAAAAAGAAAAGGGAAGAAAAGGTAAAAATATAAACTGTCACACACTTAATCAGTTGTACTTGTAAACTTGTAAAACAACAATGTATAAAAAAAATTGCACTTGAACCAATTGTAATATCAAACGTTCACAATATATACATATATTTTTCCGATACCTACAATTGAGCATTTGACAGAGCTCAACTGTAACTCCCTACTGGTTTGTACTAGATCAAAGGCATCCACAGGTAAAAGCAGGCTAAATTACACAAATTTAATTTTCTTTTCTAATGGTAGTTTGACTCAACAAGCTAAATTACAATAATTTCAGTTTCTTTTCCAGTAAGAGTTTGACATAAAAGAAATAAAAAGTAATGATCTTGATCATTAAATCCTTTTGACCCATGTGTCTGTAATATATTTATATTAAAATCAGATAACTGTGACATCAAGTTCTGAATAAATAATAACAATTTTATGACAATCTTCAGTTCTTCGGCACATTTTGATGATGAAATAAATTGAGTCCAAGATGCATCCATAAAGCTGAGAGAACGTAATGGGCATGGATTCTTGCGATATTTTATAAAATTTGTTTTACCATTTTGGTGGCCTATGCTTGCAGCATAAAAATTGGCTTTTAAAGTTTATGATGGAAGATTCTCACATTTTTCGATTTTCAAAAAAAAAAAGGGATTACCCTAATTTATGGCTTTAACAAGCAGCCTTTATCTGTTTGAAGTTCACTTTATTTCAAAACGAATCCTATTTAAGTTGCAAAATTTATTCTACGCGAATAGCCCAAATTTGCAATATATCTTTCATTTCTACACATATTTATTGTTTGCTTTGTAAATAAAAGAATAAGCAATAAAACTGCGATTTACTAAAAGCAGATATAAAGCTTTAACAAGCCTCATTATATAACTTCATTCACTTATAAAAACTATAAACGCAAAACAATATTTAGATGTCAAAAGCTGTGGTGTCGTTTGCAGTTCATCTTTGGAATGTTACGCTCATTACATACGATTTCTTCAGCTTAACATCTATGCTCCAAATATGATGCAAGCCCGTGACATCAACTTAAAAAATATACATCTAAAGTAAGTATGATACAGCGTGTCTCAATTCTAAGAGAAAGAAAAAGTAAAGGGGAGATAATTTACACCCAAAAAACATTCCCGTTGGAGTTTCCTTACATCCTTAGCTCTAGTTGCCAGTCACTTCAATAAATCCAAGATTAACTCATTTAAACTAACCAGTTATTTTACGAATAAAACAAAAAAAAGTGTCAAAAAATTATTCACTGGACTGTAAAACACATTTTTACAAGTTAAAAAAAAAATCTCCACATTCAACTTAAGTAGACTTGATTAGATTTAAAACAGGAAGCAATCATGTTCCTAAATCGTGCCGAGTTTTAAAGCTACAGTTCATCACATGATTTTTAATACTAGTGTCCTGCAATAGTGTGTGGACCTTCGATTCAATTAGTTCCTTTTTTATCCAACAAATAATTTTAAAAATTAAAAAAAAAACCAACATTATTTCCTTTTCATTTGACAAAAAAAAATTCAAAAACAAACCCAAACATTTGCGGCAAAGAATTGAAAAGAGGTAAAATTTCAATACTGACAACTGACAACAGTAAATCAGTATTACTATTAGCAACAGTAAAACAGTTATACCAAAATCCACAGAAAGTCATTATCCATTGAAGCACACAGAGTATGTTTCTTCCTCCATTCAAAACTTTCCTAATACACATAAAGTATTGGGTAGCTGTTCTCACAATATTAACAAGTATTGAGGATTAAGGTCATTTGCAAAATGCAATAAAATTTATAATTAAAAGCAAACAACTTAAGACAAATAAAAGGAAAACTTAAGTATACATTGCTTTACTATACGATTTTTTTTAGCTGGAAATAGAACTGATTGTCATCAACAAAAAAAGAATGGTATGAAAATAAGCCATTGGTTTGTATTTAAAAACAAATGCGCAAAATGTTGGTATATATTGTATAAATTAGCAAACAAACATTAATAAACAGTGACATGGAAACTCAATAATAAATCTGTTCATATCTCTTCAGTTTATGCTGCATCAATGCTTGATGACAGCCAACTCTGTAATTTCCCAATCTATTTTAAGATCCTCCTAATCACACGCAATGAGGCTTTAATTCCTGCAAAAAGTGCCAAGAGGTGCATGTGCACCTTGTGGGAACTCCTTTTAAATGTCCATACATGATAATTTGTGTCTAAAAGGATCTATAAAT
The DNA here is from genome assembly GCA_033675545.1 of Elysia crispata. Classification (NCBI taxonomy): domain Eukaryota; kingdom Metazoa; phylum Mollusca; class Gastropoda; family Plakobranchidae; genus Elysia; species Elysia crispata. The sequence goes on from JAWDGP010003792.1 coordinate 65,009, forward strand.
AGAATGGGATTTTACAGAGAAGCTAGCTATTCTTATTCCCTCTGAACACAGGCTGCTTTGGTAAAATTCTTTGCTAAAATGGGTCTTTTTGAGTTGTAAAGGTTTCACTCAGACAGTGTGAGAGGGTGTGGGAGTTGCATGCACAGTGATGCACAATGGCCCGCACTTCCAGCGTACATGTTAAAACTTTCTGTGTCTTCCAAAGTAACAATGTAAAAAAAAAAGATAGATTGCCTGTGACTGTACCTGGTTTGAAATCTGTCAGTTTCCCACAATACAAAGCATAACAAAACACTCAGTGAACTCATTGGTACCCCGTGACTAGCCATGATGTTAAAAAAAAATTGAGAGCAAAGACACAAAGAAATGATCTTCATATTTGAAATATTAAAAAAAAATTCAGTCACACTGAAGACAAAAAAGAACGATTTCTATAGGTTCAAGATTAAATAAACTTTCTGAAGCAATCATAAAAGATTGGGAAAAAAAGGACGAGTGTGGATTATACATGTATTTTACTGTATGGTTTGACTCAGTTTAATCATTTTTAAGGTTTGTGACTATGGAGCCACTTTGGACACCCCGTTGTTATTCTGCATCAGGGAGCTTATCTATTTAGGATGATGAGACAACGGTTGACTTTAATTCATAAACCACTACTGGTTAGCCAGTGCATATCGCAATGGCACGTTAGATTGCAAGAGGATAAGAATTGGCAATAATTGACAAAAAAATGTGTCTTATTGGATATAAATGCACTCTATCGCATCATACCATCTTTACTATACCTTGACATTTTTAAACGTTTCATGGCGATGACAAAACATGATATGGCAGCTGAGATGTTCAAAATAAACTTTTATCTTGGAATTACTTGGCATTTTTTTTTCCATCTGTAGTCATTACATAAAATAAATGCATTACAATGAATAATTTCATACAAACTCAAATGCATTGTGGGTAATTTGGAAACGCCATAGTTTTACTATATTTGGTCTTGTAAAAAGAGGCAGAATTAACAAAAATATAGTTTGAGACACTAGCAACCAAAATAAGAAATTCAGTTGTTTTCTTTGATTGATTTTGTAAGCGTAAATTCGCCATAGCTTTGTGTAATATGATGTTAAATGGAAATAAATGCATTTTTCTCATAAACTCTCGATCAACACAACATGGTAAAGTAGCTGAAGTTTTACATTAAACCATACACACCATTTACACAAAAAAAACCTCATAAAATGTCCAGTGTCATATACTGCCGTTTTAAAGTTACTTCATACAGCAAACAATCCTAAAACAGGCCAACGGCATGTACACGTAACAAGAAATACATTTCCTTGCAGATAGTGAGTCATTACTCATTTCCTTGCAGATGATGAGTTATTACTCTGATGTAATCCTTTGCATCTTTTGAATTTTTGTCAGTTTAAGATCACATTTAAACCTTTTTTATCTCCGTTCACTGTCTTGGTCTCTTTCTCTCTCGTACCTCTCTGTCTGTCTATTGATTGCATCTGCATCTCTGTATGTCTTTCTCAGTCTCACTCCTCTCAAACTAAAGAAAAAAATATATAAAAAAAATTGACCTAGGTTCTCGCTTTCTTTTCTTTCTTCTTAATAAGATGTACCTGTAAGCCAAGCAACACTTTTCTCTCACTTGCACGACATACAATCACCTTCAATTCTAGATTATTTCCATTCTAACAGTCACTAATAATCATAATGGTTCCAGCAGCAAAACCATGAAATCATCCACACAACCCATTGTTTAAAAACAAACGTATCTTCCTCATACCTACATCAATCGAGGTAAGCAGCAGAGAAGCATGTGCTGATCTAACAAAGCTTATAAACTAAAAAAATCGTTTGTTTTGGATTTTTTTTTTCATCCACAATGATGATACAAGCAACTCCTCAGAATCGAATCCATTTAATCCAGCCAAAAACAGTCACTTTCTTCCAATCGTCGGACTTGATCAAGTTGTCGTTAAGCAGTAGGAGCTTCCGGTTTGTCCGCGTCCTCTGGAGTGACCTTGACCTCTGGAGCTGGGGCTGGCGTAGGTTCAACAGCTGGCTCCGCCGGCTGTATCAGACAAAAGGAAAAGGTCTGTGTTATTTAAGTTCTTTGGGAGTTATTTTAATCCATGATTTCTAACAGGAATTTTTTTTTGTATTTGATACAGAGTATCTTGATATAGCGTTAAACAAGTTAGCATTGCAATTAATTATTATTTTTATTTTATTATCTATTTATGCATTTTCCTTGGAGCAGATAGTTTTCAGTTGTTTGAAACGGCTAGGAATAGTTTATAGCAAGGAGATATTTATAAATTTTTATAGCCTCACTGCCTGTATAAATAAAGGAAAATTGTGAGGTGGCCTGGGATTTTCAGGAGCATGTCGGAAATATCTGTTTTGAGCTATTAGGCTTCTAACATAAAAAAAAAAAAAAAATCAATTTTTCAAAGTTTCCCACTTTTAGCCTCTTATGAACTATCAACCATTTTTCTATCTTGTCAAAAATTGTCAAAGCCCAAAAGAAACTTTAAATATGCTTTATGGTGGTTTTTTAAAGATAACTGCAACCTTGCATGAAAACTTTCTCTAACTTTAAACACGTTTTTCTTAGTTTCTCATTCCCCAGCCTTGTGTTAAGTTTTGGGTCAAATCTCTGCCAAATACTAATATATTCTAAAAAAAAAAAAAAAAAAAAAAAAAATTCAACTATTTTAAGCAGGGAATTGGTTGGGCTTTCAAAAAATATGGAAATCACAATTTGTCCAAACTAGTCATTTAGCCTGAAAATTGCAGGCCACCTCAAATTCTGTACTTTCCCATTCTCAATTTAGATCCTTTCAAACACTTATTAGAAGACGGTGAGTTTTCGCATTTACTGCATAAAAGTGCACTGCCTTGCGGGAATTCTTAGCCGCGCAGTTATTTAAACCTACATGATAATAAATGTTTACAAAAATCTATACATTTGGATTTTACAAATTTTAAAGTGTTCTTATTGCATTGTGATTACTTGAAGGAAAAAAAATATAAACGAAATGCAGTAAAGAGGAATATTTTTTTTCAATTTTCGTTTAAACATCATACCCTCCTACTCTCTTAAAAGCCTAGAATTTCATCACTGGGGTCTTACTGAAGACAAATATAATTTGATTTTAAGACCAATATATTTATGTGTATGTACCATTAAACGTATTCTTCTTAGAAGAGAAACATATCTATGTGTATGTACCAGTAAACATATTTTTCTTAGAAGAGCAACATATCTTTGTGTATGTACCATTAAACGTATTTTTCTTAGAAGAGCAACATATCTTTGTGTATGTACCATTAAACGTATTTTTCTTGGAAGAGCAACATATCTTTGTGTATGTACCATCAAACGTATTTTTCTTGGAAAAGCAACATATCTATGTGTATGTACCATTAAACGTATTTTTCTTGGAAGAGCAACATATCTATATGTATGTACCATTAAACGTATTTTTCTTGGAAGAGCAACATATCTATATGTATGTACCATTAAACGTATTTTTCTTGGAAGAGCAACATAATTATCTATGTGTATGTACCATTAAACGTATTTTTCTTGGAATAGCAACATATACATGTATAACCATGTACCATTAAACGTATTTTTCTTAAAAGAGCAACATATCTTTGTGTATGTACCATTAAACGTATTTTTCTTCGAAGAGCAACATATCTTTGTGTATGTACCATCAAACGTATTTTTCTTGGAAGAGCAACATATCTATGTGTATGTACCATTAAACGTATTTTTCTTGGAAGAGCAACATATCTATGTGTATGTACCATTAAACGTATTTTTCTTGGAAGAGCAACATATCTATATGTATGTACCATTAAACGTATTTTTCTTGGAAGAGCAACATATCTATGTGTATGTACCATTAAACGTATTTTTCTTGGAAGAGCAACATAATTATCTATGTGTATGTACCATTAAACGTATTTTTCTTGGAATAGCAACATATACATGTATAACCATGTAACATTAAACGTATTTTTCTTAAAAGAGCAACATATCTTTGTGTATGTACCATTAAACGTATTTTTCTTAGAAGAGCAACATATCTATATGTATGTACCATTAAACGTATTTTCCTTAGAAGAGCAACATATCTATGTTTAGGTACCATTAAACGGATTTTTCTTAGAAGAGCAACATATCTATGTGTATGTACCGTTAAACGTATTTTTCTTGGAAGAGCAACATATCTATGTGTATGTACCATTAAACGTATTTTTCTTAGAAGAGCAACATATCTATGTTTAGGTACCATTAAACGGATTTTTCTTAGAAGAGCAACATATCTATGTGTATGTACCATTAAACGTATTTTTCTTTTCAGAGCAACATATCTATGTGTATGTACCATTAAACGTATTCTTGTAAGTGCAACATATACATGTATATGTACCATTAAACGTAATATTCTTATAAGTGTTACATATCCATGTTTATATACCATTAAACTAAGTCTTATTATTATTTGGTATCCACCCATAATGATACGAAAAGAGATAGAGCTACAAAAGCTAGATCACAATTCATAAAAAAACGCCCACTACACACAGCTTCAGTTCCAGGATCACCTGAGATGCAGGGGTAACCGAAGATGTTTAAGAAACAACGTAAAATCATTTTTAACTCTAGGACAATGAATTAAAAAACAAAAAACAACAGTTGTATTTTACAAAATAGAAGAGATTTCGCCTTCATTGTCTTTATCAGCAACTTTGAAGAGAGAGAGAGAGAGAGAGAGAGAGAGAGAGAGAGAGAGAGAGAGAGAGAGAGAGAGAGAGAGAGAGAGAGAGAGAGAGAGAGAGAGAGAGAGAGAGAGAGAGAAAGAGAGAAAGAGAGAGAGAGAGAAAGAAAGAGAGAGAAAGAGAGAGAAAGAGAGAGAGAGAGAGAGAGAGAGAGAGAGAGAGAGAGAGAGAGAGAGAGAGAGAGAGAGAGAGAGAGAGGGGGGTTCTTTGAAGCAGGGCAGGGCAGGGCCGAAGTGTAGCGAGACCTAACCTTCTCAGGTGCTGGGGTGTCGGCTGGCGCAGGAGTCGGGGTGTCTGCCTCTGGCGCTGGTGGTGGCGCAGACTCGGTGTTCTGGGTCACGGCCGGTTTGGTGTCTGGTTCGTATTCCTCCGGCTGGCTGATGGGGACCGGGGTGACTTCCACTGCTCCACCTGTCTCGTTCTCTACCTGTAGGGTGCTGGGGGGGAGGCGGTTAGGGAGTTAAAGAGGGGAGGTGGAGTAGGGGAGGGGGTTTAAAAAGAAAGAGAGGAAGGGGAGAGAGAGATATATATAGAGAGAGACAGACAGACAAAGACAGGGAAACACTCACACACACACAGATATATAGATAGATAGATAGAGAGAGAGAGAGAGAGAGAGAGAGAGAGAGAGAGAGAGAGATCAGAGAAAGAGAGATGGGGGAGACAGACATACACAGAGAGACTGACAAAGGGATAAGAAATAAAGAAAGAGAATGAACCAGATAGAGATACAAACAGGCAGAGAGAGAGAGAGAGAGTGTATGTCAGACATGAAATCACAGAGACGGACAGAAAGAGACACGAAAATAATAGAGAGGAGATAGAAAGAAAGAGTATAAACTTAAGAAGCTTACTCGTCCTTCTTGATCAGCTTCTCCTCCTCAGCCTGGTCTCTGAAAACAAAATAAAAATGAGCAGACGTCAAAGTTTGAGCAGGAGGAGATAATCCATTGTTGTCAAGTTATTCTTTGAACCACAAGGCCATCCCTCCGGTTTCTTACTCTTCCAAAATACCTCCTTCTCTCCCTCATACTTACTTGCCATCCTCTTTAGTGCCCCCCTCTCTTCCTTCTACTTACTTGCCATCCTCTTTAGCGCCTCCCTCTCTTCCTTCTACTTACTTGCCATCCTCTTTAGTGCCTCCCTCCCTCCAACTTACTTGCCATCCTCTCTAGCGCCTCCCTCCCTCCCTCCTACTTACTTGCCATCCTCTTTAGTGCCTCCCTTCCTCCAACTTACTTGCCATCCTCTTTAGCCCCTCCCTCCCTGCTGTTTACTTACCATCCTCTTTAGCCCCTCCCTCCCTCCATCCTCCTACTTGCTTGCCATCCTCTTTAGCCCCTCCCTCCCGCCAACCTCCTACTTGCTTGCCATCCTCTTTAGCCCCTCCCTCCCTTCTACGTACTTGCTATCCTCTAAAACACCTCCCTCCCTCCTACTTACTTGCCATCCTCTTTAGTGCCTCCCTCCAACTTACTTGCCATCCTCTTTAGCCCCTCCCTCCCACCCTCCTACTTACTTGCCATTCTCTTTAGCGCCTCCCTCCCACCCTCCTACTTACTTGCCATCCTCTTTAGCCCCTCCCTCCCTCCCTCCTACTTACTTGCCATCCTCTTTAGTGCCTCCCTTCCTCCAACTTACTTGCCATTCTCTTTAGCCCCTCCCTCCCTGCTGTTTACTTACCATCCTCTTTAGCCCCTCCCTCCCTCCATCCTCCTACTTGCTTGCCATCATCTTTAGCCCCTCCCTCCCTCCTACTTACTTGCCATTCTCTTTAGCGCCTCCCTCCCACCCTCCTACTTACTTGCCATTCTCTTTAGCGCCTCCCTCCCACCCTTCTACTTACTTGCCATTCTCTTTAGCGCCTCCCTCCCTCCCTTCTACTTACTTGCCATCCTCTTTAGCGCCTCCCTTCCTCCAACTTACTTGCCATCCTCTTTAGCCCCTCCCTCCCTGCTGTTTACTTACCATCCTCTTTAGCCCCTCCCTCCCTCCATCCTCCTACTTGCTTGCCATCCTCTTTAGCGCCTCCCTCCCACCCTTCTACTTACTTGCCATCCTCTTTAGCGCCTCCCTCCCACCCTCCTACTTACTTGCCATCCTCTTTAGCGCCTCCCTCCCACCCTCTTACTTACTTGCCATCCTCTTTAGCGCCTCCCTCCCACCCTCTTACTTACTTGCCATCCTCTTTAGCCCCTCCCTTTCTCCCACCATCCTACTTACTTGCCATCCTCTTTAGCCCCTCCCTCTCTCCCACCATCCTACTTACTTGCCATCCTCTTTAGCCCCTCCCTCTCTCCCACCATCCTACTTACTTACCATCCTCTTTAGCCCCTCCATCCCACCATCCTACTTACTTGCCATCCTCTTTAGCGCCTCCCTCCCACCCTCCTACTTACTTGCCATCCTCTTTAGCGCCTCCCTCCCACCCTCTTACTTACTTGCCATCCTCTTTAGTGACTCCCTCCAACTTAATTGCCATCCTCTATAGCGCCTCCCTCCCTCCCACCATCCTACTTTCTTGCCATCCTCTATAGCGCCTCCCTCTCCTCACCAACTTACTTGCCATCCTCTTTAGCCCCTCCCTCCCTGCTGTTTACTTACCATCCTCTTTAGCCCCTCCCTCCCTCCATCCTCCTACTTGCTTGCCATCCTCTTTAGCCCCTCCCTCCCTTCTACGTACTTGCTATCCTCTAAAACACCTCCCTCCCTCCTACTTACTTGCCATCCTCTTTAGTGCCTCCCTCCAACTTACTTGCCATCCTCTTTAGCTCCTCCCTCCCACACTCGTACTTACTTGCCATTCTCTTTAGCGCCTCCCTCCCACCCTTCTACTTACTTGCCATCCTCTTTAGCGCCTCCCTCCCTCCCTCCTACTTACTTACCATCCTCTTTAGTGCCTCCCTCCCTCCATCCTCCTACTTACTTGCCATCCTCTTTAGCCCCTCCCTCCCTGCTGTTTACTTACCATCCTCTTTAGCCCCTCCCTCCATCCTCCTACTTGCTTGCCATCCTCTTTAGTGCCTCCCTCCCTCCCTCCCTCCTACTTACTTGCCATCCTCTTTAGTGCCTCCCTCCCTCCATCCTCCTACTTACTTGCCATTCTCTTTAGCGCCTCCCTCCCACCCTTCTACTTACTTGCCATTCTCTTTAGCGCCTCCCTCCCTCCCTTCTACTTACTTGCCATCCTCTTTAGTGCCTCCCTTCCTCCAACTTACTTGCCATCCTCTTTAGCCCCTCCCTCCCTGCTGTTTACTTACCATCCTCTTTAGCGCCTCCCTCCCACCATCCTACTTACTTACCATTCTCTTTAGCCCCTCCCTCCCTCCATCCTCCTACTTACTTGCCATCCTCTTTAGCGCCTCCCTCCCACCCTCCTACTTACTTGCCATTCTCTTTAGCGCCTCCCTCCCACCCTCCTACTTACTTGCCATTCTCTCTAGCGCCTCCCTCCCACCCTTCTACTTACTTGCCATCCTCTTTAGTGCCTCCCTTCCTCCAACTTACTTGCCATCCTCTTTAGCCCCTCCCTCCCTGCTGTTTACTTACCATCCTCTTTAGCCCCTCCCTCCATCCTCCTACTTGCTTGCCATCCTCTTTAGCCCCTCCCTCCCTCCTACTTACTTGCCATTCTCTTTAGCGCCTCCCTCCCACCCTCCTACTTACTTGCCATTCTCTTTAGCGCCTCCCTCCCACCCTTCTACTTACTTGCCATTCTCTTTAGCGCCTCCCTCCCTCCCTTCTACTTACTTGCCATCCTCTTTAGCGCCTCCCTTCCTCCAACTTACTTGCCATCCTCTTTAGCCCCTCCCACCCTCTTACTTACTTGCCATCCTCTTTAGCGCCTCCCTCCCACCCTCCTACTTACTTACCATTCTCTTTAGCCCCTCCCTCCCTCCATCCTCCTACTTGCTTGCCATCCTCTTTCGCCCCTCCCTCCTCCCACCATCCTACTTACTTGCCATCCTCTTTAGCGCCTCCCTCCCACCCTCCTACTTACTTGCCATCCTCTATAGCGCCTCCCTCTCTCCCACCATCCTACTTTCTTGCCATCCTCTTTAGCCCCTCCCTCTCTCCCACCATCCTACTTACTTGCCATCCTCTTTAGCCCCTCCCTTTCTCCCACCATCCTACTTACTTGCCATCCTCTTTAGCGCCTCCCTCCCACCATCCTACTTACTTGCCATTCTCTTTAGCCCCTCCCTCTCACCCTCCTACTTACTTGCCATCCTCTTTAGCCCCTCCCTCCCACCATCCTACTTACTTGCCATCCTCTTTAGCCCCTCCCTCCTCTCACCATCCTACTCACTTGCCATCCTCTTTAGCGCCTCCCTCCCACCCTCCTACTTACTTGCCATCCTCTTTAGCGCCTCCCTCCTCTCACCATCCTACTCACTTGCCATCCTCTTTCGCGCCTCCCTCCTCTCACTCTCATACTTACTTGCCATCCTCTTTAGCCCCTCCCTCCTCTCACCATCCTACTTACTTGCCATCCTCTTTAGCGCCTCCCTCCCACCATCCTACTTACTTGCCATTCTCTTTAGCCCCTCCCTCTCACCCTCCTACTTACTTGCCATCCTCTTTAGCCCCTCCCTCCTCTCACCATCCTACTCACTTGCCATCCTCTTTAGCGCCTCCCTCCCACCCTCCTACTTACTTGCCATCCTCTTTAGCCCCTCCCTCCTCTCACCATCCTACTCACTTGCCATCCTCTTTAGCCCCTCCTTCCCAGCCCCCTACTCACTTGCCATCCTCTTTAGCCCCTCCCTCCTCTCACCCTCCTACTCACTTGCCATCCTCTTTAGCCCCTCCCTCCTCTCACCCTCCTACTCACTTGCCATCCTCTTTAGCCCCTCCCTCCTCTCACCCTCCTACTCACTTGCCATCCTCTTTAGCCCCTCCCTCCTCTCACTCTCCTACTCACTTGCCATCCTCTTTAGCCCCTCCCTCCTCCCACCCTCCTACTCACTTGCCATCCTCTTTAGCCCCTCCCTCCTCTCACCCTCCTACTCACTTGCCATCCTCTTTAGCCCCTCCCTCCTCTCACCCTCCTACTCACTTGCCACCCTCTTCAGCCCCTCCCTCCTCTCACCCTCCTACTCACTTGCCACCCTCTTCAGCCCCTCCCTCCTCTCACCCACCTACTCACTTGCCATCCTCTTCAGCCCCTCCCTCCTCTCACCCACCTACTCACATGCCACCCTCTTCAGCCCCACCCTCCGTCCCACCCACCAACTTACTTGCCATCCTCTTTAGCCCCTCCTTCCCAGCCCCCTACTCACTTGCCATCCTCTTTAGCGCCTCCCTCCCACCCTCCTACTTACTTGCCATCCTCTTTCGCGCCTCCCTCCGCTTCTCCTCCTTTCTCCTGGCGCTTCCTCCTGGACGCGACGACGAAGTAGACGACCAGGACGATGAGGAAGAGGAGGACGATGATGCCGATGATGATGGCGATGACGATGGCGGAGCTCAGACCAGCAGCAGCTGTGGAGGCGAGGAACACAGCAACACACACACACACGGACACACACACACAGGCCGGACAGATACGGATTTAGTTCGGACATTTTTGTGCGTCAATTAATTCTGCATATTACGATCGAGATGTTGGCCTTTAACCTAATCGAGCTTTTTGACGTTTTGAGCAAATAGATTTATGACATTCAATATAATTTTTATTTAATGTTGTTTAAATGAGGTGTGAATGATAATAAAATGGTTAATTTAGACATTTATCAGCTTTGCGTTACTTTATTAGGAAAGAGCGATAAATAGGGAATTGCATTACTCTCTTATTGAAACAAAAATAACAATAATGCTCTACATTATTTAACGTTATGGGAAAGTATTGAAAATGATCAAATTCTGTTTACAACTTAGGCATTTTTCATAATAATTTAACTTATGCATTAGACATCGATTCAATTTTTTTATAGCAAAAAATTAAAACTATTATAAATGGTATGTTTAGTAAAATTTAGTATTCAGTTTCCATAAGAACATAGCTTGCAATAACTTCATTTACTTATCCACTGAGAGATTTACAAGCATAGTGTATTTCTTTAATCTTAATGAGGACTTATACTACCACATACTTTAAAAGACTTGCAATTATTGTCGAATTTTATACTTTACCCTCTCTTGTGTTTTTCAGCCATTTTTGCATGAAATTAATTTTTAGACCTTTACATTTTCACAAATCTTGAAATTTTCATTAAAAATTCAGGTCCTCAAAAATTCAGTAAAATACTAGAGAGTTTAATTTTCAATGAAAACAAGCACGATTTTGAATTTAGATTTACATTATTTTCTTCGATGCCGAATCGTAAAACCAATTAATTGTACCTACCTACTCTTTCTTCTCTCTGATTTTATAGCCAGATACACTAGAGTGTTGCGATATAGTACTCACATTAACCAATCTGCATACTTTAGGTGTTTTCAGTAATTGTTAAATTGGTGTTACATGACGACATTTAATTATGACAGGCACACAAAAAAATTACGAGCGAAATGTTACACAAAAAAGCAAAGGGGAGAAATTTTTTATATGAGAGAGATAGATAGAGAGGGGAGGGGGGTGGGAAAGAGAGGGGATGGAGGGGATATATATATATATATATATATATATATATATATAGAGAGAGAGAGAGAGAGAGAGAGAGAGAGAGAGAGAGAGAGAGAGAGAGAGAGAGAGAGAGAGAGAGAGAGAGAGAGAGAGAGAGAGAGAGAGAGAGAGAGAGAGAGAGAGAGAGAGACAGAGACAGAGAGAGAGGGGAGACAGAGACAGAGACAGAGACAGAGATATTTTACAAAGAACCATCGTTACATCACTCCAGTCCCATATGCATATCAATCATACAAGCAGCCTGAAAATATTTCATTGTAAAAATCCTCATTTAAAAGTGGAGCATGAAGTTATGTGTACCGCAGCTCGTTTGACCGCCAATATGGCTGCAGCCTGTATATATCTGTGACGTAACGATGGCTCTTCGTATTATTAGAAACAAAACTGGGTTTTCCCCATTCACGGGGCAAAACTTTCACTTGCAGATCGTCAAGGCTTGGGAGTTTTATGTATAGAGTTTTAAAATCAAGGGGACATAACACTTTTGAGAGGTCTAAGTTCTGTTGATAAACTGGAGTCATAAATCAAGAACAATAATCATAGCTAATTTTGTTCTGCCACATCTGTTCTCAAATTCCTTGAACAGCTCATCATTGTGTAGCTATAAATAAATGGCCCCTATACTGAGCATTTAGAGGGATCTTTAAAATAGATTGGGAAAGTTAAGGATTATCTGTTTTCTAGTGTATCTTTTAGGTCGCTAGACGTAGAAGGAAACACTTAAAAGATTAACAATCATGTGTGCCTTTAATCAATTTGAAAATGTTCTCACATTGAAATAAACATAAATAATTGTTTACTCTTTGACAAAAATGTATAAAAGTAGTAAGTTCGATCGAATGTAAAGTTAAATTACACTTGCAATATCTTTATAAATACTTTGTGAAATAGCTGATAAAACAAGATAGTAGTGTGCTAAAGAGAGAGAGAGAGAGAGAGAGAGAGAGAGAGAGAGAGAGAAAGAGAGAGAGAGAGGGGCGAGAGAGCGGGAGAGAGGAGAGGAGAGAGAGAGGGGAGAGAGGGAGATAGAGAGGGGGGGGAGAGAGAGAGAGAGA
>JAWDGP010003792.1:82500-120000 GCA_033675545.1 Elysia crispata
CATTCATGCTCAGTACAATAAGGAAAATCAGCTGATTCTGTACTTTCCAAATCTATTTTAAGATCCTTTTTAAAAGTGTTTTAGAAGACTAGGAATACCCGCAAAAAAAGTGCCTAGAGATGCGTGCACTGTCTTGCAGGAATTTATAGCTGCGCATTTTACTTTAACTTCCAAAATTCAATGTTTAAAAAGGATCCATGAATAAATTTGGATTTTATAAAACTAGCTAAGAATTCTTATTCCTACAAACATGTATTTAAAAGTATGATCTAGGTACATGTTTACACAGCAAAAAAAAAAAAAAAAAAAAAAAGATAATGATTTCAGGGGGATCTAACAATTTTGACTCTAAGCCAATAAGGGAGAGATGATTGATTCCATGTCAGAGCGTCAGAAGTATAAACATCCAATCAAAAGTATCAGATAGGTGCTATCCTATGCTTGAGAAAAAATAATCTACGAATAAAAAAAAAACATAACAAAGATAGCAAGGGAACACAAAACTATGATTGAACACATGAGGCCGTCATTCCAACATAGTTCTACGACAAAAGCCGGAAGAATATTTTTTTTTTTGTAAAACATTTTTTATTAATTTTTTGTGTCTCAATAAAACAGAGGAAACAAAGAATTATATTGAAGTATCATACGGACACGACCGGCGACACCTACAAAACGAACGACAGCTAAAAATTACGTTAACTTAAAATTGATACCTTAGCGAAGTGTACGGCATAGGACATTATATAGAAATTAATTCTGCGGCACGCAGCTTTGTGTCAAGCAAAATAATTTATCGACCGATCATAATTATTGATATTAATTGCACAGTAAGTTACAGTAAAAAAGAAAAGCGAACATTGATTATAATTATACTTATTGTAGTATTAATATTCACATTCAAAATTTTGGTCAAACCTATGAACAAATTTATAGGAAAAAGTACACACACCATTTTGCAAATCATTGTTGACAAAATGTAGTTTTTATGTATTTTCCTAGTATAAAAGTAAAGAAATTCTAAAAACACGAAGGAAAAAAATGGATAAATTTATTAACGACTACACAACTTTCTTAATAATAATATTCAAATAAAAAAAAAAAAAGAAAAATCCCATGAACTGGAGAACATTGAATGTTGTATTCATATCAAAGAGTTTTAAATTATCGATACAAAGCTAACATCCAGTTGATAATGTAAAAGTTGGGGAAATAAAAAAAAAAAAAAAAACACCTGAAGTGAGGCATACGGGTGGGAGGAGGGTGCGGAACCGCGTGAAAAAAAAAATTACGTAACATACAGAGACGATTGCGAGTACAGAGTTGGACTCAGAGGAGCATAGAAGAAGATAAAGAGGAAACTCAAATGAATCGAGATGATCAGGAATAAGACAGCGATGATGTTGATGTTGATGATGATGATGATTAGGGTGACGACAAAAAAGATGATGTTGTCGATGAAAATATCGGATAGATGAGTTATTGAGATTTGAAGATAACAACAGCAATTGCTAGGCGATGTTGACGGTGAAAAAATTATCAAAAACCATTGATGATGTCAACAGAGGGGAGTCATGGATACACATAGGAGGAAAGTGAAATAAAAATTAAAAAAAAACAAAAGTAACATAACGAGTTTTGTCACAATTAAAGTAACAATAACAGAATAGCGCTGCCCGAGTTTCTGAAGTTACACATCAAATAAACAGAAAAGAATCCTCAACTGATCTGCCGTGTTATATCTCTTCCTCTAGAACTCAAATGATAAATGCAGAGTATATTTCTAAAGGATGGGAATATTACTGGAAAATTCTACCGTGATTTCATATTAAATATGGAAATCAGGGGAGAAAACCTACAGCAAGGCAGCCTGGATTGGCCTCATGAGCGCCACCAAAATTTTCCGTCTGCTTCTTGCATGAGAAGTTTTAGATTAGGTTTCTCGTTTTCCAGCTTTAAGGAAATTTTGTAAGTAGGATCGATAACAAATAAATATTCTATGACACCTGTCGTTTCAGATTACAAATCATGATTGGCACAATGAATCTGTACTTCCTCAATACCGCTACAATAAAACCTTACCCATCCTTAACCCTCCGTCACAAAACTACATCAACAAATTCTTAAGAGCCTTTATCATGTACAGGAGGGATAAAACGTAAGTTTTACATCCTTTCATCAAATGTTTCAAAGCAGCCAAATTTCTAAACCGCCTCCAAAAATGGAAGGGTGAGAAAAACTATCACTGAATCAGATAATATGGAGGGTTATGGGAAGCCAAGGTGCATGGCAAGCATATGGATACGTAATTCGCGTTGTACTTTGAGCAACAAAATAGAAGAAATATGTACAGTACAAAAAGTCATGGTGAAAAATAACGGCTGATTACTCATCAATCTTCTGCTCGTCTAGTTTTTTCAAGGAATGGCAGAGTTGTCTGCTTACTTCCTTTGTTTGAGAAAAGATACCTCTAAAAAAATCACTCCCTGTTGATCAAATTTGTAAAATGGAGGCCAAAAACTAATTATTTCGTTCATAAGTTTTACAATCATGAAGGCCGAGATGGTAAAGATTCCTTGTCCATTTAAAAAATTGAACAAAATATAACTCTTCATCAAGGCTTTTCTTTTCTTTTTTTTTATTTTTTTGTAAATTTCAATAGCTATTTCACATTTGTATCAATTCAACTGGACTAATGTTCTCACCACTAGCTGAAACCTGAAACTTTTACACAGAAAACGAAGACAAGATATGAAGTTCAGAACAATAGCCGACAGAATTCTGAGAGGATCTCGCATCAAATACATTTATTGCGAGTACAATTGACTAGAGTAGATGGAATGAGAGAAGACTGTTCTACCAAAACTTGTATGATGCTTGATGAAATAAAATCTAAGTCCTTCTCTTTTCAAATTACAATGCAATTTGAAAAAGACAAATCTACGAGCCAAGAAATCTGGAACTTGGGTCCTTATTTGGCAATCGTTTAGCAAAAACATATGTCAAAAAATGAGAGACAAAGGTTCCAAAAGTATGACCTTAGAGAAGTCTAACTTTCCCGGGATATTTCAGTTATCAATGGCAAACTGTCCTGGATATATAACTCTTGTACTTACTATCCTAGATGTGCACCTATCACACTAACAATCCTGGACATAACTCTTGTACTTACTATCCTAGATGTACACCTCTCACGCTAACTATCTTGGGTAACAACCTCTTGCATTAACTATCCTAGGTGTACACCTCTCACGCTAACTATCTTGGGTAACAACCTCTTGCATTAACTATCCTAGATGTACACCTCTTACGCTATCTTAGGTAACAACCTCTTGCATTAACTATCCTAGATGTACACCTCTCACGCTAACTATCTTAGGTAACAACCTCTTGAAATAACTATCCTTGATGTACGCCTCTCACGCTATGTTCAGTATAAACCTCTTGTGCTAACTTTCCCGGACATTTACCTTTTGTACTTACTATCCTAAATGTACACCTCTTGCACTAACTATCATCATAGGTATAAAATTATATCTCTTGTGCTAACTATCATGGATGCAACTCTTCATCTTGGCTTACAAAGATCTGTTTGGACTGAGCACAAAAACTTTGATGAACAGTTTGATAGAGAAACACAAGTCAGTTGACATCAAAGATTGAGACGAGGAGCGTGTTAAGCTAGGGTGGTCTCCCTTCTGCCTTGACAATAAAACTAAAAATGAACATTCGACTTCTGTTCAAATCAAATCAGACGGGCCTTGTGACTTCAAAGCCGAGGTTGAACAATTAGAAATTGATTGCAACTTGATAAGGGCGAAGAGAAATAAATAATCCAGCCACACAAAAATGTGAATGATTGTACAGAACCACAGACGTATTTATCAAAGTTTTGCGGCAGCCTCTGTTATTACATTGTTACGTTCATAGAATACTTGTATTACAATGCATTCCGGAACTCAGTGAGAAACATAAGTACCCAGCCAGACAGTTAGTGAAGCTATGACACAAATAGAGTTCAAATTCATGAAGCATGGATGGAAACCGGACAAAAAACAAATAGAAACTAATATAGTTCAGTTCAAAATTAAGAAAAAAAAACCAAACTGGCTTATTCTATATACCACATATTGCGCTGGACAACAAGACAATATAATTTTCTCACAGTAGGATTTCAAGCATTCACTGGTACATCAATTTGCTGCTCTACAAGAAAATTTATTGGAAAGTTTTTAGCCTGTAAAAGTGTAACTCTAGGATAACTCTTTTTTGATTACCCAAACAGACGGACTTCAGGTGTGTAAAGACAATTTTTCCATCACGTTTTTCTTTCTACTATTTTTCAGTTACTCCTCAATCTTCTGCCGCAATTTGAACGTCTGAACCGAAGAAAAGCGGAAATAAAATCTGATGCAACCAGTGATCATGCACAATACACTTCAAGAGCAGTGGTACTCTGGATCTAGTCAAGCAAATACTTCTCTCTCTAAAAAACTATTTACAGCTATGAACTATATCCACTACATCAGGAGTGAGCACACATCCAACACGCGCATTACACACAGTGCTCCCAACATAATTGTTTGAATCAGGACATAAGCATTAAGAGCCTCCTCACACTTCTACAAAAACTGAAACTGTACGTAGTTTTCCCAAGGAACAAAGATACATTAACATAACAATTTACCTTGAATTACCCATCAAACAATCAAAAAATGAGTCTGAGTAAAAATTAATTAAAAAAAAAAAATTCGAGAAAACATAACTCGAAAGGGAAAAAAGGTCTCTTCATTAAAATCTTTAAAAATATAGTTCCTATTAGTCTAAACAGCTAAACCCTGATGTACATGTATAAACTGACGTTAATCTCCAAAAGGGCCGTCAAATACAATATTGAAAAGCCTGAGAAAAATAGATCTCCACATTGGCAGCAAAAAAAAAAAAGAAATAAAGTTAATTGACATTTTCATTTTTAAAAAAAAACTAGATGAGCTTGGCCTTGTTTCACTATGAAGATCCAAGTCACACTCATTCAACAAATTCTGACATAAATAACACATGGATAATCTCCCCTCTTGCCTCATGGCGATGGCGATATGTAAAAAAAAATGTGCACACACAAGCATTCCATATAAACCAACCATTGCATGGGTATTAAATATCTGCCACAACGTCTTCAAGCTATTTCAAAGAATATGATTCAATCTTTAATTTAAGAAGGAAAAAAAATAATCAAAAATACATGGAATTCTTGCGAGTATTTTATGAAGTACATAAGCCCGATACACTCTTCAGTTAATGATGAATAATACTAAAACATCAAGCTCAAAAAAGCGATTTGTAAAAAAACAGACCAGAAGATGTTCACATACATGGATGTATGAAATGGCAATGAATGAATGAAGAATAAAACCAGTTTGGAGCGAGAAGAAAAAAAACTTCAAAACTGTCGTTCACTTTTCTCTCTCACTGATGGTCTATTCCACCAGCAAAGGCTAGGGAAAGCGACGAATTAACCAAAGGGAGGCAATTTTCGTATCTATTCTTTTAAGCTTCTTTGACCTTATGATTTTTCCTACTATTTGCAGAACATCCTCCAGGTGTAACCTACACTTCTGCGCCATCTTGTCTGGCCCGAGCAGCTTGTTATCCTCCTAATTATAGCTAACAGAATGACTCTTACTTTGATGTTGGAAAGCAGGTAGGTATGATGGTTTAAGTCATATAGAATAGCTGCAATGTAGATAACGACATCTTAGTTCAGTTTAGAAAGGGGTGAAAAATTGCAAAATTTTCAGCAAGCTTTAGTTCCTCAAAACTTCTTTAAAAAAAAAATAAATTAAAAACCATTTACAGTGCTATCTAATTGGCCATCTCTAATTGTTGTAAAATGTTCTCACGGGCACTTCCATTTCTGCACAGCTCACTACCACAGCACCTTGTTAAAATCTATTATCTATATACTGCACTTGTTTTTGTTTGTATTTTGCTCAAGACTCAAAAAAAATATGTGGACAATCTTGGAATAATTACTGTACATGCCTGCATCTGACTGTTGATTGAACTTGACACAGAAAATAATGGTAATAATCATAATTATAATGATAATGATAATAATAATAATAATAATAATAATAATAATAATAATAATAATAATAATAATAATAATAATAATAAATCATAACAATGACAAAAACAAAAACAACAAAGGAAGAAAAAGTACATCTGAGGGGGGCCACAATTTTCTATCTCCTGCATCAGAAAGATAGCCCAATTACACGAAGAAATTTCCTATATACATCTAAGAAATCACCTCTGAAGCTTTATAATTGAATTACTCCAAATGATTTTAAAAAAAAAATACATGAAAGATTTTTGGAGAAACCATTATCTTGGTATGGCGAAGTGAATTCTCTAGGAATTTCAAATTTGGATGCTAATAATAATGAAAATTAAAAAATCATCGCCAATCCTAGATGGGACTAAGCGAAGAGACAAGAGAAATGGAGAGCTCTCTTAAAGGTTGGATTTACATTTTCCACCATGAAAATGGCAAGATTTTGGATTTTTTGTTTTAGGCGCTTCGAGCTTTAGTCTGTTGAACGTGGAAACTATGAAAGTGGTATTTTTCTTTTAGTGCTTATTATTTTTAATGTTATTAATATTGTTCTTCTTCTTCTTCTTCTTCTTCTTCTTCTTCTTATTATTATTATTATTATTATTATTATTATTATTATTATCATTATTTTTAAGTTTTGTTGAATAGTATATATAAAAAAGTGTTGTTCGTTTCTGATATTTCATTTGTACTTTATTCAAAGAATTTTGGGGGGGGTTGAAATCTACCTTTATTTTAGCAAATGCTTTTGACATACATTTTTCTTGTTCTTCATATTATTTTTATTTACAGCAGTTAGATTTTTTAAGTTTTATACGTCATCATTTTAGTAATAAAGGAGAAGACCTCAAATCTTAACTAGAAAATCCATAACGATTTGGTTTGTTTGCACTTGTTTCTTTGTTTTATAAACCAAGTTGTTTATAATGCTGCAAAAAAAAAAAAAAAAAAAATGTATTCTTCTTCAATTTACTTTGTTGACATACAAAGAAATTTCACGCTTGCTCACACACTTTACAAAATCATAAAAAACCACAAACAAAAAAAAAAGTACATAAACAAATAATAATAATAATAATAATAATAATAATAATAATAATAATAATAATAATAATAATAATAATAATAATAATAATAATAATAATAATAATAATAATACATTGGCAACAGAAAAAAATTAAAGTCAGAAATCTTGCGGTGTAAACAATATGTTTTCAGTCACAAGCACCAAAAAGATGAAAAGGACAACACAAAAACCAAAGTGAAGCAGAAATTATGAAAGGAAGCATGGTCAGCAAAATAATCTCGTGATAGCAAAAAAAATAAAATTGAAGTAACCGAAATGGACAAAAGCTTTTTACAGGTCTAAAATGGCCAAATAGTGATTAATTTCTTTTTTTTTAAAAAGGGGAAGATAATTTGCAAACATTTCATTCCCTCTCCCAAAATGTAAAAATGAAAGGCCCAAAATCATTTTTAAAAAAAAAATGTTCAAAAGTCTTATGAGCAGGTTGATAATAAAAGTTTAAAAAAATGACACATTTTCTTTTGTCTAAATTTTACAGTTATGCTTTCCTCTAGTTCTAGAAAAACAGTTGCAAAGCACAAGAAGTTGGAATGAAATAAGATGGGGGAAAAAATATATATGGATTGTTACGATGCACTCCATGCAATAGAGAAGTGGGAAAAAAAATCCTTCATTTTGTTATATATGATGACATTGCCTTGATTCCTGGATTAAATAAGATAGCTAGTTGTTCTATAGAAATACAAGATTTTCAATTTGTTTTTGTTTCTTTAAATGTATCGCTGTGCATCTGTTTGTAGAGCAGGAAGGGCTGGGCAAAGCAAGGTATAACCAACAATTTCGAAGATCTTGGATTGGAAATTGCTAGCCCTCTCAGAAAAATCTCCATGCTTTTTACTGTTCTTTCTTGACTTGATCTGGACAAAACTTTGCTGCGAATGGTGTCAATAGCTTGTTGAAATGTCAAGACCCTGCTTGAATAGCTTCATTCACTGATGGAGGTGGAAATTCTAATCCTTGCTACATATCGCTCAAGCGTTGCTATGGTACTGTGGGGGTGGAGCCTTCAATTAATTCAACCAATCAAAATAATCGTTTGCGAGTGAGAAGTGGGCAGCCACGTGAGAAGATCGGGAGGGGGGGGGGGGGGGGGAAGCCGGTTGGCTGGTCGCTTCGGAGCCCCGGATGATGAAACCAACCGAGCAGAAGTCGAGAGCTCAGCACCGTACCAGAGTGGCGAGACAAGCCGTGGCCAGGAGAAGGATTAGAGTTGCCAGGTTGCACGCCAGTTGGCCAGGGGAGCTGCCTCGCACGCTACTCACTGCAACGCGAAAGAGAAAAAGAGAAAAAAACATGGGCAGGTTCAGTCAAGATGCTAAAGGAAGAAGAGGAAAAAAGAAGAGATAGACAGATAGTGAAAGTGTTATCCACTGTTGTACAAGATGCAAGAACTGGAAAGCAAAAAAGATATCTTTGAGGGAAGGGTGGGGAAGCCAAAAAGAATTTTGGAATGGAACTGACTATAACTTGTTATTTTAGACTAGACTTTAATTTTCCCCCTCAAGGTGTGATTTGGTGGAAGAGTGGTGGGGGAAAGGTAGGGAATGTAATCCTATACCCACTTTGGCCGAAAAGATAAACTCATAAACTGTGAGAAGAAAAATGGGGATACAAGAGTTACCACAAAACAGTTTTAAAGTTTTAGATAGACAAAAATTATTTGGGATTTTCTGATACAAAATGGCGAGGCTCCAAGAAGGGACATGTAAGTGGTGAGTGTTGCACACTGAAACACTTAGAAGTTGGGGGGGAGGGGGGGGGGTGTCAAACTCAAGCTAGAGTTTTAGAGAGGGAAAAAAAAGGGGGGGGGGGGGCGGGGTGTTGGACTGAAACTCATAAATCTTCATTCCATGATGATTAAGAGGTTCTGTTTATAACACATCATAACCAAATTTTATCTTTTTTTTTTTTTCATTTTGCTTTTCCACAAAAGGCGACAATGCAAAAACAAAACAAACAAAAAATTAAAAAGGAAGAGACAGAGAGGGTAAAGCAAAAAAAAAAAAAAAAAAAAATCCAGAAATAGTATAGGACAAAGACAGCATTGAAAAAAAATCAAAGAGATCATAACCATGAGACGGAGATGGCATTGAAAAATGAGACTGAATGAGATTTGTAAAATACAAAGAGAGAGATTGAGAGAAAGAGAATAAACTGAAGCAAGATAAGGCAAATTCAGAATGCATATTAAAAAGAATACCAAATTGGAAGTTATATATTATATTATACACATATTGGTTTGAATATATGCGATACGATACGTGTATATATATTGTACGCACTGCAAAATAAATGTAATAAGCGTATATATTTCTGTCAACAAAGAGGATCTAAGATATACCATGGAAAATAAAAAATTAAAAAGATGTGTAGAGAATTGTAAATATGTGCATAGATCTATACATAGAATTATTTGAGATATACATTTTTTTAGTAAAAAGCAATTATATCAATAAAAAAAACTTTGACATTTTATAATGTCTGCCTGGAGACCGAGAGCACATTCATTTTTAGGGGCTGAGGAGGGGGAAAAACATTGAACAATTCTATCTCATAAGTTCCAAAACAAGCTGCCACTTGTACAGCATTTTACTGACCAGATATACAGACAAGCAGGTTCTCTTTGAGTTTGACTAAAATTGTAAATACATCTCTCTCTCTCTCTCTCTCTCTCTCTCTCTCTCTCTCTCTCTCTCTCTCTCTCTCTCTCTCTCGCTCGCTCTCTTACTGGGAAAAATCTATTTCGGTAATCGCTAAAATGCTGAAGAAGGTAACAATACACGACTTTTTACAGGATAATAAGCTCATTTCAGATTTGAAAAAAAACAAAACAACAATCATCCTAACCCGGCAGTCGCAATTCAAACTGTATGTGTTTGTGTATGAGTGCGTTTTAACGCAAAAAAAAAAAAACAAATTCATTATACATATAGGTATATAATTGTATATTAATCTGTTTATATATTCCCTCTCCTCTTTTTTTTTTTTTTTTTTTTTTTTTATTTCATCCACAAACTGCTACTGCTGTTTACTTTTCTTCCTTTTTTTCTGGATTATGAAACATTTCTTTATTCATGTATCATCGTATTTGTTGTTGTTGTTGTTGCTGCTGCTGATATCAATATCATAGCCATCAAAAATGCTGCATTGAATATTTTTTTTTTTTTACTTGAATATTTCAATACCCAATTCTGCCAATCCTTTTGTAGTGAATAAAAAAACATGATGCTTTTGTTGCATTGATTATTTTTGTACTTTTTACCTTGCTTTTTTTCCCTAGTGGTTATGTTTTCCACATATTTTTACAAAAAAAAAAGTCTTCTCTTCATAAATGTGTTCATAACTTACTAGATTTAAATGTTATGAAACGCTCTTGTCATTTCTTTTAGAAATTTGAATTTGGAAACCATAAATTTGTAAAAAAAATCTTTTTTTTACTTCTATCTTGTAGTTATATACATGCTGCCAAACCTACACTGCCGCCTAAAGTATTGGTCCCAGAAGCATGAGGAAAATAATTCTTCCCATGCAAAATCATTCAAGCTTGACATGCATTGTCTGACAAATTCAAATAAATCTCTATCTTAAAAAAAAAAAAAAGAAAGAATATGAAATCATGCCATGCTGGTACTTAAAAATACAACAAGAAGTTCATTTAAAGATACAACACAACATTTAAAAAGATAAAGAAAAAAAAAAAGAAATTTTCACAATAAGTCTGCATGTTCTACACTAACAAACCTGCACAGCTTGGACTCTATTGTAAATTGTTTCAAACTACTAAACAAGCACTTGGCTACTTCTCCATCAAAATTCTTATCAAAAAATTAAATTAAAAGAACATGTTGGAAGTGGAGTAAAGTCTCTAAGCTAAAGAAGAAAAATAAACTCTACTAAATATAAAAGAAAAAAGTTTTTAGTTAAATACCCAAAAACTGGTGAAGAGAACACAAATAATGAACAAATCTATAATTAAAAAAGAAAAAATTGGGATAGGGGGAAGGGTTCAATTTTAAAATATGATTCAAGTAGCTTTTTAGGGGCTTTTTCAGCTTTTGAGACATCCTTTCCTTTTACTTATATAAATTTGAGTCTCAGAGAAACTGCTGGTAAGCACATTTCAATATATAAGCATGAAAACATTTTATTCTTTCAGAAATATTTTGTAATTTTTTTTTTTTTTTTCATGATTTGCACATACTGATATAAGTGTATAAATATTCTAAAAAAATCTATGTCCTATAGGAGTGAAACCAAAGAGGGTAGATCCTCAATCTCAGCCTCAACTTCAAACAGAACAAGGAATAAATCATATTAATAGGGATTAAAAATACAATCCTAAAAAATAAATGGGCAAAAAAAAAAATATTTGGCAATTAAATCCCCTCAAATTAAAAAAAATATATATATTTGAGAAAACAATAAACAAAACAAAAAAAAAAACAAGAAAATAAAAATATGAAGGTAATGGTAAAACAAAGATTAAAAAAAAAAACAAAAAAAAAACAAACAAACAAGAAAACACACATTCAACTATGGACTAGGACAAAAAAAAACAACAAAAAAACAAAAAAAAAAACCGAGCAAATATCAGTTTCAAATCTCTCACTCTCAACATTGAAAAACAATTTTAGACTGTGCCTAAACATGTGCTTATGTCAGGGTTAGTGGGGTGGGAAGGCTATTATGCAGCAAAGTGTAAACATTAGTTTTGCGAAGAGTTAAAAAAATAGAGTTATAAAATGCAGCAGTTAAGATGGGCTTTCTTGCTACATTTAAGATATACTGCTACTGAATATGGTTTTCATTCAATTTATTATTTTTTTTCCTCAATCTCAAATTTAATATTATAGTTAATATTATTTAATTAATTAATTTATTTATTTTTATTATTATTATTATTATTATTATTATTATTATTATTATTATTATTATTATTATTATTATTATTATTATTATTTTTAGTATTAGTATTATTATTATCATTATTATCATGATCCTGATCATCATTTGTATTGTTGTTGAATCTACAATCACCTCCTGATTACCATGTCATTTTATTGCTGTGCATTTTGTTTTGGTGATTTCTCGTTATGTACATAGTTTATTTTCCTGCTTTTTTGTTTTTTTTTCAAAACCATATCATCACGGAATAAAGAGAACCTTAGGAGAATAAGTGGCTACATCTAGATCTAGATCCACATCCATTTCTTTACACACCCTGTGATACTCTTTGACCTCTAGGTCTATTCCAAGACTGAAATGCTTACGCTAGATACAGT
Source organism: Elysia crispata (assembly GCA_033675545.1). Lineage (NCBI taxonomy): Eukaryota > Metazoa > Mollusca > Gastropoda > Plakobranchidae > Elysia > Elysia crispata. The sequence goes on from JAWDGP010003792.1 coordinate 94,988, forward strand.
ATGTAACACGCTCTTATGTTGTTTGTTTTTTTTACTAAGAAAACTAAATTTAACTTGACTGTGCTTGGAAGTTTCAGCAGACGAAAAAAAAAAATAATTTAAAAAAAATTGTATCAAATGTGCTAAGTTTTTGGGAATTTTTTTTTTTTTTTGGCTTAATCTTTCACAAGATCTGAACAGAATGCTGACCCAAACAATTTTTGAACACAATTTGCACGTTTTGAAAAATAAAAGAGAGCAGGTAAGAGAAAGATAGCGAGACAGAGACAGCGGAATGGGTGGAAGGTGATTTGGTGAATAGGGGTAAGGAATTGAATAAAGACAAATAGAGAGGAGGGGGAAGATATATATATATATATATATATATATATATATATATATATATATATATATATATATATATAGAGAGAGAGAGAGAGAGAGAGAGAGAGAGAGAGAGAGAGAGAGAATAAGAGACAGAGACAGAGAGGAAAAGGGAAAAAAGAGGGAAGGAGATCAAGTAATGTTTCTTGCTTCTGCTAATTTTGAGTCTCCGAGAAACTCAAAATTTGTTATCCATGAAAGCAATTTTCTGTTTTTTCCTAAACACTACACCTACAATCTCATTCATACACCTAGTTCATCACAGAAAAATGTCTGAAGTCTGCAATTGCTAAGATTGAGAAAAGTAAGACCCATGAATATCTCAGATCTTACAACGGTAAAAAAAAAAAAGGCGACAGCACCCACAAATGACAGAGTAATGAAAGAAACAATCAACAGCACTGCTGTACACAGCGCAGATAAAACTAAAACAAGGGAGGCTATTGACAACATCATCTATATCATCATTATCATCGTCATCATTTTAACAAAGTAATGATAACAAAGACAATTTGATGCCGGGGGGGGGGGGGAGGCTTGTCTTTTCTAGGTAGGAATTGAGTCAAACTGTTTTTTCTCAGTAGATCACAAGGGCTTACAGTAAACCATTACTTCAGCATGAATGAGAGAGAGGTAGACAAAGAGAGACAGAGAGACAGATACATACAGAAAAATTCTCCACCTAACTGGAGATACAAAACATCAAGGTTTAGAGAGGGGAAGGGAGATAAGTATGAAGGCCACTTTAAGGACTTTGGAAATACATTGTTATGTCACTTGGATCAGAATGCATGTTTGAACTGGAGATTTTACCTCAAAGACTATTTCATTACTTACTGATATCCATTTGCAACCAGTTTATTGTTGATGTAGGCCTGTACATTTTTTGCACATATAGTTTTCAAAACTAAATTATAAAAATAACTAAAAGATCTATAGGTTAATAGAAAAAAAAAAACAATTTACAATAAGGCGACTGATTTCCGCAGCAAAACCTGTATCATGAACTGTCATAAATTAATTCTCATTAGATTTTAAATGGAAACAATAACAACAAAACATTTCAAAGAGCAGATAAACTTAAAGAATACAGCAATAACCCCAGTTGAACTAAAACCACTCGTACTCAACACGTTGATCTTATTGGATTTGGGGGAAAATTGATCCTTTTGGTGGAGCTGAAGAGGGCATTTTGTATATAAAAAAAAATTGATACCAGAAATCTGTCATGGCTTAACTCCCAGATTCTGTCCTCTTAACATTAGAAATGTTTTCACCCTCTCGTTTTTCTTTTCTTTTTTATTTATTTGTTCTTTTTTTTTTTTTTTTTTGTTTTAGTTCTTACATCAGCACTGTACCTACAAAGATAAAAAAAAATATGAGAAAAAAGGTGTAGATATAAGCACTAGAGATAAGAAAAAGACAGTAATACAGAGATCATAATATGAAAAAAAAAAGTTGGGGGAGGGGGAAGAGAGAGAACTGATGCAACCAATACTTAAACAATGTTTGTTAGTCCTGACACGCATGCTACGATGAACGAAAATAACCACACAGATAGACAGACAGCCAGCCAGCCAGATATGTAGACACGCTTTACAAATCGCAAGTAAGAACCAGCGGCAGACAGAAGCCTTCCTACGTAATGACAATCATGATAATTCTATTGGTTCCAAGCCATGCTCTCTAAAGCACAAGGCGGTCGACAAACATTTAAAAAAATAATAATAAAATAATAATAATTTGCAGAAAAAGGGTGGGGGAAGGGGGGGTCAAAAGGCGCATCACTTAGACCATCTATTTTAAGACATCGCCCGTGAAATATGTACAGAGCCAGTGTAAGCAAGACAGGTTTCTTGGGAGAGTGAACAGCAGCTACTAGAAGGATTCAAAGGGGTAGCTGGAGAGAAGTGTAAGAAAAGGCTCCTGTTTTCTCTGTGTGTTTGAGAGAAAGAAATGCTTACGGCTTGAGAATAACGCCAGAATCTGTTGGCAACACTTTCACAGCTGAGGTATTCAGACAACAATTTTGCATTAATTGATTTTTATTAAAATACGCCCTACTTGCAAACGAGGTAAAGCCATCCACAGGTTGGATCCCAGTGGATAGTTCTTTTTTTTCTGCGAAGAAGCCATCCACTTAGTAAGTGAATTAAGTGTTTCTGTGACCTGGAAAGCACGTAATGTATATAGTCACTACAAGAGGGGGGAAAAATCAACTTAATAAGAGATGTTAGCCAAACAACTCCTCCAGAATTTCTTAGTTTGGTCAAGGTTAGACTCATCTGTGGAGACCAGAGTAAGCTCTCACTTCTATCAAAACCTTCAGACTTTATCAAACCCCAAATGTGTCTTTTTGTAAAAAAAAATTAAATATTTGAATAGCATTTTGGAGAAATTCTTTTCATACCCGGATCTGAAAAGACCAAACTTTGGGTTTTAACTGAACGTAGAGCATTAGGGCCAAAAGCACCTTTGTCTAGAGGTACATAACAACAAACATAAACAACAACATTAATTCAATTAAATATCCAAGCCAGGCGCAAATTAGAAAATGATAAACAAAGGGCTGCCAACAAAATAAACGTGAGATGAAAATAGACAAGAAGAAAAACGAAAAAAAAAAAACAACAAAAAAAAAAAACCCCAAAACATGACATGGTTTGATGAAAGTGAAAAGCACATCAGAGGAAGATGTTTTGAGAAAACTAAAACCGAAGATAAAAGTTAGGAAGATTAAAGATAGAAAGATAAAAGAAGTAAGTGGATTGGGAGGGAAGAGAGGATGGTGCGTTGAGGAGGTATAAATGAGGCTTTAGGATCTCTTCAGCTGGGAGATGGTGTTTCCCTTATTCAATAGAAGCCCCTGAATCTGTTCCAATAGAAGCCCCTGAATCTGTTCCAATAGAAGAGCTAAGTTGTCTCTATGCACCAATGAATTATTTATAACCACTTTCAAATGGGAAAGAAGAAAAAATCAAATCAAAGCCATGTACTTTTTTATGAAGAGGAAGGATAAGAAAACAGACCAAGACAAGTATACTGGACAGCACTTAGACTGAACCCAAAGCCGTAGAGTCTAGATCTGGACTTATCGTCTGGCCCCTTTGATGAACGCAGCTGGACTTCTGTCTTATAGAAGTACAGAAAATCTGGAGGGCCTAGAACATGGCATAAAAAGAGGAGTTTTTGGGGTCTCATAAAAAAAAAATCCAAAACTGAAAGAAATATTGAAAAATTCCCAAAAATGAAGTGTTGATGCAAAATGAATGAAAATGGTCGCCTTTCTTTTTTTTTTCTTTTTGTTGCAGAAAAAAAATGTCTTTGAATGATTAAAAAAGCATGTTTTGAAGCGGCCAGCCACCACGGACAAACGTGCCAAGCTAATGAGAGAGCGAGCGGGCAAGCGAGAGAGCTTAGCTAGGCAGATGGCAGCACTTCTCGGAGGAGAGAGCTGTGGAGCTTTGGAAGTGGAGTTGGGGAGAGGGGGGGGGGGGGGGGGGTCTGTCCAGTGTCAAAAGCAACAGAAAGACACTGGACGCCAACTGAACATCTACCGGGCGGTTGTGGTGGGCACGGCGAAGAATGTGATGGCTACGCACTAACGCTAAAATGATGAAGCCAGCCTACTTGGGGGAGTTGGTTATAGCATGTTTAAAGGTTGATTTGATTTTTTTTTGTTTTGTTTTGTTTTTTTTAATTAGACTTTCAGAGTGTGCTCATCCTACAATCAGAAAGGAAAGAAATTACCTCAGGTTTGAAAAAAGTTAAAGGGTGGGGGGACGACTGGGGAAGCACGAAACAAATTTGCCATTCAATGGTCGATGTAATCAAAATTTATGTGGCTTTTCAGTTAAGGCCGACTGGTTATCAGGGGTATCCGGACACAGTTCTCAGGACAAGTGATTCATAAAAGGTGATAAAACAAAGTGTTTAAAGCACGCAATTTGTCAGAGATCCTTATTTTGCAATTTGCTTTTATAAGCTGGTAGTTCTCGGGAAAGTTGGAGGGAATCAACTGAGCAATAGCTCAGATATGTGGAGTTAACCCTACCATATCAAGCCGGTCTAGGAAGACAGACTAAGATACTAAGCCGGACTAGGAAGACAGACTAAGATACTAATCTAACTGGTTCAAGCATTCTTGCTGGGGACTTCCACAACCGCCCTGCGGCAACCAAACGTGGTCGAAGCGGGGAAGGGGGGGTTAAATTGTACCTGGATTAGTCGAAGACTTTGCTTGCTCCTCATTCTCAGATCCTTGCGGTTTTTCTTCATTACCTCCCTTCTCCATTCCCTTCTCCTTTTCATCCTCTTCTTCCGCTGGGGTTTGGGTCAGGGAGCATTGAGGACAGGAGGCGGAGGGCGGATACAGCGAGAGAGCAAAAGACAGTCAAATAATTCACACAACAATCATGGTGGTAAAATTGAAAACCCCCTTTGGCAAATTTTATCTTATCCCAGTCAACACCAGCTAATTGAGGCGTCTGTTGGAACAGGTAGATCAGAAGTCTAAGAAAGAAAGAAAGAAAGGAAAAAAAAAAAAAAAGAAACAAAACAAAACAAAACCGGTGAGCAGTCCATCCTTGTATATTATCTGGATTGTGATTTTACATAACATTTGTGATTTCTTATGCTCTCTTTGTTACAACGCCCTGTTTCCAGATGAGAGTCACTAAATAATTTCGTGAACTAAATTTCTCAGAATCTTAATTGTGCTGTAGCTCTGGATGAAGCAGATGGTATATGGTATTTGTTTATTCATTCAGGCATCTAGATTTATTTGTGAATTTGCAAAACCAGACACCTTATCCAACGAGGGAAAAAAATAAAGAACAGAAGGAGAAAATAAATTTGTGGTTTTGGCTTGGTGCTGCGAAGAAGATGGTAACAGAGGGCAATGTAGGTGGATAGGGTGCAATTAGTCATTTGCATCAAGATTATTCATAGCATGTAAGAATAACATCTAAAGATGATAGAGCAAGTTTGTGTCTGAATGCTCTTTGCTTTGGCATAAAAATATGACAAATGAGTATTTTCCCCAATTGCTAAAAAATTTGAAGGATAAATAAAGGCTATCAGACTCAAAGACAAGAAATAAAAAAAGAGAGGGAGCGAACGAGAGTCAAGAAAACTGAAGATCCCACTATTGCTTTGTAGGATTTTAATTTCATTCTTTAAAACTATGTCAAACACATGGTTCTAACAATATTTAGTTTTTTTTTTCACATTTATTTCATGTTTATACATTTAGATAGCATTCTGATGGGTAAAAAATTGTTTACTAGTTTTGCGTCTGTCTCTAACTCTTCCTAAGTCTTCTCTAGGCTACCACAGTGCAACCAGCATCAATCAGCATCAACATAATTTGCCATTGCGAGAATGTTAAAATTAACAGGTTGCACACACTTTGTGTCCCTCCAAATTTACATCAAGTGCACAAAAGACAAACAAGAAGCCAGTGTTAGGATTTTAGGTTTTCAGATTACTGCACACTAACAAAAAAAAAAAAAAAAAAAGAAAAGTTGCAGGTGGGAATTTCCAGAAAGAAGACGCCATTTCACAAGGCCACAAGGTTACATAAATAGTTATATGTGTGTGTTTTTTTGTTTTTTTTTTTTCAAAAAGAGAGAGATGGGAAAAAAAAAACACATTATTCCACACGATAAAGCATCCACCCTCCACCACACAGTGGCTTGAGGCTGGATACAGTGGTCACTTAGGTTGACCAATCCTTACCAGCAGTGCTGGGGTCGGCGCCTGCGGAACAGACAATTTATATTAGTCACAGTGGGAGAGAGGGGGAGGGGGTGGGGTGGGTGGGGTTGCAGGATTGTGGAGTGAGTACATGCTGAGTCATAATTTGTATGTAGACCCAACCCATAACTCAGTAGCAAACAAAACCTAAACATGGCAATTCTTGGATGGATTCTTTATGGGTCAGCCACCTTTACACTATTGTGTCGTGTAGTATAGATGTGCCGAGAGTTAGAAATATTGTTGAAGGACTTTTTCACACATTGAGTTAGAGACTGATATCAGAAATTAGTTTACTGTTTCTACTTCTGCTGATATTATCAATACACTATAACTAATGCTATTGGCATTCTTGGCTAGTCTTACTGTTCTTGGCCTGAAAATCCTCTATCAACATAGCCGTCACTGAACCAAAAGTTTTAGTTTTTATTCCTTTGGTTTGTTTACAGCACGCCATTTGAGTTTTGTAACTGGTTTCTAAAACATTCTGCCAAACAAGCATCTAATTCTTGAGAAGTTCCCTTTCTGTTAAAATCTTCAAAATCTTTAACTCTTTGGCTCTCTCTTTTTTAAAGAGTTCACTTTAAAAAATGTGTTTTTCAGGAAGATGTGACTTTTAAACTTTCATATGTACATATGTGATTTTGATCTCATAACTTTCTTATTATATAATCTATCACCAATCAATTGTGACAACAAGAAAAATGATTACTTTTCAGTTCTAATAGACAGATAACACTTGCAAAATTCTCAATATAAATATTTTTTTTTTACTAGAAATCGTTATGCTGTACTTCTTTTCTAAACTTTTCTAAAGAGCTGAAATATTCAATTTCCCTTACAAGATAATCTTAAAGCAATATAATTTGATTATTCTTTTGATATTTGTTGGTTTTAAAAAGTTTGTAAATCATATTACAAAAAAAGCAAACTTCAAAATTATTAAACTGGAAACAATTCTTAGTGCAATTATAATAATAGCTTTTATATCAATTAAAAAAAAAAATTCTTATTTTTGAAGCCCAGGAATTTGAAATAAAAAGAATTTTTCAAAGAGTATAGATGTGCAAAAGTTTACAGGACTATGACATTTATATCAATCCTTCCTATTCCTCGTCTCTTTCCTATTCTGATCCTAGTATTTGCAGAGAAACAAAACATGCAGACTTAACTTACAGGTAAATGCTTATCTTTCACAAAATTGTCACACAGATACAGAAAAAAGGTGTCATTCGACCATTTGGCATTTAAATAAGTTTGTTTGTTGTTTTTTTTTTTTTTTCTCTTTCGTAAAAAAGTGCCATAAGAAATGGCATAAAGGTGCCATAAGAGCGTGGTTTACGTACAATGAATAATGAATTAATCACGTAACTGTCTCACATAGATAGACAAGTTTCTTTTAAAAGAGAAAATAAGTGGAAAAAAATATATAAATACTAGATTCTATTCACTGTTTATATAATTATATATTAAGAAACAAAAGAAACAAAAATAAATACTGATGTTTTTGCAAAGTTGCTAAAAACATGATTCAAATTTTTTAGAAAAAGAAGCTTAAAAAATTAACTTTGATATATGATATTACGAAGTAAAAATATATTGTTAAATTTTCAAGAATAAAAAAAGCCAAGACAAGCTATGTAACAAAAAAAAAAAAAAAAGAAAAGAGAGCTTGAATATTAAAATAAAGTGTCCATAAAGCAATGAATATTGTTTCTATCATATTAGTTTCAAGCATATATAAGTAAGGGATATTATGCTTTTGTGTTGGTCACTTATTGGTTATAATAACATTTAAACCAAACCGATTACTATTAAAAATGATTTCTACAATGTATGCCTAAAATTAACTCCACAAAAAAAAATATTACATTAAAAACTTATGCGGGTAGATAAAAAGGGAAAATTGCTCGATTTACTCTGTGACTTATTATTCTTTTGTTGGCGAGATTTTTTTTTTTTATTTTGATTTTTTTTTACAAAAGGCTTTAAAAACAACAGAAGAAAAAAAAAAAAGGCAAAGTAAAAAAAAACTTTCCTCAACAAAGTCATCAAATGAAAAGAGAGAGGTCAGTCAATATAAATTTGAGGTAGAATCTTGTTTTTCTCTGTATAACATTTCATACAAAAGACAGATGTTACGATCTCTTTGAATTGGTTTAGAATCACCAAAATAAAGTGAACTTTTGAGGCAATAGAGCAAGTCAAGTTCCAGGTTTATTCAGGAATTACAGAGTTATTGGTAAACCTTAAAGACATTCTTGCAAGTTGAGATTTCAATGTTTTACATATATTTCTCTTTCAATAGCAATATCCACATTGCCTTTTGAAAGAAGCGAAGTCTTCCCCCCCTCTCTCTCTCTCTCCACCTCCTCCCACTTGTAGCACTGATAGAGAGAAGATGTTTTTTTTTTCAATTAATTTTCTCGTTTTCATCTTGCTTTCCCACATTTTTTTTTCTTCCTCTAAAAATATGAAGATACTGCACATAAGAGAGAAAAAATGTCACCACTCACCTCCTGCTGAAGTTTTTATAATCCGTCTTGCAGGACTGCTTACACCGATCCCGTTCTCGGCTGTGATGCTCACATCATAGAAGGAACTACTTTTGAGGCCTGTAATTTTGTACTGAAGCGCGTCAGGGTTGTTCTCTACCGTGCGTCGTTCAGTTTTTGTACTGACATAATCAGCCACAGACCACTGGTCAGTACTGTCCATATTGGCAACTCTGACCTGCAAAGTACAAGACATAATAAATCAGCAGAAGACTAAGTCTATTCCTGTACTCTTTATGGCAAGATTGTTATTATTGCTGTTGTAGTTGTTGTTGTTGTTGTTGTTGTTTGTTGTTGTTGTTCTTCTTCTTTTACTTCTTCTACTTCCTCCTCCTCCTCCTCCTCCTCCTCCTCCTCTTCTTCTTCTTCTTCTTCTTCTTCTTCTTCTTCTTCTTCTTCTTCTTCTTCTTCTTCTTCTTCTTCTTCTTCTTCTTCTTCTTCTTCTTCAGAATTCATTCTTATTTTGCCCAGAATTATTTTCAACTTTAATTATTCTTTCTTTTACTTTGATGAACATAACTGAGCTCTGTTGAGCCGCCGTTGCACTGTAGAACTTCAACTCCAGAGTAGTTTCTGAGGATCACCTGGTTTGTCTTGGCTGCGCTGTAGAGACATTTTGCTTAAAGCAGAAATCTACGGTGAAAAAAAGGGCTACATGAATTATTTACATGCACTTTTACAGATTAACTCAAGACCTTAAAAACCTTAGTACATTAATCCGTGGATAAAAATCACTCAATCTGGATAATATTTATAAGCTTAAAATGAAGAGCAGATTTCAGCGACAAAGTCTTCCTCCGGCTATATATTTAGGAATCAATTAAGGTGCTGAATTTGGTTTCATTTGAAGCCACTTCATTCATATTGCCATAAAGATCTTTATCATTGTAGCCATATCTGAATAAACTGAGTTAGATTTAGATTTTGTGTATTGGGCAGGCTCGCTTCAGAGATTGTCTGGAGACAGTTCCGTTCCACTTGTCTAGATGTGTTCCAGGAAAATTTCTTCAGTGTCTGGGTAGAATTCAACTTTAAACACACTGCACTGCAAACATCGAGCTATTTGTTTCTATAAACTTAGTCTATTTTTTTTTGTTTATCTTTTTGCTTCATTCAGCTTATTTTACCTGTTTTAATCATATATATGCTTTTGTATGTAAGTGTTTGTGTATGTGTGTGTGTGTCTGTGTGTCTGTCTGTCTGTCTGTCTGTCTGTCTCTCTCTCTCTCTCTCTCTCTCTCTCTCTCTCTCTCTCTCTCTCTCTCTCTCTCTCTCTCTCTCTCTCTCTCTCTCTCTCTCTCTCTCTCTCTCTCTCTCTCAGTCTTTTCTTCTTTTTTCAAACATAACTTCAGCATGACAACATTCTCAAAACAAAATCTATTGACCCTTGGTGATAATTTTTCTTTTTCTTCTGCAGTATATTATTACCTGTTGATACTCAATGGTAAACTTGGTGATAGGTGAGCCACCGTCCTCGGGTTTCGCCCACATCAGGGTGTAGGAGGACGGCTCCAGTCCCATCTTGGGTGACGTGATGGTCAGGATCGACGGCTTGCTGACCTCTGCCGTCTGAAACTGGACTGTCTCAGCTACACCCTCGGAGACTCTGTTCTCCGCAGAGATCTCGATGACGTAGTTCGTCGAAGGCTTCAGCTGCTTGATTTTAAAAACTATGGGGTATTCTCTGATGTCATTTCCTGTCATATGGCACAGGTGGGGGTGGGGGTTGAAAGACGAGAGGACCGAGCAAAAAACACAATGTGAGATTTGCTTTAATGATGCATGACGGGTATAGCTTCGCACTGATGACGAAAGCTATCCTCCTAAATGTTTTACCAGAGTGGAGAAATATTATTAAAAGCTAGAAGTTTGAAATAGTGCTTGGCAATGGTTAGAAATAAGCTGTTTGTGAAGGTGACCAAAAAATGCTTGCCATGTGAGATTCGAACCACAGACTTATCAGAGTGAAGTAGCTTTAACATCCCTTTCGCCCTTGAGGTAAGTTGCCATGTTCAGTTCGTGATGTAAAAATTTAGGGTAATAGGTAAAATTTAGTTTGTAGTTCAAGACAAGAGTACAAGACGCTGCATTCTTATGTCACCTTTTCCTTATCCAGATGGTACCTAGACCGTTGAAAAAGTTGGGGTGCAAATTTTTTGGCGGCATAAAAACGAAAGCTTTTCCAGACCCAGACTGTGCCTATTTAAGCAGACGGCACAAAAATCAATAGAATTCAAAATAAATCTCTTTGAAGTGTTAGTTTTATTTATTGGTCTAGAAAGAAGGGGGGAAGAAAAACGTCCATGGTGCCGTGCTAATTATTGAAAATGTTTATAAACTCATGAGTGAATTCTCTGTGCAGTTGAGACTGATCTAGATCAACGTCATCTGATTATGGCATGAAAAGACTAGATAGAATAGTAGAAGAGGGGAGAGTATTTTGTCTACCACAAAGCATAGGCATCATGAAGTTAAGCAGGCAAAAGTGGTGACTTTTCCAACATTATTCTCTTCCTGTCCTTGCATTGAATTAGGTAGCAGAGGCGTTCACTTGTCTCCAACGGCTCCTTCTCTCCTGAACGCTAAATACAGAGGAATACTATCGAACTAAAGTTTTAGTGGCCTCAACATTGTTTTGATTTACCCATAATTTAGTTCAACCTGGGCAGTTGTTACCGTTAGTGAAAAAATGATTCGGGTACAACGATGTAATTTAGGTTTGAACGTTTTTGGTTTATCAGTGGTTGAGGGTAACAGGTTATCTGCCTTCAGTCCGAGCAATAGTTGAGAGATTGGTGATTTTTACTCATTTGAGGCTTCAAGCGTATGCTTTCGCCAAAAATGAATATTAATCTCTAAGTTAAGATCGAAAGTTGAGCTCAACCTTGATTCTAACATATTTTCTTTGCATTCTTGATTTATCCTAGACAAAAATACTGACAAATCTTTCTTTTTTCATTTTCTTTTCTTTCTTTCTTTCTTTTTTTTGGTTTTTATCAAAATTTTTTTTTAAAAATTCAAATAATCATAACGTTTCTACTAGCAAATTTAAATCTCACCTTCTAAAACTCCGGTCTCCTTATTGGCATTATCACTCGCTTCATAATAGCTGTACTTGTAGCTTGTTACCGGCTGGCCACCATCGTTTGCTGGTTTCTCAACCTTCATCTCAACCATTGTGGATAGCGAGTCCAGGATGCTCAAAACTGGTTTCCCTGGTGCGGCTGTGGATGTATGACAAAAGCTGCCGTCACTTTCCACTCAGACATTACTAATATTGCCAGGTTATTTTTATTTATTTGTTGGTGAGTGTTCTGTGGGTATATCATTAAATGCTGCCATCATTTCCTGCTCATGCGGTATTGACATCGCCTGGATGCGGTACTGACATCGCCTGGATGCAGTGCTGACAAAGCCTGACATCGCCTGGATGCGGTACAGACATCGCCTGGTTATTTTTTTTTTTTTTTTTTTTTTTTTTCTATTTTTTGGTGGGTGTGTGAAGGAGGGGTGCTATCACTTTCATTGCACCAGAATACATTGTGGATTTATGATAAACAATGCATTGTCTTCCACAGATTCAATACCGACATTGCCTTGCTTTTTAATAGTTCAATTTTTTTTTAACTCTATAATATGCCTTAAGTATCCATTTATTTGATCCTGATCAAGCTTGAGAATAAGTTTACTGGTATGCAAAAAATAAAAATAAAAAAATTAAGTACCTACCGAGCAGAATGTACAATTTAAATTTGGATTATATTATTGCTCATGTCCAAACTGTGTGTCTTCAGAGCAACTAAGAATTAAGTTCCAAAATGAAAAAAAGTTTCCTGTAATTTTCATTCTTATCTTTTCATCTCTTTCCTCAATTTTTTTTTTTTTTTTGCCGGTATGCCACTTGACTGCTGTGATAAAATTTGAGGTTGTTATAAAAATGTAATAAAATTACACCAAAAAAAAAAAAAAATAAAATAAATAAATAAATCACGTGATGAAAACTAAACAATTAGCAACTAAAATTTCGGACATTTATCAAGAAAAGTAATCCTTATGTCTATTAATGCCAGTTATTTCCCTTTGACAACTTTTTATTCGTTCACACTCGCAGAGGAGTTGGCCAAATTTTAACTGGATTAAATTTAACTGGTTGAGGATTAGAATATGAGTCAGGATATTGCTAAAGACAAAGAAGTATCAATGCCTGGCTGCAACCCCTTGACAAGTGCCGTTTGGATACTTGGTGATTGTAGCTTTGTTGGCTGCAACCCCTTGACAAGTGCCATATGGATACTTGGTGATTGTAGCTTTGTTGGCTGCAACCCCTTGACAAGTGCCATTTGGATACTTGGTGATTGTAGCTTTGTTGGCTGCAACACCTTGACAAGTGCCATTTGGATACTTGGTGATTGTAGCTTTGTTGGCTGCAACCCCTTGACAAGTGCCATTTGGATACTTGGTGATTGTAGCTTTGTTGGCTGCAACCCCTTGACAAGTGCCATTTGGATACTTGGTGATTGTAGCTTTGTTGGCTGCAACACCTTGACAAGTGCCGTTTGGATACTTGGTGATTGTAGCTTTGTTGGCTGCAACCCCTTGACAATTGCCGTTTGGATACTTGGTGATTGTAGCTTTGTTGGCTGCAACCCCTTGACAAGTGCCGTTTGGATACTTGGTGATTGTAGCTTTGTTCCCCCCCCCCACTCATCAGCATAACCAAAGCACTTACTGGCTTCCTTCAAGGTGACTCGTTGCACAGCAGTTTGTCCATTGTCCGCTTCACAAAGATAGTCTCTGTAGACAGTACTATCCTCACCATTGATGTTTATCTGGATTGGACACAACAAGCATACAGATCAGCCACTTTTCTAGCTACCATGTTTTGAAAACAGTATGAGAAATACATGTGAAAAAATATACAACTCCCCAACCGACAGATTTCAAAATTTGTACCATGTGCTTCAAAATGAGGGTCAAGATAACAATTTTTATAATCCATAAGTTATGAATCAGGAGAGAGGGCATGAATTTGGTTAAGGGAATATTAAAAATTAATGATGAATGGAGCTTATATTTATAAATTATTGCATGCGGAATGGTATAAGCAAATGCAGTATGGAGGAAATTGCTTGAGGATTCCATATTATAAATAAGATGGCTTTATGCAGAATACTGAAGTTATGTAAAACACATACACCATGGCATAAATAGGTTAATATATTTATTTAGTAAATCTTTTACTTCACGTAGTTCTCTTTTTCAAATATCAAAGCACAGTTCCACAAAGAGAATAAACTCTAAATGCATCCAACAGCTCACCAGCAGGCTTGACGAGCTCAAAAAGTATTCCGGGAACTTCTGTACAGTTGCAACAGTGTAAGGGACTTTGTTTTGAATCTGCTGTGCAATGCCGACATCGTCCGAATCGCCACTGGGGATGTACCACTTGAAGTTGGCGAGCGGGTTGGCTGACGTCATGCAAGTTAGGTTAGCTTGGTGTCCTCTCCAGCCATAGAACAGTTTTTCCTTATAGTCCGTATCAAAGTGGGGTGCGTCTAGTTGGGTCAGCAAAGAAAAGATAGTTTACAAAATTGGCTTAATTATTTTGTATTTATCCGTTGATTGGTGTGTTGGTTGGGGGATTGATTTATTGATTGATTGAATGGTTGGTTGCTTGATTGATTGATTGATTGATTGATTGATTGATTGGTTGATGGATAGGTCAATACACTGTGCGATATAGTTGTCCAAAACAAACTGATCTCAACTCCTATTTTACATCAATTATTCCTGACAAATTGTCACCTGGGAACTGCTTTGTTCCCATCTCCAGTCTTCACACTTTTCGAGGAAATTGAATTCAAACATTTGACTCTCAGTTTCTCCATCTATTGAAACTGCTTTGAAAAGTGGTTGCATCTCTGCACAGAGACAGCCACAATTGCTTGCTTATTTCGTCAGCTCTAAAAATAGAATGTGAATGAACCCTTGAGCATGTTATTGATAGTTTTAGCAAAACTGGAGATGGAACAAGACAGTTTTCAGCGAGGAAATGTGTCAATTCCTCCTTGTCTTAAAATGAGTGCAAGAAAATCAGAAGTGAATCCTGAATGGTAATTTCAAGGAAAATTGTGCAGCAAAAAATATATGATGAAACTTTTTTTAATGCCTAGGTGCCAACTTTTGAAAAAGCAAATACTGATTTTAGCGAGATAAATAAAATTGGTCGTGGAAAAGCTAGTGGATGATGTTGCCTAATAAGTACGGTTTTTATTATTGACTTTATAGGGTTACGTGTTACTTATAGGTTATTGTAAACTTTATATAATTTTCTTTCATCTTAATTTTCACAAACACACCATGGCTGCGAGCTATGAGTGATTCACCAAGCATGCATTTTTACCTCTGATTAGTGGAATACTGTAAAATACATATTTTTGGCACCAATACGGACAGATATACTCGGAGGCCTAAATACAGACGAAATACCTATTATGCTACTCATTTAGTTGTGAACAAGAAAAAAATTATGAAGCCAGGGGCAATTTAAAGATAGGTCAAAATTTTGACCTAATGGGTTATTTTTACCATTATTAAAGTGGATTTTCTTTAACAGCCTCAAAAAAAAAAACAACATCATATGTAAATAATTCACATGTCTTTGTATACAGATATATTTTATTTTGTTTTTTGATTTTTTTTAAATGACCCTTAGATCTAAATTTCAATTTTTTTACGTTTAATGAGCTGTAGCTCAAGACAATGAGAATAATTAGCTAATTTTATAAAATAAAGCTTTATGATGAGAAATTAGAAGAAACTTTAAATAGACTGGCAAAGTATAAAATTAGGCTATGTTACGGTACAACGACCAAAGTGTGTCTGAAAAATCCTATTTGCTTCTCATATTTTTTTTTCTATTAAAATTTGAAATACAGAATAGTCATGGTCATTTGCGGTGGTTTGAGCTCCATATTGAATTTCTGGAAAAGGATGCATTGTGCAAACAAAGCCAAACTGGTAAACAAAAGTTTCATAATGAATCATAAATATAATTTAAAAAAAAAATCATCTTAAGTTGACAAATGTGTTAAAGAAAACCATATTCTATAAATAGATTCTTCAAAGGCTTGATATTATGCAAGTGCAAATAAATGGCAGCCATGAATTCCCATGCCGCAGTGCACTTTCTAAGCACTTTTTGTATCTCAAGAACTTTATAATGAGCTTTTTAAAAAGATCTTTTGATAGATTAAGGATATTCAGATTTAGATTGGGGTTTTTTGGTATGACACAAACATTGCCTCTGGAGATAAATGCACACAGAATATCATAATTTAGTTTAATAGCATATCTTTGTGGGCAAGCAAAACAAAATCTTTGACTAATAAAGCGTCTAATATCAACAAGCAATTTTTTTCTACACCATTTACTGTTGATAAAGCAGGGCTCTGCTGAAAGAAAGAAATTAATACCGAAGAACATTATTTACAAGCAAGCATTCCTCAACTGATATAAACTCATTTTTCACATGTAAGCTTTGCTCATACCCGAAGTCAGAGTTCAAGAGATTAAGGTTTCTTCAACTTACAGTCAACCCGAAGATCTACGGTTTTGTTGGCATTTCCAGCTGAACTCGTGGCTTCACAGATGTATTTTCCTGCGTCCAAGGGTCTGATCTTTGTAAATCGAAGAGTCTTGCTCACGCGTTTGATTTGAGCATCATCTGGCTCTGTACTGGCCTCCGTTTCGACAAAGGGTCCGTCCTGTGTGTGAAAGCAAGAAATAATGCCGCATGACACAGAGTGATTCATTGCCACAGGAGCACTGAATGATGTAGGCATCTCAGATAACTACATATACGAGAATCCAAAACCACAGTCCCAATAGTTTGAATAATTCAAAACAAATCTTTAAATTGTAAAAAGAGTTGAAGCATTGAAACCAATTTCAAAAATAGGATATTTAGGTAATTCAATCCACAATATGAAATGAAAGCTAAGCAGGTTAACCCATACAATAATTAGAAACTTGGCTTTCTATGTCTATAAAATGATACAAAATTTTGTTAGTCTACTCCTTTACATACAAAAATGAAATAAGAAAGTAGCATGATTCTGGGCGTAAAAGGCTAGAGAATCTTTCAAGCCTCATTAGATCAAAGTTGCCACATATGATGCGATAAACATTTAAAGACTACATTCTCCTTGAAAATTTTGACAAATAAGGGAAAAACAATCAACTTTCATCAAGTGGAGATTCAATGTTCGATTTATTAAGGTATATGGTTCGGCTACGGAAGTTTTTTTTTTTTCTGTTTTCAAGTTAAGCCTTTTAATGGATTTATCTTTACAATTTTTGGGTGAAAAAAAACGAGTGAGAGAGAGAGACAGAGACAGAGACAGAGAGAGAAAGAGAGAGAGACAGAGAGAAACAGGGAGACAGAGAAAGAGAGAGATAGAGAGAGAAAGAGAGACAGAGAGAGAGACAGAGAGACAGAGAACGACAGAGAGAGACACAGACAGAGAGAGAGAGAGAGAGAGAGAGGGGAAGGGGGCGATAAAAGAGGTAAAACAATTAAAATATATAACAACACCTGACACCAAAAACAAAGTCTGGCCCACAGTTTCACAGAGGTTAAGGAATGATGCCTAGAACGGAGAGGAAGCCATCTTTCTGCCTTAGATGCTTACGGAAATTTTAGAAAAAGAACTAAAAGGCAATAAGAAAAGTTGGCTGATTTTGTGAAAATCCAAATCTATTTAAAGATCCTTTTAAACATTCATTATCACTTTTGTGCAGGAATTCCATAATCTTCTTTCAAGCCTTTAAAGGTATCCACATGAGATTTGGAAAGACCAAAGCTGATTTACCACACTGGTAGTGGTGGTGGTCATAGTAATAATACTAGAATAAGGAAAAGGAGTGAACTTAGAGGGAAGAAAAAGTTTCTAACCCCGCTCGGTACATCAGCGATGGGCGCAGAATCCCCAATTTTTCTCCAAAGCATCGACGGAGCAGGGTCGCCCTCTACAGTACACTTAATGTCAACTGCTTCCTCCTCTACAGTGTCTCGAACTGCATCCATATCAAGAATCAATGGAGGAACTGAAGGAGAAAAAAGTTGTAGTTTCAATATTGTTTTGAATAAAGTGATAACAGAAATATCAAAATGATTTAGGTGTGTGCTCAGAGGCGTCACCCCTCACCTCCTCCACCACATGGCCCCCTGTCTACTCCCGTCCAAAAAAAGCGGCGCCCTCTTTAATCTAAGAGTACTCCACCTGTGTGGCTAAAACCATTTTTCCCCCATTCATAATTTTTAAAATGCTAATTTTTTTTTTATCCAAAGCTAAATGGTGAATAAAGATAGCTTCAGGTAATATTTAAATAATAATAATAAAAAACCAAAAACAAAGCCAGTTAAGCAGTAGAAACATATCATACTTTGATTTCAATGTGTATGCTGTAAAAGTTTACAACTTATTTTGTTTATGATGATATTAATAATAATAATAATAATAATAATAATAATAATAATAATAATAATAATAATAATAATAATAATAATAATAATAATTATAATAATAATAGTAAGTGATTCGCTGTGGATATTATTAAGCATCAATCTTTTTTCAGGAATATAGTCAGCTTCTTTAATTTTTGGTTATTTTTCTTTTTTTTATTTTGTTGATGATGATGATGATAATGATGATGATGATGATGATGATGATGATGATGATGATGATGATGATGATGATGATGATGATGATGATGATGATGATGATGATGATGATGATGATGATGATGATGATGATGATAATAATAATAATAATAATAATAATAATAATAATAATAATCATAAAAGTGATTTGCTGTAGACGTTATTAAGCATCAATCTTTTTCCAGGAATATAGTCAGCTTCTTTAATTTTTGGTTGTTTTTCTTTTTTTTTTTTTTTATTTCAGTATCTTAGACAATGGTGGCCTTTGCTGGCCCGCAGCTTCCTTAAGGCGTATATTTTTTACTCACGTAGATTTTTCTCACCGTCACAATATTGGAAGGGCAGGATGCTACTGGTGGTTCTCACGCATCTGAGAGCAAAAAATGCTTGCCAGAGGCGCTGACACCATCAGATTCAAGTGAAATTAAACTAACAGCATCTGATCTTTAAAACTTGAGATTTTAAAATAGTTCCAAGCCCAGCACACTTTGGGGTAATACTAAGGCTTGAGGTATTGAAAGTAAAAATTCAAAAACCAGGTGATAAATTATCCCCGTACTCGCCACTTAAGTTTGTACCCTATGGACCAAGGCTACCACTTGGTTTCTACCCCTGAGGACCGGAGCCGCGACATGCCCAGCTACACGAGGTCGCTTTGCTGGTCTAGATCTAGATCTAGGTCTAGTGTTTGTGACACTAACTGGAGTAGATGTACTTGATCTAGATTCATCTTCACTACTAGATTCAGTACTAACCCGATTAGATCTAGGTCGAACAAAGTCAAGATCCTGATCACTGTCATCTAGATCTAGGTCTGAATTGCTGAAGGTTTCATCACTATCAGAATCCATCGGGATTTCATTTAGAACTTGGTTTCTTGTGAATTTCTTCGCCATATCAGTCAAACAAACGCTGACAGAATGAAAACAAAGCCTCTACGAATTATGAGACAGGAAGTCTTTTTCATTGGTCGCAATTTACTCTAAACTTGGATGGGATAAAGTTATCGTCTACCGCGAGCGAGAATACTCGTCTTTGGTCCTATCCGCACAGTGGTTCTCAAACAAGAATACTCGTCTCCGCTCCTATCCCCACAGTGGTTCTCAATCGAGAATACTCGTCTCCTGTCCTATCTTCACAGTGGTTCTCAAACTCCAGTCACGTATGAGTTAAAACACCACTTCCTGTACATTCTATCATGCAGTTTGATATTCTTCCCAATATTGTATGCTCATAAGTTTCAGAAAATATGATATCTTGAAACAGACATCACTCGACTTACTCTGTACGTCCAGAGTGGTTTTCTCCTCAGTGCTTCCACCCCTGTTTGAAGCGATGCAGGTGTATTCTCCTTCCGAGTTGCTAGAGATATCCTTCAGGGTGAGAATTCCGTTCACTTCATCAACAATCTCGAGCTCGTTGCCGGCGACTGGGTTTTCTCCCTTGATTGGTAGAAGAGCAAATGAAGATCAGAAATGAAGTGATCAAATATTTTAACATGTCGTCACACTCATTCAACTGTTACCCAAGTCAATTTTTTAGGGCATAAAGATTTTTTTACCTATAAAAGTATTCAAGGCTTATGTTGTGTATAAAGAATATTATTTTGCCAATGCGTAAAGTTGTAAAGAGGCCATCTAAAAAAAAATCATTCCAAATGCAATATTCAGTGGCAGGTAAAATTAGTTTTTCACCGTTTTTCTCATAACATCCAAAAATGCTTTGAGGGGAAGTAGAATGGGATACTAGTGCAACTTGCCACATGTTGGGTAGACAAGTTTTCTCACAAAGTTGGAATATTTCCACTGTCTATCGAGCCATATGACCAAAAGAAGAAGTTTTTTGCAAATGTTTAAGATCAAAGACATAAAACCAGTTTGTATTCACAAGGGTAAAAATGAATTAAAGTTTACCGGCTATGTTCTTTAGATATGTCTCATGGTATTGGATTCTGTAAATCTTGATATGAGAATCATATATTACAAAGCAATTTATGCGAAAGTTGTCACAACCAGGTGAGATGCCTGTGATTTCATGGCATGAAAGCTTTGCTTTTGTTTTATTGCATAAGAATCAAAGATATTTAAGGTTAAAACAGCAGTCTAACAAAAAGTCTGATTCTAGGAGTAAAAAATTGTTTGAAACTTCACATTTTTCTCGCTATAACATTGAAAAGATAAGGATGTATATCTATAGAAGGAGGGTAACATATGGTGGCAAACTAGGTCTCTAAGATATCAAAACTTCAAGTATTTGTGATGCATATATATATATATATATATATATATATATATATATATATATATATATATATATATATATATATATATATATCATTTTTCTTGTTATCAGATGTGTATTTTTAGAAAGAGACATCATGAGATAGAGGCTGATACCAGTTTTTCATGGAGGAAGCCCCAGGACTCTTACATCTACGGCAATAATCCACAGGACTTTTGTCCCAGTCTCAGTTATGTTTCATGACCAAAAAGAAAATGGCAGGCCTCATTTCAATAAAGGGAGTCTAAGCCATATACTGGAGAAACAGCCGACTTTGTACTTTCACAATCTAAAGGTCCCTTTAAACCCATACTACAAGCAAAAAATGCCAGGAAGTACACTGGCTTGAAGGATTCATACTGACTTGGCAATGAGAGTTTTCAAAATAATCTGCATTTCATTCCCTAATCTTTGGTACATCTTAGAGATACATATAAATTACTGTTTTGAAGATTTTACACAGCCATGTAAATTGTAGATCTCACTGGGACATAATTATAGTTTTGCAGATCTCGAAGGGACATATGATAGTTTAGTAGATCTTGCAGGGAAGCATAAATGATAGTTTTGGAGATGTTGCAGGGAAGTATAAATGATAGTTTTGCAGATCTCGAAGGGTCATATGATAGTTTTGTAGATCTTCGAGAGACAAATAAATGATAGCTTTGGAGATCTTTCAGGGACATATAATGATAGTTTTGTAGATATTGCAGGGACATATATTGATAGTTTTGGAAATCTAGCTAGCAGGGACATATAAATGATAGTTTTTCAAGCCTCATTTTGGCTCTGGCTCACTCTCTTGAACTGGTAAGTTGGCTTTGGAGTTCCCTCAGCAGTGCAGGTGATTTTTACATCATCGCCAACTTTAGGGTTGTTTGGCTGGATTGTTGGCGGATTAAGGATTTTTGGCCGGTCTGAATGGAATAAAAAAATGAGAGAAATATGTGGTTACAACACTGCAGGGAAAAGGCTTTGCCAAATAGATTAATCCAATCACCTAAGTAAGATGGAGTCATATTTTAAAACCAGCAGTTCCAATTTTTTAAGCATTTACTCGTACTTGCGTCCGTGTCATAGTGTGTGTTGCTACTCAGCGAATGTGGGCTAAAGAATTTTTGTATAGGTAGAGGACAAGAGATCGATGAGATTTTTTCCATCTTATCCAAGATCTACATCTACCTTCATTATCGTTTGAGTGTTGTTTGTGCATCAACAAATATTGATTCTGATATTTTTAATCTTGCTTTGATTTAATAAGATGCACTATGCACATAACTCACCGACAACAGCAAACTTTATTTCTGCCGAATCTTTTTGGTTGTTTGGAAAGTCAAATACTGAGCATTTGTAAACACCAGCATCTTCAAACGTGAGGCCTTTAATGGTGAAAGTGTCCGAGTTGAATATATATCTTGCACCTGAAGTCAAAAAGAGAATGATTTAGGGGAGACATGAAAGAAGGAGAAAAAAAAATTTATATAGTATCTCTCTCTCACTCTCTCTCTCTCTCTCTCTCTCTCTCTCTCTCTCTCTCTCTCTCTCTCTGTCTCTGTCTTATATATATATATATATATAGAGAGAGAGAGAGAGAAAGAGAGAGAGAGAGAGAGAGAGAGAGATAATATGTCTTTCTTTCTTTCTTGTTCCCTTTTTTTTTTTCAATAAAGGCCTCTAATGGATTTTGTAATCAAACTTTTGATAACCTCATGACTTTCAATAACACATATTTTCATTTGCTGGCCATTTTGGAAATGACTAGGAAAGGTTTAAAAAACTCTGTTTTTCCTCTAATACAATGAAAAGGGCAAGAAACAGATATTTTTGTTCTTACTAGGTTTAATGTCCGTGTTGTTAGCAAATTTCCATTCTTTCTCAGGAGTTCCTGTGGATTTACATTCCAGCATCCCGTCCTCTCCCAAGTATCCAAACTGGTCCTTGGATGACGTTATCACGAGAAGAGCTGGGGAGAGTGCAGAATATTTATGTTTACGGCATTGAGTATTGGCAAAAATCTTAACTACCCATAGTATCTTAAATAAGGATATACTTGTTGATTGGTTGATTTATTGATATAGCCTATCCACCTCAGTTTGACCTCAGATCTTGAGGGTCTCTGATTGAACTGAAAAAAATGAAATCTCTGATTGTTCTGATTGATTTTAGCTTGAAAGTTTTACGACATCATCTTCAGTATTTTGTGCTCAAAACGATACTTTTTTGGGTTCTTTCTTTCTTTCTTTTTTTATTAAATGCTCTGTATCTTTACCCTTGACACAGTTATTTCTGGTGTTGGCGGGTGTGGATGTGTATGTGTCTTTATTTGCTGTTCTTGTTTGTTGTTTAAATGATATGAAGAAACAGAGGAAATCCAATCCCTAAAAGAAAAATGGCAGAGCTACCCCTGCAATGTTCCACACTTTAAAACAGATGTTGCAAAATGTTCGCTCTACTTACGTATTACAACAAGTTTTAAAGACGCTGATGCCTCTTCCCCGTTTAGCGTGCCGACACACTTCAAAATTGAGTCAAGTTCCTCTTTGACTTTATCAACAAACAAGCCCATTTTTTGGCCTCCACTCATCGTTTTTACGTATGGTCTGTGGAGAAGAATTATAACGTTATTAGAAGGGGGGGAAGAGTTTTCTCTTTCAACTTTTTAAACAGAGCACTGCTTGTCTTGTGAAAATTGAAAATAAAGTGCATATCAGATCCATTTGATTGTTCTGTCAATCTACTCTTCTTAATTTCCGATCTTTTGTGTAAAACTAGATCTACTCATAATTATCAATAGTGTTCGATCGCCATAAAAGAAACAATTTTCACAAAATCCTGATGCCTCTTTACCGTTTTAGTGACAGTGATAAGACTAAAGACATTCTACCTGGAGCTAAGGAGAGGATTTAAAAAGTGTCTGACAATATGGATTATTGTTTTATGAAATGAATAATAAAAGTCTTGAAAACTGGTTTAGATAGAGAAAAAAAAAAGGGGGGGGGAGAGAGAGAGATTTTGTTTAAAATACTCTTAATTTAGCTTTCTAGTATTCATGGCAAGATAGTGTCTTGGAGTGTCATAGATATTGAATCTGTCTTAGCCCTTCTTCAGTTTGATATAAGATACTGAAAAGAAAATATGCATATTAGAGCTAAATTTTGCTTCAAAACTGCAAACATAAAAAGACATTTTAAAAAATTTTGAGAATAAATACCGAATCCCACGACTAATTCTAATACATTTTGAGAATAAATACCGAGTCCTACGACTTATTTTACCAAAAATTGTAATACATTTTGAGAAGAAATACCGAGTCCTATGACTTATTTTAGCCATTAATTGTGATATATTTTGAGAATAAGTACCGAGTCTTACGACTAATTTTAGTCAAAATTGCTGCATATTTTGAGAAAGCATACTGAGTCATACAACTAGTTTTAGCAAATATTATGCCGAGTCCCACAATCAATTTTAACCGATATTGTGCTATATTTTGAGGATGAAATACCAGCGTCCCACGACTTATTTTAGCCGATATTGTGATATATTTTGAGAATAAATACCAGAGTGCCACGACTTATTTTACCCGATATTATGCTATATTTTGAGAATAAATACCAGATTGCCACGACTTATTTTACCCGATATTGTGCTATATTTTGAGAATAAATACCAGAGTGCCACGACTTATTTTACCCGATATTGTGCTATATTTTGAGAATAAATACCAGAGTGCCACGACTTATTTTAGCCGATACTGTGATATATATTGAGAATAAAATACCAGAGTGCCACCACTTATTTTAGCCGACATTGTGATATATTTTGAGAATAAATACCAAAGTGTCACCACTTATTTTAGCCGATACTGTGATATATATTGAGAATAAAATACCAGAGTGCCACCACTTATTTTAGCCGATATTGTGATATATATTGAGAATAAAATACCAGAGTGCCACGACTTATTTTAGCCGATATTGTGATATATTTTGAGAATAAAATACCAGAGTGCCACGACTTATTTTAGCCGATATTGTGATATATATTGAGAATAAAATACCAGAGTGCCACGACTTATTTTAGCCGATATTGTGATATATTTTGAGAATAAAATACCAGAGTGCCACGACTTATTTTAGCCGATATTGTGATATATTTTGAGAATAAAATACCAGAGTGCCACCACTTATTTTAGCCGATATTGTGATATATTTTGAGAATAAAATACCAGAGTGCCACGACTTATTTTAGCCGATATTGTGATATATTTTGAGAATAAAATACCAGAGTGCCACGACTTATTTTAGCCGATATTGTGATATATTTTTAGAATA
>JAWDGP010003792.1:135000-147500 GCA_033675545.1 Elysia crispata
ATTGCTAGTACGTCGATATTTCAGTCGCCTAAGTCAGTGTTGACAATCTCTCCACTATGTTCGGCGATTGATTAAATCTGGTTTTAAATTGTTTCGATATTTTAGTCGCCTAGGTCAGTGTTGCAAATCTCTCCGCTATATTCGGCGTTTGCTTAATTCTGGTGGTAAATTGCTTCGATATTTCAGTCGCCTAAGTCAGTTTTGCAAATCTCTCCGCTATGTCCGGCGTTTGGTTAATCCTGGAGGTAAATTACTTCGATATTTTAGTCGACTAAGGCAGTTTTGCGAACCTATACAACGTTAAGCGTTTGTTAAGTATGCTAGTGCATTTACTTCTATATTTTAAGTCGACTAAGTCGGTGCTGCAAATCTCTGGACGATGTACATCCTTTGGCCTAGTCTGGTAGTATATAGTACAGTTTCCTCTATAGATCAGTCGCTTAAGTCAGTTTTGCCTCTTTCCATTGTTCAGTCTGTCGTTAAGGTTTTAGTTTTGTTTTTTGTTACTGGTTTATCATTCACTGGACTGCGCATGTCCAAAGCCAAGTATCAGATCGATATTATGCATGCACATAAATTATTTCAGTCATTAATTTGTACGCTATATTTAGAAGGACTTGCTGTGTTGTTGCCTTCACACCCCTGAAGCTACGCTGGGTTCTGTTTGCTGTTGTCCAAAAATCAATGCTCGTGTGATATAATCGTATTCAATGTTGTTCGAAAAAAAAAAAAATGGCTCTTTGCTTCAAGTTATAGCATTTTAACAATTCACACAATCACACGCACACACACATACACACACAAGATACCACACACTTCCGCCTCCAGCTTTATCGTGTCCCCGGCTCACACATGAACTTATCTTCTGCTGAAAGACATTCGATTCTGATTTTATAAAGATTTTTTCCCCCTTCCCTCGTTTAACGTTGAATTAAGTCCCCTTAGATTTCCCCAACAATCGTGGACGAACGATGGCGAGAACTGTAGAGCCCGCTCTCTCGGGTAAGCGATAGAAGAACGTTACACATACAGATTGGTGCTGTAAAAGATGAGCACTACAGAAAACGGGAAACGGTTGACGGTTTTTGGGCATCCCGACCTTCAGCAGTGGTGGTAGTCTCTCAGAGGTCACAGCCTTGTTACTCAATACCGTCGCTACACAACAATGTCCATGGCAATTTCATCTCATCTTGGTTCTCTCTCTCTCTCTCTCTCTCTCCCCTTATCTCTATCTCTCTCTCCTTGTGTCCCCTTCTCTCTCTCTCTCTCCCGCTTCCTCTGCCCCCCTTCTCTCTCTATCTCTCTATCTCTCCCTTCCTCTGTCTCTCTCTGTCTCTCTCTCTCTCTCTCTCTCTCTCTCTCTCTCTCTCTCTCTCTCTCTCTCCTCCCCATCCCCAGACTAAATGTACTTAATTACTTTTGGGAATATCTAAAAACAATGCACCCGCCTCAACCAACCCATCCTGCCTTTCAAATCCTCCCCATAAATGAAGTGATGATCCACACACAGCCATAGCTCACGTAATGTGGAAGCAAGTCTAGATCGACCTCAACCTTTCTTTGCGTAAATTGCTTCAAATCGTTACACAGAAAGAAGACACACACAAAATAAACAACACAGCAATCTGCACACAAAACTCTTCTTGTGTGCCAAAAGCAGCACTTTTCTCCAGATTGTGCTGGGCGTGGATTAATGACGTGTATGTCTAAAAAATAAACGGGTTTTCCCCCAAAAGAAATCGAGATCTTGCGTAAACTTTAGTCATTGCGTGTTCATTTTGGCGCATCGTTACTTCAAACGCTATTCTCTTCGCTTCCGTGATCTCGAAACACAGAAGTACATAACCACAAATTGAATTCTATACATAAATTTTTATATATAGGCCAAGAAAATGCAGGTTGGGTGCCCTGTTTTATGCTTGCTCTCATGGAAAGGGAGTTTCTTGTGACCAAAACTAATATGTCGGACGAGCCTAGCAACCGCTGAAACGAAAGCTCAGAAAAATTGAAGTTTTTTGCTAAGTCTGGACATCTGTGTGTCCTCATTAATTTGTGTACAGAACTACACAATGCCGTGCCCTTCACTCCGATGTTATGTTTTTAATCGCCAACCACCGGAACAAAACAATTTCAGTAAGTATTTTAACAAAAAATGCTACTTAGATCACAACTTTTTCCAGAGCCTCCAGATGTTTTTACTTGAACGGCGAACGACAAAAGATATAATAATAACCACTACGACTATAACGATGGAGAAACTCGAAGACACTTTTGGGAACTTGATAATTTCAGAATCTAGACTGGAACAGTGTTCAGGTAATATATTAATGACGGTGGTGGCGGTGGTGGTGATGACGATGATGATGATGATGGTGGTGATGGTGGTGATGGTAATGGTGATGATGATGATGATGATGATGATGATGATGATGATGATGATGATGATGATGGTGGTGATGATGATGATGATGATGATGATGATGGTGATGATGGTGATGATGATGATGATGATGATGATGATGATGATGATGATGATGATGACGGTGGAGGTGGTGGTGGTGATGATGATGATGATGATGATTTTTATGATGATGATGATATTTATGGGAATGAATGTTTTGTTATTATTATTATTGTTGTTGTTGTTGTTGTTGTTTTTAATTCTAAAAATAAAAGCGCTGATTTCCCAGCACCTCCTTTAAAGACAAAGCCTTGTCTTTAAGAAATCAAAAGTAAGAGTAAGGCTCTTGTAAAACCTTTGGCATTTGGCATCGCGTTGTATGCACCCAGATCTAGATCTAGCTACTTTGGCTACTTTGTGCGTTGATGAACAGAAAGAGGAGATTTTGCCATGCACCGATGGAATCTTGAGGATTTTTTTAAAGCTCAAGAAGAAAAGATGTTTGTGTGCCGAAATCAAGAGGCGAAACGAATTAGGGGGCAGAGGCAGTCGTGTTTATGTAAAGGTTTCTCTTCTGACTTAGCTGACAATGAAGTGTTGGTATGAATAGAAAGAAAGAAAGAAAAAAAAGAGTGTTAATAATCTTACTAAGCGGTAAAAATAGTGATGATTATCATCGATAATGATGATGATGATGATGATGATGATGATGATGATGATGATGATGATGTTGGTGGTGGTGGTGTTGGTGACGATGATGATGATGATGATGAGGAGGAGGAGGAGGAGGAGGAGGAGGAGGAGGAGGAGGAGGAGAGGTCGACAACATCAATTATACAGTGTATATACAGACAATAAGACAGCAGCAGCAGCACAAGGAGACAGAGATTTCCAGAATCTAGCAGAAGAGGACAAAATTAATTTAACACTCAAAATAGAACAAGAGAACCGACCGTGAAATTCTAAAACTTTTCTTCCATTTTAGTTTCTAAACTGGTGATGTTCAAATAACAGCCTGTAAACAAATTTTTTTTAGATGAAGGTCAACAGAAGAGGAGAGCTAATTTCGTGTGGTCCACTTTCCAAGATTTCGGTTGAGTAAACATTTGAGTATTGGGGAATCTCCGGCGCTGAGAACACAGTGCTTTTGGGGGGGGGGGGGGGGGGGCAGGTGTCAGACCTCCAGGCTATTTGGAGCGACTATTACCACTGCTAGGTACCTCACCCATGGGGGAGGAGGAGGGGGAGGGAGATTAAGGAGGATATTGAGGGAGGAGTGGAGAGAGAACACAATGATGGTGTTTTTGGGGTGGGGGGAGGGTCAGACCTGCACGATATTTGGAGCTAGGTACTCCTCACCCACGGTGGTGGGAGGGAAGGAAGATATTGAGGGAGGACAGGATAAGAGCATGTGGTGGTGGTGTTAGTGATGATGATGATGATGATGATGATGATGGATAGATTTATGAGATAATAATTTTTGTGAGGAAAAGAAATGAGACATAATCCAATTATTGCGAAACCAATTTTGGAAAGTCATCAGTAAAATGCGCACGCTCGTTGATTATTGGGTTTTCCCGATAAAGATTCGCTTCCAGTAATGATGACGTGCTAATCTAGCCCCAGCCCCCCTTTTTTTAATAAGACAATAAAATTGCTGGTTCCAGGAAAATAATGGTTGTCCTTCGCCTCTGTGGTGGACATTAGGACAGATCCAGCTCACCATTGTACATGCGAGGCTTGGTATAAACACCCGAAGTGTCTTTACTCTGTTTATGCATGAACTTAGTCTATAATCATAATTATATTCACAATTTTTTACAATCCGAAACAAACAATGCATATTTAAGTATTTCGATAGATTTTCGATAAAGAATACTTTTTTAACTGCTCAAAGAAGAAAGTGACACGTTAAAATAATATCTGGATCAGTAGCAATTGAAAGAATATAGGCACCGCATATACCTATAAAAGCCATTTTCACAATTCTACCTTTTCTTTTTTTTTAAGCGGGTCGCTCATATCCAACATATGGAACAGAATGTAGTTTTAACCTGGTGCTAATTAGTGCGGGTACAGTGTTTTCCCGATCCATGTTTATCCGACCACGAAATGTGGCGACAGCAGGGAAACTGCTCTAGACATTGTTAAGACAGATTCATTACCGTGTACCAAACAACATTGTTATCGTTAATCTGCCGGGGCCATCGACAGCTTTTAATAAAACTTCGGTGATAAGCGAATTCTTTTTTAAAGCAGCAAAACACAGCATTGTTTGGAATAGGTTGAGTGAAAATGCATCTGTCAATACCGTGATGGTAATGTCATCGTTTTTTTTTTTGGTTTTTTTTTTTTTTTGGGGGGGGGTGGGGTTGTTTTTAACTCAATTAAAAAAAAAACTATAATTACCTTTGGAAATTTCAGGGCTGGGTTTTAGAAATTGGTATCGTATTATTGTGGCTGTTTCGGAGGAGATGTCGAGGTCGAACTGTTTTGAGTAACGATATTGACAAGACTTCTTACATCTCGGGAGGGAAAATCAGAGCAACAAGAGGAAAATGTGACCTTTGGGTGTGACGTCATGGCCCATTTTTAATATAATCACAATGCAACATTATAACAGTTCCTCTCAGAAGTATTTCTTTTCCTTTCCTCTCTCTCTCTCTCTCTCTCTCTCTCTCTCTCTCTCTCTCTCTCTGTCTCCCTCTCTCTGTCTGTATCTCTCTCCTTCTCTGTCTCCCTCTCGATCTCTCTCTCCTTCTCTTTGTCTCCCTCTTCCTATCTGTCTGTCTCTGTCTATTCACTCTCTGATGTTTCATCTCTCTCTCTCTCTCTCTCTCTCTCTCTCTCTCTCTCTCTCTCTCTCTCTCTCTCTCTCTCTCTCTCTCTCTCTCTCTCTCTCTCTCTCTGTCTCTCTCTCCCTCTCTCTCTCTCTCTCTCTCTCTCTCTCTCTCTCTCTCTCTCTCTCTCTCTCTCTCTCTCTCTCTCTCTCTCTCTCTCTCTCTCTCTCTCTCTCTCTCTCTCTCTCTCTCTCTCTCTCTCTCTCTCTCTCTCTCTCTCTCTCTCTCTCTCTCTCTCTCTCTCTCTCCCTCTCCCTCTCTCTCTCTCTCTCTCTCTCTCCCTCTCTCTCTCTCTCCAGCATCATCACCATGACCCAGGTGGCACGTCATATAACTCGCACGCCCTTAAACCATGAGGGCGTGTGGCTGACAGCTGCCGCCGAGACTTGGCCGATATTCTAGTGAGGTTTAAAGAAAAAAAAAAACCCATTTATCGGACTAAGGGTGTAAATAAACGGTCTTCTTTATCCAAGGAAAGATTATGTGGAGTCTATGACGGCTGTGTGTTTGCTCTAATTTTAATAATTGAGCAACCAGGGCTTTTTACAGGGAAATATATCCTTAGACCGAGAGAGAGAGAGAGAGAGAGAGAGAGAGAGAGAGAGAGAGAGAGAGAGAGAGAGAGAAAGACAGAAGCAGAGACAGAGAGACAGACAGAGGAAGACTTACACACGGTAGTTCGTAATGACATAAGAATCGATTTAGAACAGACAACTCTGCACCACGACCAACTTCAAGACGTTCATACCCTCCCCCCCCCCCTCTCTGTTCTCTCTCTTCACCCTTTCCTCCCTCCCTCTCTCTCTTTCTCTATTCCTCTCTCCACTTCTCTCTCTCCCTCTCTCTTTCTCTCTCTCTCTCTCTCTCTCTCTCTCTCTCTCTCTCTCTCTCTCTCTCTCTCTCTCTCTCTCTCTCTCTCTGGGTAGCCATGACCTATGAGAGAAGATCTATACGAGCAACATCTTTCGACATCTACTGGGTAATGAACGCCAAGCCACACTATGACCGAACCTCGACACACAAAGGAGTATTGGATTTAGAAAACATTATTGAGAGGTGAGTCGAGTGCAATGAAAAAAGAAAAAAAAAAGAAAAGAGAAGAAAAAAGCGATATCGAGCTAAAGGGGGCGAATTTATTCATAAGGCGATTTTTCAGGCTAGTAATGCTGTATTGATTTCTGTTTTGAGCTATCTTTTACCTGAGATTTATTATGGAAGTTAGTTGTTTTCTTTTTTTTTCCCCATGAAACATGCTTAATTTGGAGACAAAAAGCAGTAAAAGAATACACCGCGATTGTTTCTACATTCCTGGTATAACAAAGACATTAGGCAAAAGAGATGAAGATATAGATTAGATGAGAGAAGAATCATGTATGTAAGTAAAGTGTAGGTCGAAAAAAAAGACGGGGGGAGGGGGCGCAGAGAGAGAGACAGACAGACAGTCGTGGAAGACACGGGTGGTGCAATGTGGTGCTGATAGAAGATCGAACCGAAGCGCACCATCATGAACGGAGCAGAGACGCCCAATACATGGACTTGTTCGCTAGCTGCTTGTGTTGGTGCGCATCAGTTGTGGATGACACGGGTGGTGCAATGTGGTGCTGATAGAAGATCGAACCGAAGCGCACCATCATGAACGGAGCAGAGACGCCCAATACATGGACTTGTTCGCTAGCTGCTTGTGTTGGTGCGCATCAGTTGTGGATGACACGGGTGGTGCAATGTGGTGCTGATAGAAGATCGAACCGAAGCGCACCATCATAAACGGAGCAGAGACGCCCAATACATGGACTTCTTCGCTAGCTGGTTGTGTTGGTGCGCATCAGTTGTGGATGACACGGGTGGTGAAGATCGAACCGAAGCGCACCATCATGAACGGAGCAGAGACGCGCAATACATGGACTTCATCGCTAGCTGCTTGTGTTGGTGCGCATCAGTTGTGGAAGACACGGGTGGTGCAATGTGGTGCTGATAGAAGATCGAACCGAAGCGCACCATCATGAACGGAGCAGAGACGCGCAATACATGGACTTCTTCGCTAGCTGCTTGTGTTGGTGCGCATCAGTTGTGGATGACACGGGTGGTGCAATGTGGTGCTGATAGAAGATCGAACCGAAGCGCACCAACATGAACGGAGCAGAGACGCGCAATACATGGACTTCATCGCTAGCTGCTTGTGTTGGTGCGCATCAGTTGTGGATGACACGGGTAGTGCAATGTGGTGCTGATAGAAGATCGAACCGAAGCGCACCATCATGAACGGAGCAGAGACGCGCAATACATGGACTTCTTCGCTAGCTGCTTGTGTTGGTCCTCATCAGTTGTGGATGACACGGGTGGTGCAATGTGGTGCTGATAGAAGATCGAACCGAAGCGCACCATCATGAACGGAGCAGAGACGCGCAATACATGGACTTCTTCGCTAGCTGCTGGTGCTGGTGCGCATCAGTTGTGGATGACACAATTAGTATTATTTGTGAGGACGGAGAGGCGGTTATACATTATAATTATATCAGACGTGAACGCGAGGCGACCTGTGACCTGAAATGAAAGGGCTGGTCCACAGCTGCTTCTGACTAATCAAACCGACTCCACTTTAAAAAAAAAAAGAAAAAAGAAAAAGAAAAAAAAAGAAAGTTCCCTTTCTTCTCTTTCCGTTTTCACCTCGTAAGTATTATAATCCCGCTTGCATTAAAAGAAATAAAATAAAATTTAAAAAAAAAAAAAAGCACAATACAAAACTGAGTTATAGGCCCTTAATAAATTAAGACTTCAATAAGGCTCACCTAAATTATACGCTGCGGGCATAGAACGTAGGCCCATAAAAAAAAAAAAAAGTAAGCGTTCGCACTGAAATTGTGGCAAGAAAAAAACTTGGTTTCGAGCAAAAACTAAATCTCGTCTCCTAAACCTGTAAACCACTCAAGATAGTGCGGCAATATGCCATCATGTGCTTTGATTTCGAGGTTTCTTTCTTCAAGGATTTGAAGCCACCAGCCGGTGCTAATCTGGGTCTACGGGCAGAAAATCGATAGCAAGATATTTAAGTCCATGAAACTTATTTCCATTTCTTTTTTCAAACCGCGAGTTATCTGGGTACATCTGCTCAATATGTGTAAGTTGTGAAGAAGTTTGAAAAAAAAAAAAAGAGAGAGAGATATATATATATATATATATATATAGAGAGAGAGGGAGGGAGGGAGAGGGAGGAAGGGAGTTGGAGAGAGAGAGAGGGAGAGGGAGGGAGAGGGAGGGGCGGAGTTAGAGAGAGAGAGAGAGAGGGAGGGAGGGAGAGGGAGGAAGGGAGTTGGAGAGAGAGAAGAGGGAGAGGGAGGGAGAGGGAGGGGCGGAGTTAGAGAGAGAGAGAGGGAGAGGGAGGAAGGGAGTTGGAGAGAGAGAGAGGGAGAGGGAGGGAGAGGGAGGGGCGGAGTTAGAGAGAGAGAGAGAGAGAGCGAGAGGGAGGGAGGGAGAGAGTTAGAGAGACAGAGAGAGAGAGACTAATATAGAATTCAAGGTGCAGGTTTAGCGGTCAAAAAGAAGACAATATACGGTTTCTTGATGCCTCGGGAGAGCACCAGAGTGAACGCTAAATGAACACGTCAGAAAGAGACAGAGAGAGAGACTAATATAGAATTCAAGGTGCAGGTTTAGCGGTCAAAAAGAAGACAATATACGGTTTCTTGATGCCTCGGGAGAGCACCAGAGTGAACGCTAGGTGAACACGTCAGAAAGAGACAGAGAGAGAGAGACTAATATAGAATTCAAGGTGCAGGTCTAGCGGTCAAAAAGAAGACGATATACGGTTTCTTGATGCCTCGGGAGAGCACCAGAGTGAACGCTAAATGAACACGTCAGAAAGAGACAGAGAGAGAGACTAATATAGAATTCAAGGTGCAGGTTTAGCGGTCAAAAAGAAGACGATATACGGTTTCTTGATGCCTCGGGAGAGCACCAGAGTGAACGCTAAATGAACACGTCAGAAAGAGACAGAAAGAGAGAGAGAGACTAATATAGAATTCAAGGTGCAGGTTTAGCGGTCAAAAAGAAGACGATATACGGTTTCTTGATGCCTCGGGAGAGCATCAGAGTGAACGCTAGATGAACACGTCGAGGACGCGCACCATGATCGGGAGTGCACCAGAGTGAACGCTAGATGAACACGTCCAGGACGCGCACCATGATCGGGAGAGCACCAGAGTGAACGCTAGATGAACACGTCCAGGACGCGCACCATGATCGGGAGAGCACCAGAGTGAACGCTAGATGAACACGTCCAGGACGCGCACCATGATAGGGAGAGCACCAGAGTGAACGCTAGATGAACGCGTCCAGGACGCGCACCATGATCGGGAGAGCACCAGAGTGAACGCTAGATGAACGCGTCCAGGACGCGCACCATGATAAGGAGAGCACCAGAGTAAACGCTAGATGAACGCGTCCAGGACGCGCACCATGATAAGGAGAGCACCAGAGTGAACGCTAGATGAACACGTCCAGGACGCGCACCATGATAGGGAGAGCACCAGAGTGAACGCTAGATGAACACGTCCAGGACGCGCACCATGATAGGGAGAGCACCAGAGTGAACGCTAGATGAACGCGTCCAGGACGCGCACCATGATCGGGAGAGCACCAGAGTGAACGCTAGATGAACGCGTCCAGGACGCGCACCATGATCGGGAGAGCACCAGAGTGAACGCTAGATGAACACGTCCAGGACGCGCACCATGATAGGGAGAGCACCAGAGTGAACGCTAGATGAACACGTCCAGGACGCGCACCATGATAGGGAGAGCACCAGAGTGAACGCTAGATGAACACGTCCAGGACGCGCACCATGATAAGGAGAGCACCAGAGTGAACGCTAGATGAACACGTCCAGGACGCGCACCATGATCGGGAGAGCACCAGAGTGAACGCTAGATGAACGCGTCCAGGACGCGCACCATGATCGGGAGAGCACCAGAGTAAACGCTAGATGAACGCGTCCAGGACGCGCACCGTGATTGATTTTTTTTTCCTCTCTTTTTTTTCCCTTCCTGGTAGGTTTCAGGTTCTACACGATGTACATAACGGAAAAGATTGCTTCCCTTCGGCATCGTGATCTTCGCGTGTGTGTGAGTGAGTGTACTTTTCTCCCTCTGTTCATTCGTGTATCTTTCTCTCTCTCTCTCTCTCTTTCTCTGTGTGTGTGTCTCTCCCTTGCTTTCTTTCTTTTTTTTTCTCTCTCACTCTTTCTCTCTTCATTTCTCTTTCTTTTCTCACTTTGTCTTTCTTTCTCCTTCAGCCTGCCTTTCAATATAACCTCTCCCGCCCCCTATCCCATATTGACTATACATAACTCATTGCAGTTATGAACTTTGACACTGCAAATTCAAATTCAAGTAATTATTGTGAACATAGGAATCAGTTTTGAAAAGACAAATGAAAAAGCACAATCTGACTCGTTTTTCTTTTCTTTTCTTTTTCTTTTTTTTTTTCCGTATTGATCGTTGAAAGCAAAACGCATTTCCTTCCGCTCTTGAACACTTTTAAGGGCAGCTTAAAGCAATTTATACTTTAAAGAGAGCCGTTTCATTTCTCTTTTATTTTTTTTCTAGGAGGATGCTGTTGCGACATAATTATTATTCAGGAATACTTTCTCTCTCTCTCTCTCTCTCTCTCTCTCTCTCTCTCTATATATATATATATATATATATATATATATATATATATATATATATATATATATATATATCTTTCTCCCTCTCGAAAAATTGGTATCCAGTTTTGATGGTTGCGATCAATTAGCAGTGCACCGAGAAATTGTATCTCTCTCTCTCTCTCTCTCTCTCTCTCTCTTTCTCTCTCTCTCTTCTTTCTTCTCTCTCTCGCTCTGTCTGGGAAAACTTCGCGCACCTGCGGAAGGGAGGGGGAGAGAGAGAGAGAGAGAGAGAGAGAGAGAGAGAGAGAAAGAGTGAGAGAGAGAGAGTTTATTCCGGTGCACAGCTAATTGATCGCAACCATCAAAACTGGATACAATTTTTCGAGAGTGAGTGCGATAAGTAAAAAACAGAGATTGGTAGCCAATTTAGTACAATTTACTTCTATTCCTGGATCCTTATTAACTAACATGTAGGTTAAAAAACATAGGCAGCTATGAATTGCCGAAAGTCAGTGCTACATAAAACACTTTTTATTTTATTAATTTTTTTAACAGGAATGTAACTCTAGTCTTCAAGTAAGCGCTTAAAAGTATCTCCAAATAGATTAGGACAGTACAGCACTAGCTGATTTCCCATATTGAGGACACGATCAATCTAAATTATAGTTAAATACGCGTGTAGAAACTTACAAAACGAATACTCAACAAACTATTCTCCAATTCTAAAATAACGTGGATAGTAAAAAAAAAATATAATAATAATAATAATAATAATAATAATAATAATAATAATAATAATAATAATAATAATAATAATAATAATTTAAAAATAAATAAATAAATAGTAAAGTCTGTGATACTGTGTTTCTAGAATCCATTCACGGACATCAGATCTATCATTCTGTCTCTCAGAAGTTCAGTAACGTCCATACATGGCAATCACAAACTAATTTTAAAAAAAGGAAATTTCCGCTGAAAATCAAAAGTTTTTGCTGGTTCTAAAGGTATCAATCTAGAAGATAGATCTAGAATCTCGATATCTGCGCGTCACAGCGCGAAATAAGCGCAGTCCCGCGTGGATCATTTTCTGCATCGCTCAAAACGAAATTTCTCTAGGGAAGTTAAACTTCATACATTTTTTTTGTTTTGTTTAAAGCTTAAAGATTCTTTTTACTGCCTCGTATTTAAATAAATTTAAACACAACTTGGTACCACTAGGGATCTGTTTCCATCTTTTCCTCGGCAACAGTTCTCGTAACCCCCCCCCCCCCCCCTCTCTCTCTCTCTCTCTCTCTCTCTCTCTCTCTCTCTCTCTCTCTCTCCATCTCCCTCCCTCTCTCTTTCTTTCTCTACATCTCCTTCCCTCTCTCCTATTTCCTACTACTGCTAGGCTAATTCGCTACTTTCGTTGCTGATGTGATGCCACGACCCCGAACATACTTTTTCTCCCAAATTTCTTCGAATCAAACTTACCTCTCTCGGTCTGTCTGTCTGTCTGTCTCTCTCTCTCTCTCTTTTAATTCATTGATTTATTTGGGGTTCTTGTCTCCATTCGTAAAGGACATAATAGAAATTACAAAAGGAGATGAGAATACAAGGTGTGTGTGTGTGTGGG